>CM065053.1:258478964-259041464 GCA_032883995.1 Coronaproctus castanopsis
TCCATTATCCTGCAAATGCGAAAGGGGCAAAAATAATTTTGTCGAAAGTATTATTTCGTAATTAACCGTATCGAATGTTTTACAAGGATTTATTAAAGTAGACGCATCCCCACCTGACGGTAGGATTTGCAAACTCCATTATCTTACACGAACAAGAATAATCGATATACGTTTTTTATTTACTACATTATAAGAATTATATAGACCTACTAATACGTCGCAGTAATTGTCGGATGATACAGTCGCATAAAATCAAATCAAATCAAATTTTATTTGTATTCATTTCGATAATAAATATAAACTGATTAAAATTCGCGTTAGAATACAAAGGAAACCGGTTAATAATAATAATAATAATTTTGGATAAAGGAGAAAGATAAAAAGTAAAAATCAGCCCAATTAAGAAAGTCGGTCTATTCGAAATAGACTCATTAATAAAAATTTCTAATGTTAATAAAATTAATAACGAACGAAATATTTCGCCAGACATCCCGTATATTAGGCGGCCGGTTAGCCGTGGCAAACTCGCCTACCGATACATATAGGTGCGTAGTATGCTCAAGATTCAGTCCAGAACATGCTACGATCATGGAGTCGAAGTTAACTTAGTATTTTAGATCGAACAAGACCCGACAGTATGGTCAAAATCTGTCTACCTAGATTGGAAACAGCGGTAAATAGAATATATATCTCGGACATACACTAATCACCCATTCGTACCTGCTTGGTAACCATCTACCATCTATATCCGATGAATGCCAAGCACCATTAACCATCGTATACTCAAAGCTTGCGAGAAATACGCTCAATATCGTACGAAGGAGATAAGCTCAACTATCCTCCCGGGCGTCTCTCACACACTTTCTTATCGAGACCAACATTATTAATAACATCTAGTTACAAGTATTATAATTAACGATTATGTATACATCCAGTAATAGCCACGAGGCATTAATTCCTTTTTTTTTTTATTTAAATTCGACAGTGACTCCGTTCTCGAGTTAAAATGAAAATAAATAAATTACGATCATAGTCGTTGAGCTCGGTACGGGCATCTTCCTGATATTATGAATCGTTTTAGTTGTTCCGTGTAATTCTCTGTCCTGGGCGCACCTATTTGCTGTAGTGAACCGGCGCCAATTATCATTTTGACATTGTTCACATATCGCGTTGGTGGTCTTTCTCTTCGCCTGCGACCTTCAACCATACCTAATATTATCAACGTTTCAAGATTTTTCCGTCGCATGATACGACCGAAGAAGAAAGTAATATACATTTTTTAACGATGTCTCGTAATCGAGCATTCGAATTAAAGCATCGACACGTTCGTCCCCCCCCCCTTTGCTGTCCATGACACTCTGAAATATATTTCGAAAGCATCGATTCTTCGAACGGCTGTATCTTTCACAGTCCAGCGCACTCGGATGCATATAGAGGAACACAGAGAATACTAACGTTTTCATTAGGCGTATAATAAATAAATGCTATAATAAAAGTGAAAATATATACTTAACTAGAAAATCAACTAATAAAGCGATTACAATCAGTTCTCCCGGGTGTGTGTGTCTATCTGCGCTAATAATTGCCTCGTACGTTACTTACACTGTACAACAAATTATGTATAGGTAAGTAGCCGTCCACCTCCGATACGGAGACGGCATTTAATGATTATATATACATATATATATATATCTGTGTATTTATAATTTGAACAGCGTGGAATGTAGGGATTTTTTTAAAATAAACAACAACAAAATAGTTAAAATCTGAAATATTTTATGAAAACCCGTAAAGCTTTTCGGCTGTTAAGTCTTTATCAAGTGGACATAAAAATAAATATAAAATATATACAATTAATTTAGAAGACAAAAATAAAATGTAACGAATAATTAATTTCACAAAAACATCTAAATAAAGTATTTGTTTGCATTTGGTTTCTTTCCATTTATATATTGATATATATTTATATATTTTATTTTATATGTCCACTCGATAATTACTTAAGAGCCTAAAAGCTTTGTAGTCTTCTTATGATTATATCGTTTTTGAGAATTATCAATGTGCAAAACTTTACACAGGAACATGTTACGCCGAATTCGGCGTTCGAGTGCCTCATACAACGGGATCGGCTTATATGTACAGTTACGTAACGGTAGGAGAATTTATCGCTTTCGTCATCGGCTGGAATATGATCCTAGAGTATCTGATCGGAACTGCGGCTTGCGCATGCGCTTTGAGCGCTTGTTTCGACAGCTTAACGAAGGGTCACATTAGCGGATCTATCGCTGATACATTGGGCACATTATTCGGTAAGTCATATCCGAAACAAATACCATAATAATAATAATAATAATAATAATAATAATAATACTAAATTTATTTGCTGTAAATAGCGACTTAGAGGCACGGAAAATTATATTTATTTATAACATCGAGAACAATTTATATGTTGTTATGAGATGACATTTTTTAGGACGTGAGCATCGTCGCGTACCAAGCTTGACAGACATGTTGGTGGATTTAACACTGATCTGAGATGAGCATGTGCAGTGCAGTCTAGGAGTATATGGTTGACATTATTACACGATGGTCATTGTTTTTCGCATTAAGTGGGTAACATTTATTGATGACTACATCGTCTCTTCGTCGGTTAGAATGAATCTGCCACTTCCGGATGGTTGATTTAATTAGACGCAGTTGATTTGATGATAGGGTATATCGGTTGTTCCATACGTTTAAAGCAAGTTGTAGGTGTTGGGTGAAGTCTGCTTTACTGGTATATTCGGAGTAGGCAAGAATTCCTTGGCTGCTCTGTCTGCCATTCTAGTAATCTCAGAATAGGCTGGAACCGACATTTCCGATGTGGTGCCGCTATTAATATTTTTATAATCTCTTTCGCGAGCAGATGTTGATTGTAATTGTTTAATTCTGCAAGCCAGTCTTAACATATCGTAAGGGAATTATGTTGGATCGTCGGAATTATGTTGGATGAATCGTTAAACAAATACTATATATACATTTATTCCTCCCCTCTTACTACTTCGAACGATATGCTATTAGTCGTTTTATTTCTCGTTATAATAACATGATCGTACCTCGGTGTTACGTTTAATTCTATTCTCGTGATATTCCAAAAATATGTTGCTATCTTTCAAAATTGGTATGCCAATTTATAATGTCCGTTGTTGATTAATTTTTCCTAACGAAATTCCAACGTCATTCCCTATTGACACGTACTCTTTTCGTCCCTGGTCGAATATTAACGAAGACCTATATTGTAAAATACTTAAAATAATCGTAACGCGAATGGACAAAGTATAAAGTTTATTGATAGCTGCTAAGTCGATGTGGCTAAGAAAATTAAGAAAATAAATTCTTCTTCCAGTGGGTATCCGTTAACGGATGCGCGCGGTTAAATTAGCTATTATAGTTTTATCCAAACTATGTTCTTCAATTCGTTAGCAAACATATTCTTCATTCCGGACTTCTCCATTATCTTGTCTTGATGAATTCTCTGCGATAATTCATATCTCTTTTCATTTTGTCATTATGTGGCCCCCGAGTATTCTAATATACTGGATTTTACCGTATTCAGGATTTCCAGTTCTTTGTTCATCTTCAATAAAAAACATATTTGTTGGTACGTTTCCACGACTACGGACTTTTCAAAATACGACAATATTATCTCAAAAACACTCAGCGCCGAGTCAACATGCGTTCCGTCAAATGATTCCGCTCCATATGAAAGTATTGAAAAAACTTAACGTCGGAGTAGTCTAATTTTTGTTGGTAAATTTAGATCGTTACGTGCGAATAACGAAAAGGAATTTAATTAATTTAAATTCTACGCTAAACGTGTTACTCGAGACGATAAAGTTTTTCCCATTTTCAGGTGTGGAAACTGATATTTCCAGTAAGACCATCGGGTAGTAGAGTGCTTTGTATAATGGCGTTCGATAAAATACACGGGACATATTAACGTGTAAATAGCTCGACTAATTATCGATTTTATATATAAACGTTAAAAATTGGGCTTGTTAGATTAAGTACACAATTTCCGAGCAAATTTTCACGCGTAGACGATAAATATTTCCGTAATTTAAAATATTAATTTTTAAAAATTGCGAAGATTTTTTTCTACGGATCTTTTCAGCGTAGTCTTTATTTATCGTAATGGAACCATCAAAAAAAAAGTTAGCTAAAAATCCAAAATTAATAACTATGAAAAATAGTACAATGAATAATTCAAAAATTACTAAGAAACAATCTTACTCTAAACATACGCACGCATATTCCTCGACGAATTAGTATAAATACGATATAAACATTTACTCGCATATAATAAAAAGAACACACACACACGCGCTAAACACGCACACCGCATAATAAACATTTTAGAACGATCAAAAAATGTAATATATAATGGAGAGTAGCAACATTGCATACGTATTGAACGTTGAACGAATATTAAATTAAAAATTGAATAAAATAAAATAAAATAGTTATATCTCAATATGAGGAATTATAAAACAAAACTCCTGTCGTCATCTACGTAAAATTGACAACATTTATATATCATCATCATCATCATCGTCGTCGTATTGTTCATTGCCGAACGTTATGACTAGCTATTTAGCATTCAAGACACTATTTGTACGCGACAAGGTGCGCGCGCATATAATGTTATTCAGAGTGGGGTGCCATTGCCTAAACCCTGATAATTAAGAATTAAATAACAATGAAAAACTTTCTATGTCGCGTGTTGGTTTCGAACCACCGACTATCGAGTTGACAGTCGAGCAACTACCGCGACAGATACATTTATATATATATATATATATCTATATGTATATATTCGTGCGCGTGGAATAGATGGATAGGTTAAGATGTCAAATTAATTAATAACTAAACTCATTGGGAAGCATTATTATAAAATGTTAGTCGTTACAGGACACCATGATGATATACATCTTCTTCTTCTCCTCAACCCGAGGATCGGTGGGTAACACGACAGCGTGCAAGATCTTTTCGTGCTCTGACTAGTTCTTTAATTTCCGCATACGGCCTTCTTCCCTTGATTTCATCTATGAACCTCCTTCAAGGTCTTCCTCTTTGGATGTTTGTTTTTCCTTCTAATACGTTAGTAATCCATGTTGAATGACGTATAATATGTCCAATTTCTTCTTCTTTCTATCGTCTTTAGTATTTATCTTTTTTCATTAATTCTAGCCAGTACTTCGCGGTTCGGTATTTTATCTGTCCATTTTATTTTTAGCATGCGTCGCCAACACCACATTTCGAACGCCTCTAGCTTGCATTTTTCTTTCTTAAGCGGCGCCCATGCTTCACATCTGTAAAGTGCAATGCTCCAAATGAAACTTTTAATAAACTGTTTTCTAGTGTCTAAGGTTATATTCCGAGATGAGAGGAGACCCATCTTTTGGCCGAAAGCGTTCTTAGCTTGTACTATTCTTCTCCTTATTTCCCGTTCTGATCTCGCATAATTTGATATTAGGCTGCCTAGGTATTCAAATTCCTTTACTTGTTGTACTATTTTTCCATTTATTATTATCTTCATCTGTTTTTCTTCTTTTTTATCGCATCTTAATACTTTCGTCTTCTTTTCATTTATTTTCATTAAGCATTTGATGTTTAGTAATCTGTTTAGATCATTAACTGATTTCTGCAATTTTGCTTCGGAATCCGCAACCGACGCTATATCATCCGCATATCTAATTGCCTTGTACGTTACTCCATTTATTTTTATTCCTCCATTATGAATATCCGAGAAGCATATCGTTGCTTTTTCCATATAAATGTTGAATAACATTGGTGACACAGGCAGCAACCTTGTCTGACTCCTTTCTTTATCTTGGCGCCCGTTTTTTCGTTAATCATAATTTTTTGATTTTTGTTAAAGACCGACCGAAGGTTCGGTTGCGGTTTCGGCTAGTTTCGGGCAAAAAATCGAGTTTCGGCCACAGTTTCGGTTTCGGCCAAATATTAGCCGAAACTTCAGCCGCGCCGAAAATTAGTGTAATTATGACTCATTAATTGTCGCGCGTCGTTCGGCTAACTTCCGGTTATAACTTGTGTTTAATTACCAATATACTTATGGTAAAATTGATACTCTTTTATGTAATGAATGGAATGTTTTAACGAACCTCACAGCCTGTTTGAAATTTTTCTACGAGACCACACTTGATTTATCATTTGATGGCGCATGCATATCAATAGTAATACCTTTGATATCATTATTAAAGGGCAAGCTACAAGTTCGATCCGAAAAGGAAGATGAGATGCTGACAAATATGAAAAACTCATTGTACGAGTCATTGAATACCAAATTTTCTTTTATAAAAAGGCACCCTTCATTGATGGCTGCGACAATGCTGGACCCAAGATTTAAATCGAAATATCTCAATTCCAATGAAGTGGATGCTACAATGAGAGAAATAATATCTTTTTTGACGGAGGATGACGACGACGTAGAGGATCCTATACTTTCTGGTGGTGGAGAAAATGTTCCCTCAGTTTCTACAGAATTGGTATTGTCAGCCTCCAACCTACAGCAAGAAATAGAGAGCCTTTGGAATATACACGATAATATTCCTAAACAGATGCAGGCAACCATATCTGAAAATCAAAAAACTGTTTTGGAAAAAATAATTCAATCTTATCTGTCGGAGCCATTATTGCAACGCAATGCTGACATATATTGTTATTGGAACAGTAGTCCATATCCTACCCTGAGAAAAGCCGTTTTAAAGTATCTTTCTGCTCCACCTACTAGTGTTCCCAGCGAGCAGTTGTTTAGTGCCGCTGGACAAATATACGCAGATCGTCGGAGTAAGCTGCTTGGCGAAAACGTAGAAAAATTACTTTTCTTAGCGTACAATATAAGACTTTTTAATTACGAATATTAAATCTAATTTCAATTTATTATTTAATGTCAAATTGTGAATATAACATAAATAATAACTATCTTTGTTAAATATTGCAACTATTACTTTTTATTGTATTTTACATGAGTTAATTGTCTGTATTTGTGTATAAAATACACCAGATTTTAATATACAATAGAAAGTTTAATATGTCTAAATAAGTTTCGGTTTCGGTTTCGGCTGAAAATCTTGTTTCGGTGGGACACTAATTTTTGTACAGTTCGAATATTATTCTTCGGTCCCTGAAATCTATCTTCAGGCCTCTTAGGCATTGAAACATAATGTTCCAGTTAACGTTATCAAATGCCTTCTCTATGTCAATGAAGCTATATACATAGTTGTTTGTATTATATAGATGGGTAGTATATACGTGTACATCATCTATTAGCTTATTCTGTACTAAAATTTGGCTTCGGTATTTATGACTTCAGACTGAAATTCGTTCTGATTTTGAATGACCCACGTAATAGGGTAATGTGTGTAGTCTACCGCGATAAAATAACTGTTATTTATCAGTTGTGGTAAATACATATTAAAAAAATATATATATTTCTATATTGTGGAATGTAGTGATTTTTTATTACTTTAATTACTAAAGTAATATATATTTCGTCCACAATTTATTTTTATCTTTTGTATTTTTGGCGAAGGTCAACCGCCGGACCTGTTAGCGTTCACGATTACGCTGATCATGATGGCAGTATTGGCTATAGGAGTGAAGAAAAGTCTTCTGTTCAATAACGTGTTAAACACGATAAATCTCGCAGCTTGGGTATTTATTATGACGGCCGGATTATTTTACGTGGATTTCAGCAATTGGACGGCACACGGCGGTTTCTTACCGTATGGATTACGCGGGGTACAATTTCTAGAAATAATTTATATATTATAACGAATTTCCTTTATAAACCATTCAGACACGATGTCCGCTCTATGGTACATGAAATTTTAATGCTAACAAAATGTTTTATTCAACTGAAACTTCTATTGGCACGTTGTATATGGGAAGTTAACACGTAAAATGAGCGAGCCAAAGGTTTATACTCATAGGCACAAAGGCATGCCTATTCTCGCAGTGTTATTGGACTCCTCCACTCTTTCCCACATGATGTACTCACATATGTGTATATTCAGTCTATGTACAAACACGTACAGAAATTATGTCAGGCATGCGTAAGTGCGTGTATACATCGGCATATCTCTCCCCCTCTCTCTCTCTCTCTATATATATATATGTATATATATGTATATGTATATATATATATACACGCGTAAAACTTTTTTACATGTTCGTATTTTCTATTGCACATGCGCGCACTGCTATCCGTTATTTCGTTTAAATCTTCGCTATTGTTTTCTGGACATAATCGACCTCCAACTCATTTGTTCAAAATTGACACTTCTAATGCTCCTGTCCCTTCGATATGCATGACACTTTTAGCTTTTATATGAACACGAGCAACTTTATCTCTTGAATTTCTTAATATCAATTGGTTATCGTTCTTCATAACTTGATTAATTTACTCTCCGATGACTCGAGTTGTTACTTTTTCCTCTTTAAATTCCTAAACGGCTTAAAGATTCGTCCTTTCGAGTGTTTCAACACTTGACAAGACAGAAGAACCCTTGTTTTGAATAATTTCATCTTTGACAATTTTTACATTGCGGAATTACTAAAATTTTCTGTAATCCTCTTCAACATTGACAGATGTGTGCACGTATTCGACTCTAGATCGATGTAAAATAGAAGATACGTTGATTTTTTTATACCTACTGCGACAAATGTTGTAGTTTCTATCGCGTAATTTATATCTTAGTAATATTTACTATATTATTAGCGCTTATTTATTAGTTCCAATTTTAACTCTCATGTACCATTAGGTGGTTAAAGTTATCGCACGATTACGAGAAATATTTTTCAGCTTTATCTATGTTTTTTATATTCAGTCGATAATGACTTAACAGTTGAAAAGCTTTGTGATTATTTTTATTAAAAAAAAAAAACATAGTGATTTTAACTCCTTTTATTTTTGTTCATTTTCTAATTATAACGTTAGGTGATTTATAGTCGCTGCTTCTCGTCAACCGATATAGTTCTCTTAGTTAAAGTAGTTTCCACTAACAAGTTCATTTTTCCCCTGGGTGAAAAAATCCTGTGCCTATTAAAAAAAAAGAAAAAAGAAAAAAGAAAAAACAACGGTCATTTTATTTCATGTTTTTTCTAAGGACACTCCTTATTTTGCTGTTCCCCGATAATTACCTCTTTATAATGTAAAAGGTGCCAGTTTTAATTTAAAAAATATATATATATATACATATATATACAGATATATATATATATATATATATATATATATATATATATATATATATACATATATATACGTGTGTTATGTTTACTTGTGTAAATAAGTTGCGTTCAAGTAATTGTTTCAGTAATTTTTGCAAAGTTCTCTACTATTGTAAACCACGCGCTATGAAATAAAAAACGGTTACATTGAATCTTTATTGAAAATTTTTAAAAGTTTTTTTTAAAGTTCTTGAAATAAAGAAAACTTTGAAGGTAAAGTGATAAAAACTTCTCTACATGTCGGTGGTGCAAATTATAACCGTGTAAAAGTTAGCGAACCAATGAAATTTTTACATTTTTTTGTTATATATATATGAAAATAAGAAGGAAGGAGTAAAAATCAAAAAGTTTTTTTTATAAAAAGTTTCAAAGCTTTTCGGCGATTAAGCCATTATCAAGTGAACATAAAATTAAAATATAAAAATATATAAATATAATACAATTTATGAAAAATAAAATGTAAAAATTTTAATTTAAATATATAACTTGCATAAACTATTGTAAATTGTATGTCTAAATTAATATTATATATATATATATATATATATACAGTTTGAATGCACTAACTTTATTCCACATATTGATATAAATATATCATCATCATCGTCATCAGTTCGTTCACCCCAGATGGAAATCGTGATCGTTTCGCGCCATGCCATCCGATCTTTAGCTCGTTGTGCACATCGATACAAAGTAATCCAGATTATTTTATTATCATATCAGTCCAACGCTATGAAGGACGACCTTCAGTCCTTTCCTTTTGAATTTTCGATTGTATCACCGCGGCCGAAATATTTTGTCACAGGGAGAACAGCGATATCGTCTAAACCGTTGTATGAGATTCAACTTGCGCACACTATGTTTTCGTTAGTTCGTTTCTGCAGCATCACATTTCAAAATTGTTAAGTCGGGTTACCCCGACCTAATCTAAAGTCCATGAGTCAGCTGCGTATAATACTACCGAAAATACCGATGTCTTTATAAGTTTTATTTTCGTCTATTTAGTAAGAGAACCATCCTTCCATATTATTTTAGTCCGTTTCATCATACCAAAGCGGACCATTCGAATTCGGTGCTGTATTTCCCGGGTCCAACCTCCTTTATTAGAAATTTCCGATCCGAAGTATATAAAAATTATATGCGTACATTACTATAAAACATATTATTTGTAATATCTTTAAAATTTTAAAACAGATTAAACAGTTATAAAGAATATTTATAACCCGAATTAAATTTCATAATTCCGCCGAATAAAAAATAACTTCATTTCATACATAAACGACTCGTGGAATACTATAGGGTGACGCAGAAAAGACGGACAGTTTTTTTTTTTAAATAGCGCGATTGGTAACACTGCGACAACGTAACGTCTCGACCGACGCAATCTAATATATTCGGTTCTTAGTAATAGTACGTATGTGTGTGTGTGCTATATACGCGTTCATTTATTAACGCATATTCTTTATGCAACTTAGAGAATATCTTTACCGCCCTCTCCGTACTGAACGTGCAACTCACCAACCCTGAACATGTTTTCACATTATGTTCTGAACTACACCTTAAAGTAACACCGCGCCCATCGTGCACTATTGTTCTTTCTTCATCATCGTAATTTACGTGCGTTTCTAGACATAATATTTCTAGATAATTTATCCCGGCGTTTATAGAAATGTGAGTTAGTCCGTAATCACGTTCAGTAAGTTGTAAAAGCAAAAAAACAGTAATAATAAATTAAAAATATTAACCCGTACCGTAACGGATATTGGTGGTGGTTCTTCCTGCATTTTAATTTTTCTTTATGGGGGGGCTCCCACAGTGTACATTTTAATTTATTTTCCACTTTGATAGGTCACTTCATATCCATCGTGATAAACAGTACGAATAGTGTTTAATTTCGACAAGTGGAGGTTTACATGTCAACATTTAATATTTTCACAACATATATATATATATGTATATATATGTGTGTGTGTGTCGTATATATATATATGTATTTTCTGTGTGTATGGACATGTGTATACTTTTCGCAAGTTTCTTTTTAAGCGTTTTTCCTACATATCGAATTTATTTTATTTCGCATATTTTAATTCATTTTTCTTGTATTAACTTTGTTATTGCGGTAAAGTATAAATACACTTTATTTATTATATACTATTTTATTAGTTCTTATTTTATCCATGAAAATACACGGTTTTATAATATATATATATATATATATATATATATATAGATATATAGAAGGCACCCAAGACGAGAGAAGGCTACCGAGCGTAAGCCCACAGAGGGCTTAGAAATGTATAAAATACATATCAAGTAAGCTCTAAACAATTTCGTTGCTAAAATGATGGTTGAAAAAAAAAGAAAATATTTGAAAAGCTCGCGTTATTACTAATAAAACCTCATCTTGAAGAGCGTGCAAAACAGCCTAGATTGCAAAAAGTACTGTTTGAATAAAATTCCTTACATTCTGTCTGCTGATGACAGTGAAAATCCAGCTGACTGCGCAACACAAAAAAAACAAATGGTCCTTGTTTAGGCCGTTCGGCATTCGAATCCGACCCAGGTTCATTTCGTGTTTTTTTTTCTTTGTTGTTCTTGTTAATACTTGGTTCGTTGTTGATCGTGATCGTTTATAGATTGTTTTGTCTGTCGAATTCGATTGTATATATTTTATTCATTGTTATTACGAATTTTTAATTTTTCGGGGGGATCTTTGAACCCACCCCACATACAGATCCTGGGTGCCCCACTCTATATATATATATATATATATATATATAAAACTGTTTTAAACTTATAATTTACTCCAATATATTACAGATCGATGAATATGGAATTTACTTAATAATTAAACAGCATTTAGTAAAGTAGATATTTTCAAAATCAAATTTTTATTTCACCTTTTAATTGTAATACAAATTAATACGTTAAAAAAAACGTAATTTAATTAATAAAAAAATAATAAGGATTAATTATTTCCGGTTATTACATTTCAGGTATTCACAGGAGCGGCTACTTGTTTTTACGCATTTATAGGTTTCGATATAATAGCTACTACCGGTGAAGAAGCAAATAATCCTAAAAAATCGATACCGTTAGCCATTATCAGTAGTTTGATTATAGTTTTCGTGGCTTACGTTACATCGTCCATCATGTTAACTTTGATAGGTAAGCTGATATATCAATATAGATAACTTTTTATCGATAATCGTTAAAGACTAATTTATTTCGTAGTTTTTCAAGGTCGAAAGAAAACGAGCAAAACCATCTGTAGGGGGCGTGTAAAATGTAATCTATATTTTATTTAAAACGATAAATCTAAGATTAGAGACGAATGTATAAATTGTTTTTCATTTTAACGTACGAATAGAATAAGATTTATTATATCGTTATAAAATTCGATAAATCTCGAAAAATGTCTACGTTATAAGACGAGTATTTTTAAAGTTACCTCGACGGCTAAATACGAACAAACGACTTTACAAAATTAACAGAAAATGAAAGTAACGTAGGGATAGAAAAATTAAAAAAAAAAAAAAAACTATTTGTTCGTATATTAAATTTAATTTAACACGCACAAATTCGTATATTATCATATATTAAGAACTATAAACCAAACAAAATCACGACGCACTCAAAATTTTTTATCGCGAAGCTTTTCGACAATTACGTCATTTTCAAGCACGCGCGATAAATATTACGTCTTTTTTTTTCTTATTAACTGAATTAAATATCGCGATGCGTTTATCTTAAAAATTCTTCGATAATTTATAAATAGGATTATAAATATCAGTAACATTTAGCGTTCAACGCACGCGTTGTATTTTTATCCGGTACTGACAGACATTGAATAGTAAATTAACCCGGTTCTATGGTGGTATGACAGTTATAATGATGGTAAACCTTGAGTGGAATCCTCGACCAACTGACAATCAAGTGCACTAGCATTTATTTTACCTCACGTATATTATTCTTCTATATTTCACTCGATCGTGAATATCAAGTATCCTCTAATTCAGGTCTAATTCAGGCGACGGTCTATTGTAGAAGTAGAGTTGAAAGCATCGAGAAGTTACAAAAGAAATAAAATGCAAGCTGTAGCGAAACTTGACTTCCAACTAGGAAAGATCAACGGTGGCAACGTGAATCAAGACGAGTGACCTAGTTATACAAGCGCGATTACTCACTGACAGGCAAAAGAGAGGAAATGAGTAAAGGAAAACGAACATTAAAAGAGTTAAATAAGAAAAATATAGCTGCAACCGAACAGGGGGTACATAATCGTAGGATTTACGCAAATTTTAAGGACCGCCTGTTTTTTTATTGATCGCGAAAGCGCTATTTTAAAATAATCTCGCGAATTTTATTTTCAGTTCCTTACGACGAAGTAGCTAAAAACTCGGCTTTAGTAGCGATGTTCGGTCAAGTCGGAGCACACAAATGTCAGTTTGTAGTCGCGATTGGAGCACTAGCCGGTCTTACAGTAAGCATGTTCGGATCCATGTTTCCTATGCCGCGTGTGATATATGCTATGGCTCAAGATGGATTAATATTCAGGTATGAGAAATATTAACCAATTCTTCGATGAAAACAGAATAATATGTTTAGTTTTTGAGAAATTCCCTATAAAAATTAAATGTTGATAATAATTAAACTACAGAAAAGCACCGAATTAATTAATAAGTGGGAAAATTTTAAAAGAACTATCGAGAAACGCGTTGGTAATGTTAACCCGTAACACCGTGTTACGCCAGCAATCTATACCATTTTATGGAAATTAACCATACAAAGGCAAACCTCTGCGGAATTCCTCCTCCTATGGACCAATTTCACTTCTCTCATTAAAGTGTTTGAAAAACTCCTCAAGAAAACAATACAAGAAATTGGAATTTTATTACTGTCGTACGCGGTTGGTTATTATCTTCGTCCAGTATTTACAGAAAAATTAACGTTTCTTCATCAATACGTTCATATAGTTCGTCGCAATTAAACTTCTCAATTAGGCTACAGTTAAACAGGTGTTCGTTATTCTGAATTTCGCCACATTCACGTTGACCATCTTGGGTCATACTCCACCTATGTGTAGGTTGAATTATATCAAATCGTCAATTTGGCTTTCGAATCAAGCTTCAGCAGTTATGATAAGTACACCGATTAGTTATGGAAGAAATGTTTAGAAACGAATCATTTCTGCGGTCTTCCTAAATGTACAAGCAAGCTTTCGAGAAAGTTTCACCTCCGGAAATACTATGTACAAGTGCAAAATTATGAAATCCTATTTTAGAAGGTGCTTTCTAGTCTCGAGTCGTAGTAAATAGAAAATAATGATCAGTATACTAGATCTATACATCTCTCAAGGGAATGTGTCTACTCACGTATTTGATGTTTTACGATATGCTAAAAATCGACCGCTAGTAACGTTCATTGACGATTTGGGGCTTATCATAAGACTGCCCGGAAAAAAGTCAAATGAAGGTCTACAAACTGCGCTAAATAAAAAATATATTTTGAAAATAATGATGGATGAAAAGCTAAAATTAACCGCACCGAATAATCGATAAATAACCAACGAATACAAAATAAATCATAGGTTACTAAAATATCTGGAATATAAGTGACTTAATCGTATCGAAGCCAATATATTAGGGCTAAGCTTTTTGCGTGGACCGAACTGGCAATTAAAAATAATAGTCCTAACGAATTAAGGGGATGCGCGTCTAAAAATAATCTGGAGATAAAACTCAGCGTTGTCACTACACCAGTTGGTAGGAAAGCACAATACAACTAATCAAACTTTGCGTCGTCGGAGTCAAATACGTGACTGAGAGGAGTTACATAGTGAAGTTAAAAGGACGTAAATTTACATAAACCGTCGGTAAATACTAGGGGAGATGAAAACAAAGAAATGCTATCGATCTAATCTAGTCACTGACTCAACAAGTCTAGAGTCGTTTTACGATTAAAGTATCTAGTAAATCATGGTCAGTTCTAGATGAGAAGAAAAAAAACTCAAGTCTACCACGACGTAACAATCGAAACTCTGAAATCGTTATCGAACTGGATGAAATTTAAGAAGTTCGCGTTATGTTTGTAATTTCGATAAGTATTCCGTAAAATCGAATCGAAATTATTTGTTCTGTTTTATTAGTAAATATACGTTTATTTAATAACATACGTTTACTTTGTTCAGAACGTTAGGTGTCGTTTTTCCGATTACCGGAACTCCGGTCGTTGCAACGTTAGTTTCCGGAATTTGCGCGGCATTCGCTTCGTTACTGTTAAATTTGGAAATTCTCGTGGAAATGATGTCTATAGGTAATAACGTACGAATAAGGCGAGAGTAATATTATTTTAGGCAGCGTAGTTTAAAATACGCTCGCTATAGTATCCAACCGTAATAGTAGGTGACGATTGACTTTGACTCAACAAAGATGGGAATTATTATTTTTTTTCGCGATTTCCTTATGAACGGTATATATATATATATATATATTCCTACATTAAATTTAAGCTGAAAAACAAATTTCGTCAGATTTCATAGAAAACAGCCATTTCTTAAAATGAACACCGAGCATATAGTTTATGTTTATATTCGGTGTTGCCGATAGAATGCCCTGGAATGAAAGGGCTGCTCTGCAAGATCAATGAGATTTTTCCGCTTGAAATATACTTTCTTTTAAAATCCTACCTCAACAGTAGATCATTTCAAGTTAAAATAGACAAAGCTGCATCTACTCCGCGAATGATTATGGCATAAGTCCTTCAAGGAAGCGTCCTAGGCCCTCTTTTATACAACATATATACGGCATATATATCTTATTTAAATATAACTAGGTAGAGATAAAAATTTATTAAAAATATATATTAAAAAAATAGGGAAAAAAAACAAATTGAAACAATTTTTTCATAAAATTTTAATTAGTAATATTAACAGAAACTGCCGTATTTCACCAACAAAAATAAAAAAAAATAAAAAAAAAACGCGTTCATAATATTCGACGATGAATTAGTTACCACATTACGAATATACTTAGTCTTTAGTATTTATTTAATTTTCTTTTTAAATAACATAATTACAACTGACCGAGGGGCCATCTAGCGATTATTATGAGATGAGAATCAGCGTGAGAGGCGTTAACACCAATTAGTGCTTCAATAAATCCCAGTAGAAGTTAGGATAAATCAAACTTCTTGGTTCGTTTCAATCGGGGTATCTGAAGACTGTTATTTAATAAATTGATGGCCAGTGTATTTGTATGAGACTCAAAGCGCCATTGATACTGCTCGACGGCCTGTTTGACTTCGTCTTTAACATAATGAATGAGAAGGTCACGATGTAATGTATAGTTCGAAACATACCAAGGAGGAGCAACGAGTAGCGTAACGACCTTATTTTGGAGCCGCTGAATCTTATTTATACGGTTATTTTTTGCGCAGTCCCACAGCATCGTATGTCCACACAGGCTTTAACACTATTTTATAAATTAAAAGCTTATTTTCAAGAGAAAAACTGGAGTGTCTCTGTCAAGAAGCCAGTACAGCTGGTTCAGTTTTTTTTTTGTCAAGATGTTTTTTTTTCTGTTCGACATGTCTGCTCCATGTTAATTTACTGTCAAGAGATGCATCCCCCGATACTTAACGTAACTCCGTTGAGAGATTAATTCCCCATTTAAAGTGGGGGATGGACAGGTTAAGTTTCGCAAAGTAAATGTGACCTGCGTGCACTTTAAGATATTGCTCTCTTTTGCTACAGCTAAAATGGCCGTATCGTCCGCAAACGTGGCAGTTCTAACATCGCCATTAACTGGAAAATCAGACGTGAACAACAGATAAAGCACCGTAGTACCGAAAACACTCCCTCGAGGGACGCCAGCGGAAACATTATAGATAGTGGAGTATTTTGTAAAATTATAAGTTGTTATGTATATAATATCTGTTGACGAACAATCTGTGAGCTAGCTACGCTATCAGTTGTTCTTTTAGCTTAAGAATATATTTTCCACATATTACCCGTCTTATTGTTATTATATTTTAATGATATCTTGAAAACGGCGTCACTGCTGAAAAGCGTTGTTATTAATTATCAACAATTAGCGAATTTTACTAATATTTTTATTGTTCCCTCTTTATATATAATATCCAGAAACAATTTAAATAGTCGTATATCTGAGAAAACCTATTACCAAACGGCGAGAATAAAATGACACACACTAACGCTTTGACGATGTATATATGTTTATTTTTGTTTATTGTTAATAAAATTATTATTTTTTTTTTAATGCGATTAATTTTCTATATCGTTGTCTCTGTTCTGTCAGGTACTTTATTAGCTTATACTTTGGTATCCACGTGCGTTTTAATTTTAAGATATCAGCCTCAATCTACGAATCTAGTCGGATTACTACCGGAAGTTCTTAGAACTCCTATTAAAGGATCGCCTATTAAAGAAACTATCGCTAACGGACAGGTAAAATCCCTTAGTGGAGTCATTAAAAATATTATTAAATTTGTTTTTTTTTTAAAAGAAAAAAATAATTTCGCTCATTTCTAGGAGATTTCTAGAAATATAACTATAAAATTTTGACAAAATTACAAATTTTATACAGGTATTCGTATTATACATCGTTTCTTAGGTGAATAGATAGATATATAACTTTCGATGTATTTCTAAATAAATAAAATTGATACATTTCACGTCAACCAGAAAACTAAACAAATTTTGTTAACATCAAAATTTCACATACTGTAATGTGTGTGTGTGTGTGTGTGACGAAACGGTTATAATAAATAATTCCAAATACCTCCATACCGAGATTTACAAAATTACACCGATTAACGCTAAATCTACCATAGCCTATGCATTGATATATGCCCGATTCGGATTAATATGCTGGTGTTGACACCGTGAAAATTTTATTAATTTTTCCTTTTTCAATTTACAGATGCATCTATTTAACAGAAATATTAAGATCGTACACAATGACAATCTTTCTTTTTCTTCGTCATCCGATTACAGACGATAGTAATCATGTAGTTTTTTCAATCGCTATACGCCATTTATTCCAGTTTGCATAATTTCCATTATACTTGATGCATCGACAACCTACTTTGTTATATATCTTGGATATAATTTACAAAGCGAGTTGTTGGATGGCGTTTGTTTCTTTTAATTCTTGTATCATCATCATCGTCATCATCGTCATCATCCTCTCACGTTGTATATCCAAATAACCCGAAGTATCTTCTTTTTATTACTGAAACCGGTCTTTATGCCATTTATTCCAGTCTGCATAATTTCTATTACAGCTGATGCATTGACAACCAACCCTGTTATATATATTGGATATAATTTACAAAGCGAGTTGTTGGATGGCGTTTGTTTCTTTTAACTCTTGTATCATCATCATCATCATCATCCTCTCACGTTGTATATCCAAATAACCCGAAGTATCTTCTTTTTATTACTGAAACCGATCTTTATGCCATTTATTCCGGTCTCGTGTAATTTCTATTACATCTGACGCAATGACAACCAACCCCGTTACATATCTTGGATATAATTTATAAAACAAGTTGTTGGAGAGCGTTTGTTTCTTTTAATTCTTGTATCATCATCATCTCACGTTGTATATATCCAAATAATTCCAGGTATCTACTTTTTACTATAGAAACCGGTCTATCTTTTTTATTCTATTCCTAATCGTTTCAGAACCGGCACACTATTCCGACTTTCTATCTGTAAAATCCTAGTAAACTCACTAATGCCCTATTAAAAAAAAAAAAAAAAAAGAAACAAATGCAAATTTTCTTTCCTCAATTTTATGTTGCTCGTTAAATACTAATTTTACATAATTTTATGTTGAATAATTTTTAAATTTCGAAATTTATTATTACACAGTATGCTTTCTGTATATATATATTTTTAAGACATGAAAGCTTATTAAAGATAATTATAGAAGGACAAATGAATGGGAAACACGGAAAGGGAAGACCAAGAAATCAATATACACAGCAAGTAATAAAAGACACTGGTAGTACAGGATATACGGATATGAAGAGGAAAACAGAAAACCGTCAGTTGTGGAAGAAATTAGCAAACCAGTCTTAGGACTGATGACTACATGATAATGATATATATATATATATATATATATATCGTTTTATCGTTATGTACCTGTTACTTAATTAGTGATCTGAATTTTAAACTTTAGATATCGAATTTCATGTAATTCAGCAGAAGACATCTTGAGCCATTCTACTAAACCTATCGACGATTAAAGAGATCGTTTATCGAAGTCTTCGACTTCAATTTTTAAAAAACTTTATAATTAATCGAAACTTCAATATCCGGAACTTATTTAACTTTATTCGTCCTTGGTATAAATTTAAACGTTCGATTATAAACTTTTATATACATTTTCTGCAGATAATGTACGGTAACGAACTTCATCCGGATGACGTGAAAAAAGCACTAGGCTTTACTCCATCACCCGTCACTTCACCAACCCCGGACAAAGCGCAGAGAACACCGACACGAAGCAAGAAAGTGGTCGTTAAGAAAATTACCAGAAGGTAAAAGAAAACGACTTAAATAAAACGAACGTTAATTATGTATTATTCTATATAAAAATAAATCGTCATCTGGTGCAACAGTCCGTGGACCGGTTCGCCCTCCATTCACGTCGGTTATGAGCCATTCTTTTCATAACCGCAGGCTATCTATCCAGCTTAATTGTGGTTTACCTCTTATTCGTTTTCCTGCGATATATCCTATCCCGCAGCAAAACTCCATAACATATGCCCCATCTAACATAGTTTCCCTTTTTTCATTTTCAAAACTTCTTTTTTTTTGTTATTTTCTCCATCTGCTCCAACACCATATTTCAAATGCTTCTATCCTGTCATTTTCTCGTTTTGTATACTCCACGTTTCCGAGCTGTTAAATTCTCCACACGCACGTTTTTATAATGCGTTTCCGCAGCCCTATATCGTTCTGTTCGTTATTTTTTACCTGTTTCGCTATGCAAGTCGTTCCCGTATGTCTTGGGAGAGCTACGTCCATATCTTCAGGCTCTAGGTTTGTTCCATCGATTATTCATTTGTTGCGATTTCGTTCCTACCGTCATTATTTTAGTCCTTTTTGTATTGCATTCCATACTTTTTTGCTGATCCATTCACTTTGTGTAGCATTTTTTACAGCGTACGTTGTCTATCTACTAGTAAGGCCAAATCATCCGCATATTTGATCGTACGTTTCGCACTTCTAGTATAAAAATGAATAAATTTAAAGTAGACAATCGGTTTAAATTCGATCGTTAATAACGAAAATTAAATGTTCTCGCAGCGTTATGCAAACGGCCTTGATAAAATTTTTATTGTCGGTCATTCGATTGGAACGGCTAGTGTAATAAGTTCCGAAACGTTTATTCGATAAGATAGCTAATTATATACCAGACTAGTTGTAAAGTGTTACACGCGTCAAGTTTGAAGTATCGTTAAAAGGAGAACTAGATAATAGTAACGTCTAAGTCCGACCCAGGGTTAAGGCTTTGTAGCGTTGCGGAAAATTTCAAAGGTGGATCGAGTAAAACTAACCCCAGAGTATATAATTCGATTAGTTTAATGGCGATTCTATTATTGAAAAACCTCGTGAAAAGTAGGAAATTGTTTTTTTTTACTAGAATTTCTTCGAAGATCAAAAATTATTAACCGATACATCTATTCATTGTTCCCCGATATGAAATGCTAATATATTTTGTTCGATGATATCAAGAATCGAACAAGCCGGAATTGTTGAGCTTGCGGTCTGGTTATGCCATGGGATTTTTCTAACGATAAACATTTCGAGTATTTTACGATATTCTCTATACAATTTATTATTTACAACAAAAAAAAAACAATCAAGTGCTACGATTTTCTACAGCAGCTCATTATTATTATTATTTAAAATTCACCGTCACGATTCCAGTTCCGATTTTCAAGTTCGAATAACTCGGTATTAATTTAAACTTGATTCCGAGGATAGTCCCCTGGTGAGCCGCTCGGGATATAGAACAATTGATCGTTTAATAATATAATACTTTTTTTTTTCTAAGGAAAACTCGATTAACCTCCAAACGTAAACTTCGTCAGTACGATTAATAACCGATCATAGTGTTGCGACGTTTTTATATGATATCAATTTAAGCAGATTCGTATAAGGACTTTGATTACGATTAAATTGTTTAGTTCGCCGGATTCTGACGACGCGTACGGACTTGAAGAATCGGACGATTTATACAATCGCGACGATCAGTTTTTAGTTCCGGATAAATCGGAAAGTAGATCGTACGGCTCCACGCAACCGACGTCCGGTGCAAAATTACCGACTTCGACATTATTCGATAATATACAGAGAAGACTTCGAGTAGGTCGAATATATATTTATTCGATAAAACCGATTTTAATTATTTATAAAAATTTCGAAACATAATTTAGAAACCTAATAATAATAATAATAATAATTTCAATTTAAATCTATTTCGAGATATTAATCATCATGGTACAAACGTTATATGAAGCTGATAAGAACGGATACTACACCTTCGATCTTAGCCAACAGTCCGAGAAGCGAAACTAAAAGAGTTATTCTAGCAATTATATAAAATATAATGTATCTACAACAAAAGAATATCCATGTGAAATTTACATGGATCTCAGCTCACATCATCGGGATCAGAGATAATGAAATTTGTGATCAAGCAGCCAAAATGGGGAGGGGGAGGCCTACTGATCCCTGCGATTCCCTCCACATGTTTAGCCGCGTCTGCAAAGGCGGATCTGTTTCATCGCTGGAGCTCCATGTTTTGTGTTACTCGGAACAATTAAACAAATTCGAACAAATTTACCCAAACAAACAATCTCTCTTTCCAATTAAGCCTCCACATTCGATACCGATCCGTAAATTTTTTTCCATTTTAATTCGTATTAGGTCAGGACATAATCTACTGCCCAGCCATCTCCACCGGATATTAGTTCCAGCACTTGCCAGTCCCCGTCGGACTGTGGTTCGACAGCAGACATTAATCATGTCATTTTTTCATGCAATCTATATAGTGCACACGGAGAGACCTTAATTAATATATTACTACAGTTAAGTATCTTCCCTGCGTACTCTATTGCATACCTCCTACGCTTATAAATAATCCTACTGTGTTAATATGGCCTCTTATATATATATATATATATATATATATATATATATATATATATATATATATATATATATATATATATATATATAAATCTAATATTATTTTGTATACATTCATGTACAACCTATTATTCTTATATGTCTTTAGTTATTTATATATTTTATAACGCATTTGTTAGCGTTAGCGTTTAGTCTATTTTAATTTGTATAATGGCTTTATAACCTAAACTCAATTTGTTTGACAATAAAGAATATATATACAAACGTTATATAAAATAATGTAGCGCGTGTTATAAATTAAAAAAACAAAATTAGAAAACAAAATATTAATTAATATAATAAGATAATTTCCAGTAATAACCGACTATATGCAAACTGCACGAGTGCCGATTTATATGCGCGAAAATTGCAAATATGAAAATAAATATTTATATCCGTTGGATTACAACTTCGTTGAAAGTAATTATTTTTAATTAAAATTGCACGTAGATATTAATCGAGTGGAAAGTAAACATCGTACACGAATTAGGTTATTATAGGAAAATAAACGAGATATTGTAAAAATTCGTCATCAATAAACTGATACAGGAAAAAAATCAAATAGTGTTCCTTCGGACTCCAGCGCACTCAGGAATCACAGGAAATGAAATTGTTGATAAAGCCACCAGAACAAAAATCAAAAAACATAAAAATGAAAACATCCGCGCTCACAAATGATCTCTACTCAATCATAACGCAAAAAGTCAACGCTTTGTATCAGGAATACCGGGAAACCCAGTGCGCTCACACACATCTTTTTCAAATAAAACCAATTTTAGGACACTGGAAACCTCGCAGAACAAAATAAAAGGCGCGACGAAGTAAACTAGATTACGAATAGGCCACACCCTACTTACATCGCAATACCTACTGCACAATACACCTGCTCCAAAATGCCCAACATGTAATACTCCAATAACAATACACCACATACTACTGGAATGTGCAAAACTATCGAAACATTTACAATATATCAACTAGTAGGAGTAGTACTACAGGGATGACCTTCAAAAAATATATACATTATTAAAATTTCTTGCAGAAACCGGATTAATTAATGTTATATAACCCTACCCTTAGACGCAAATGATCTTAGTAATCGAGCGTCTGTAAATAAAAGAAATAATAAAATAATAATAATAATAATAATAATAATAATAATAATATTTTTTTTTATTCCTCTTCTTGTTTTTAATCATCGAAAAGAACAAACTTTTGAAAATCGCGTCATTATATTCAATTATTCCCAGCACGCGCACATATTTAT
Source organism: Coronaproctus castanopsis (assembly GCA_032883995.1). NCBI lineage: Eukaryota > Metazoa > Arthropoda > Insecta > Hemiptera > Monophlebidae > Coronaproctus > Coronaproctus castanopsis. Next base: position 258,502,757 of record CM065053.1, read on the forward strand.
AAATTTCAGTTGGAAAGCCAATTGAAAACAACCGGGAGAAATGTTCAATTGTCACTATTGACAAAGCGAAGAAACTGCCTATAATATTTACGTCAGTGCCTGACATAAAAAGAAAAATAGAAACTATATATCTAGGAACGCATATTACCCGCAATGGAAACGATAAAAAAAAGTAAGTTACGCGGTGAATTGGGATGGCCAAATGCATACAAGATATGGATGATTCAATAAATATAATGACAAAAAAGAGATTAATGGGCTATCCGGTGTTTTCGATAGCACGTTATGGTTCCGAGTCATGGACAATAACAAAAGCGATACATAGAAAACTGTAGGCATTTGAAATGTGCTCCTATAGACGCGTGTTGAAGATTTCGTGAAGGGAACATCGGACGAATATGTCAATACTACAACAACAACTTACAAAACGATAGATTAGTGACAACTATAAAAAGAAGGTGTCTCCAATTTTTTGGACATATCATGAGACGAAACGGGTTAGAGAAGATTATAACACAACGAGTAATTCCGCGGAAGAGAAGCAAAGGACATCCGCCGACTGGTTTTCTAGATTACATACAATAGATGACGGGGGATGTCAATGCGTCAACTAATGGACAGTATATAAGAACAAATGGCAGAACTTTGTCGCGAAAACAACACGATTGGTCACGACATCTGTCATCAGATAACGAAAATAAGAAGAAGTAATATACATATATATATATATGTTTGTGTGTGTGTATGTACGCACGGGTTTGTATGTATGCGTTGCAATATGTTTCCTATATTAAATAAGGAGTAATAAAATTAAAGAAACGATATCGTAATTAAAAAATTAAATCCGATCCGTGCTAAACTACTTAACGTAAAATTAATTTAATATATTTTTGAAGAAAGATGAGATGAAATTTTTTTTTAATTATTCAACTACAAAAAACAAAAATTATATATATATATATATATATATATATATATATATATATATATATATATATATATATATATGTATATATATGTATGTATATATATATGTATATATATATATATATATATATATATATATATATATATATATATATATGTATATATATATATATATATATATATATATATATATATATATATATATATATATATATATATATATATATATATACATATATATATATTTGTTGTTTTTAAATGAATTTAATGTCGACATATAGGACGTTGTAATAAAATCGCTAATTTAAATAAAGTCATATATAATGCTCGACTGAAAAAGTTGCCTCAAATGAAATAAATAACAATTAGCTTAAATTAATTAATGATTTTAGCGGAATGTAAAAATCTGTAACGCGTCTTAAAGATAACATATTTAACGTCAAATATTACACATGCTTCGTGTAACTAGTAACCGTAAACTGTTCGTTATTTCAATTTAACAGTTTTATTATTTATGTTTTTAGATACATACATATATAATATATATGTATATATATTTATAGCCGCATTCACTGAAAATATCAATTTCTTCATACAAGCCAGCCTGACAACTACAAACGTCTTTTTAATCGATCGGCCATTAATATTGTTTAAATAGGTTGCAACTTACCTGTGCCCAGCGTTGTTTCCATGGGTAGACTGCGGACCGGCTACCGAAGAATCCGGTAAATTAGTCGTAAAATATATCGCTTTACTGTACCTATTGATCGTCATTTTAAACGTAATGGTGGTCTACATGACGAATCCGTTCGCTGGTTTATCCAAATATCCTATTTATCTGCTCGTCTTTTGCATCGTCGGAATTACAGTTGCCATATCTAGGAAACCGCAAAACGGGTAATATTAATAATAGTATTAAAAATAAACTCGTTTTAAAATGTTCCGTTCGCGTAATTGAAGTTTCGCTTAATTAAAATAATAATTAATATTGAGAAAGCCAGCCTAAGGCGGAATAGAATTATCTTAAGAAGAAGAACGTATGTGTGACGTTGGCACGCTGTTAAGATTTTTACTCGAAGACTATAGATGACAATGTGTTGAGAGGAAACAATCCTTAATCAAAGATGTCCGTTTTGAGATCAGCGTGTGTCTTTCAGTTAGAAGCGGTTGTTTATAAAATAGATATCCAACCGTGATGATAGGAAACATATGACAAGAAAATATTAAACGGCCAGTTAAATGGAAATTACTATGCAACTATAGAAGTGGTTGGCACCATCGTGGTAGAGTATTGAAAATACAGACATCTCTCGAATGTCAGAATCAGTAGCATGAGGAAAAGCTTACAAGTGTCCAAAGAGGATGCTAGACAAAGAAATAGCTTCCGCGAAATGTTCATCAGCTGTATCGAGAAGAGGCCACTCGAAAACGCCAAATAAAACGAATAAAATCGTCGCGGTAAATGAATAAAATGTTATTAACAATGTCACGTTAATAATTTACAATGATAAAACAAACGTAAATATTATTAAACACGTGGTTTAGTGTCAAACTGATCGTAGTATTTGTTTGTATAATGGCAATTTCTGGAAGCTGTACCAATTAACCGATAGATTTTACTGTGGATGGGAGATGCCATTCAACAATGACACTTCGAACCTACCTCTCCAATCATTCAAATTATAGTTTTAAAACCGTTTGACAAATGAAAATTTTCATACTTCGTTGAAATTTGATGGTACACCAGAACGAATCTTTTGAAATAAAAATTGGAGAGAATAATCTCTCTCAATAGCACGGAGTTATCGTTTTAATAATTAGTTCTCAAACAATTTCGCAATTATGCAATATACTTTTTTTTAGTTTGTTCCCCAATCCGGATTTACCTGGTGAGGCTTGTTTATTGCTTAAAATCTAGATGTTATTATAAAGGACAGGGGACTAGTGCGTTTAAAACTAAATAATTATAGAAGTGCGTATAAGTAGTGTGTAGCTGAAAAGTAAGTAAAAACATGTGTATAATAGTCGCTTGTTTGTGTACTTAATCTGAGGACAGTGATGGGATGAAAAACATAGTAGTCCCATCGACTGACTGTGTGCATGAAGAAAGCAGTCTGTGGAGTGCATAGTAGTAATGAATGATAAAAATAAACATACAATATAGTTCAGAAACAAAGATACCAAAATATATCTTGCCGATAACGAAATATACCATTTCAAAAATAAAAATCTTAAAATATAAAATAAATAAGACTTAAAAGAAAAATATATCGAAAAATAAGATAAGCCTGTAGAGTATAAATACATCGTTAAAAGAAAAACATACCTCATCAAGGTCAAGATTAAAATACTTTAACTTTAAAGCAGTTATGAACATTAAATATTTTGTACATACTAATAATATATAAAAAAGCAATTGAAAATTAGTTAAATCACTAATATTTATTTTCTTAAAGAAAACACAAAGCTTTTCGGCATTTACGCCATTATCAAGTGAACCATTTTAAAACATCAAAATTTTAAAAATATAAATTAAATATAATTACTTAAAAATATGCGATGGTGATTGTGAAAATATGATCCAAAAATTGCGTCTGCTTCTGTTCTATCTATTTTTTGATTTGTTGAAATTTAATATCAATGTATTTGTTTATTAATTTTGTTTTTTATATTAATTTTTTCTTCAATATTATTTTCCGGATTCTGTAAAAAATCACTACATTCCACATTATAAAAAATTATAATAATATATAGTCGGGTAAATTAGAAACGAATTATAAGTATTGGCGAGAGTATGCCACCAAGAGCGATGGGGCTATTGGTTTTCCGTTTGAGTTTAGCTATCCTTGATTAATTTGTAATTGTAAATTTGAAACGCACGGCTTTCTCTGCAATTTTAAGGACGGCTACGTGATTCTTTTTATGCAATATTAATCGATATGATTTTACGAGTTTTTTTGCATTTTTCCTAAATTCTAAGAGTGCGCTTAAGTGTAATTATGAAATTAAACAAACGGGTAGTAAATTTTCCGAACGGAAATTATTTTAGCAGCTCTTCTTTAATGTTAAATTTAAAACAGCCGCCATTTTAACATTTACATTATTTTCCCTTTCAGTCTTATTGGTCAACTTCACACATCGTCTCTATCTTCGTGCGATTTATAAGTTTGTTCTAAAACTTCTGCAAACATATGAACTTTTTCTGGATTTTTCCATACATTTTAAATGTATTGAATTGTGCACTGTTTTGGCTGTTCTCTCCGTAAGTCGCATCTGTACTTCAAGAAACAAGACATATATAGTTCGCTTCAATTTTCCCATTCCATATTACTACTTCGATTTTATCCTACCCTCGTCTGCGTCGTCCACCGTCATAAAAAAAAAAATATCTAATTTCTTTTGGGTAACTGGTTCATTTTATTGTTTAATCTGCGTGTTGCATATTTTGTACGAACGTTTCAACCTCATTTTCTAGATCAACTGAATCTTTAATCTTTTTTCTTTAAATAATCTTCAAACTGTTTGTCGATAAGTGTTCGTTAATCTATTTATTAATTTCTTACTTGGTGTTATCATTTCTGAGTGATCCAACATTAATGAAATCTCATCATTTACATTTTTTTTTTTTTAACTAGTGATATTTCATAAGCAATATTGTTAGAATTAAAGTCTCTCCGAGTATGAATTTCCCGATAAAACTTTAGATCGGATCTGTATAATTATCGCAATTTAACTTCGCTTTTAAGTAGCGAGTAAATCTATGCTCTTGTTAACCATCCACTTATTACAAATTTATTTAACTATAACTCCACTCCCTCATACATTAAATAGGCGCATCGTGTAATACTACTACGTTGTTATTCACTGTTATCGATTTATTTTGTGAAATCTGTTTACGACATTAGACATACATTTATTTTCTCTATAGTTCGTAATCCGTTTACCCGTGGGTTTTAAGCCAATTAAAACAAAATTATAAAAAATTGTATAAAGAAGGTTACCGATACGCGCAGACCACCAAGGGTAAACTGAACTGTGGATAAACAATAAAACTGTTTTTTTTTTTTTAAATCTATTATTAATTCTACGGTCTTCGTAGTTAGTATATCGTGTGCAACTACCGATAACTGATATTAATTTATCGTAACGCTTAGGACAATTGTCGAAGAAATCGTTTCAGGTTCGTATTAATAAGTTGATCGATAAACGGATAGCAAATGACCCAGAAAAGATGGACTGTTTTTTGAATAACGCAGTTGGTAACACTGCTATAACTGCTAAAACGCAAACCGCGTATTACTCGTTTAGTGTACACACGAGAAATTGTGTCCAGTTTCAGTTATCATCTTATAATAAAAAAAAAAAAGAAATGGTAAAACGTTATTTTCGGTCACGACAGTGCAATGAAAGTTTCGAAAAGAATTCAAAGTTACGCGATTATTTTAATACCTTAAGAATCGGGTTTACAAAACACAACTACGAGGTCTAGAACACCTGAAAAATCGAATTTCTGAAGAAATTTCCTAGAATTCAGCGACCTACGCTCGAAAAGTGTTAGAAAATTGTATAAAAGCATGTGTATTGCAAATGACGGTCGTCCGAACGATGATATTATGGTGTTCTACAATCGTTCTCCTAATTTTAAATAAAATTTCATTCCAACAAAAATTTTGTCTAGCCTATATTTGAAACGTTTATAATTATTTAATAGCAGACCAAGTGTAAATTATTCTAAGACGAATGACGGTAGTAGGGAACGATTTTTAATTTAAACAGATTTTCGGTTAAACAATCGGATATGTAGAACAGCGACTTCGTCTATAGCGTATTTTACGTTAAATAACTTTTATCGAGAACCTTCGATTCGTTTAGAATATTATTTATTTCGGGGTAAACGATATATTCTATAGTAAATGCTTCAGATTTAATCGACGATGTATTAATACAAATATATTATTTTACGCGCGTGTTTAATAATTTAATGTTATAGACAGAAACTGTTATTCATGTCGCCCGGTGTTCCGTTCATGCCTGTGATAGCCGTATTGATTAATATATACTTAATACTGAACCTTTCAGCGTTAACGTTGGTTCGATTTACCGTTTGGATGATTTTAGGTGAGCATATCATACGCCGATTTTACAAACATCATTTATTTTATTAATCTTTCGTAATTTGTGTATAATATCCACTTTATTACGATATACACATCATTTCTCGTTTTGGGCAATCATCCGTGTTTATATCGCATACGAGAGACACATTAAGGGGCATAGTTGAATATCCGCATTATTGATATGTACTGCGTATTTAATTTTTTCACTTTCGGGAACAGCTGCTTTCATATATACATTCGGTAACCAGTTTTATCCACACCGATCGTACGTTTCAAATCTTAGCGAGCAGTTGATCTGTGAAAGGTAGTTGACGCTCTAATCGGTACTTCTGCCTTCGATACGGAATCCATACATTTTATCCGAAAAATTCTTCCAAAGAACCGCCGATGGCATTAGTCCGGTCTTTTAACTATACATGCGTCATCATCATAAAGTTCCTAATTTTAATTTTGTTCACCGCGGTCTTCGTCAACTTCTTCAATTCGTTAGACTCGTTCTAATTTTTACGTATATTCCGGTTTTAACATGCTTGTCGTCTTCCGTACATTTTCCCTGAATAATCAACTTCCCCATTCCGTCAGGTTTTACAATTTCAATACGACCCTGTATATTGTTAGATTCGTTATCCTTCATGGTTAAGTTTGCTCTACACGTGGAGTTCGGAGAGTAAAGACTCGGCAAACCAACGTTTGAATTAACTTTTTCTTCGTTTTGTCGATAACGCAAGATGGTCTTTTAAAATTATAGCAAGTCCTAACTATCGACCACCATTATTGATAATCAACGTTATACTACACCTGTTCCTTTTTCTCTATATCGCCGATGATTTTCAATGTAAAATATTTGCTATAACTATTAGAGAACAATCAGCTTCTTTACTGTAATTTGCAACTTGTCCCAATGAGCTAACCTACCGCTCGCGAGCCACATGCGGTTCTTTGAAAGATTATTTGTAGCTCTCGATAAATGTAAGTTCCCTTTTGGTTTTTGGTGCTTTAACTAACCAAGGTCTAAAAAGAGAATTACCGAGAAGTGCTGTCGGCAATTATTTAGCAAATTTTAAAGAGTAATCAAGAGAAGTAAAATAAATGTATTTAATTTTTAATATTTAAATTCAATACACATATTTTGCACTTTTATTTATAAGTTTTCGATAAATATAATTTCTGTAAAAAAAAAAATTTTTTAATATCTTTTTCAAAGTACGTATTTAATTCCGCGAAAAATTTCGAATTTTGAAAAATGGCTCGGACTATCGAGGATCTTGACCACCGCTGGAATAGACTATCTTTAGGTTATACAACGGTCGTTTTAAATTTAATAATTGGGGCCCGTAAAACAAAAAATACACTCGTAATAAATAATTGTAATTATGTATTTATGCAACCGTAATAAACAAATAATTATTTTTTTGTAATTTTTTTAAGTAAAATAATTTTATTCGTTTGAATAAATTACGAACAAACATACTTTAAAACGGAATTAAAGACAAATATAAGTATCATTTTGCACATAGCCGATTATATCCACTTTCTTCGCCTATATCATGCGACGGAGTAACTTAGAAAAGTGTGAATGAAGGTTGCGGACAAAGAGGTGAGACCGTTAGTGCGTTATTTGAACGATCTCGCCGGTTCACCGCAAAAAATGATTACACGCGCCGGGGATAGGGATCTAGGGGGGCATATAAATGGGTAGTGGCGGAGCCAGTAGCGTGAAATAATTAAAATAATTTATAATTTCGTATGAAAATTACAAAAAATTAATTTACCATCGATGAAAATTTTCGGATAGGCTACATGTGTAGCAGAAATTTTTTATATACGTATAATTTTTTTTATTATTATTTTCGTAGGTTTAAGCATTTATTTCGGCTACGGAATATGGCATAGCACGCTGCAACACCGAAACAAATGAATTTATTAGTAGCGGCTTCGTTTGCGTTTTAATTTATCGCTTCGCAGTTTTATTGTAAACACCACGTAATTTAAGGAACTATAATATTTTTCGGAATATATTATATATATATTGTTATGTAGATGCTATTTTATTGAGATTTGCATTGCACCAGCTACTTTTGTCACCGACTAGGCCAATAGTTATAGTTAACCGTGATATATTGCTTAGTTTTCGATAAGCCTATTTTATGCTGCTTTATCGGCTAAATTAGAATAATTTATAATTATATACAGATTAATTTTATATATATATATAAAAATTAAAACAAATAAATTTTCTACAGATTTATCGGCGAACAATTTGTGTTAGAATATTTTAATTTATTTTTCCTTAAATACACTTTATAAATTTTAGGAATTACGATAATCACCGTAAAACTACGAATAGAACGTAGACCAAAATGCACTATTGTTCATTATCGAAATAAATTCATAATCAAATAAAGTTCATCGCTTAATAAAGGACTATGCGCTAAAATGCACAGATCTAGTTTAATTGAACAGAATAAAATTACACGGTTAATGAATTATAATCCGTTAAAAGAAAAGGCAATATACAAAATAACGCAAAAAATAGGTGATTAAATTATTAAACATAATAATGACAAAAAGAACAATAAACAACAAATAAATCACTAAATTTGTGTATAAAACGAGCACAACGTTTTTCGGCCATTAAGCCATTATCAAGCGGAAATAAAAAAAATATCAAAATATAAAATATACAATAAAAAAACATTATATATATATATATATATATATATATATATATATATATATATATATATATATATATATATATATATAAAGTAAAAACAAAAAAAAACATGTAAGAAAATACTTAATTTAGATATACAATTTTACAAAAAAAAAAAATGAAAAAACATTTATAAAATAATTTAAATGTGAGTGTTCAGCAATACAAAATTTAAAAAATTAAACAGAAAAAGAACGATAATCATAATATAAATAATATTTTTTTTTTAAATCTTCGTATATAATTATAACTGACCATCCAGTGTATCGAGCAATTTGGCTAGAATACGAAAAGAGCTAGGCACATGTTTTGCCCTCCCCGAATGAGTAACGATTTAACGTTTTATATTTGGTCAAAAACGATTGGTGTGTTTCAGACCATATATATGGCCATCGTCCAACAAATTCATAGTCAATGGTCCAACAAATTCATGATCAATGAGTTATTGCAATTTTCTAATATAGTCGAGTGTATTTTTAAATTTTACCCATAACGCGGGATATATTGAATTGTGAGTGCGATGTATCTGTAGTGACCTATCACCGCGAACAAGAGTTAACCTTATTTCGGAATCTAACACAAATGTCCTACCCCAGAAAATTAGGTGGTAAGTCTAAATTGGTATAATTTGATATATTAACAATTTGTTTTCTATATACGAACTAGAATTTTCCCCGGTGAGTCAATATAATTGTCGTAGTTTCGTTTTTGCGAAGATATGACTTTTCACCGGTTATCTTGATGGTCGGACAGGTGGTTTAACTGGAACGCGTTTACTTTTATTCACTCTTACACGCCGACGACTTAACCACAGCTCCATTGTAGCTAATGTTTTATGCAACTCACTACAAGCTACATTTGCATCTCGATACACAGCTAAGATATCTATATCATTCGCAAATATTACGATATGGACCTCCCGATTGTCCAACAAGTCTGAAATATGTACTAAATAAAGCACCGAACTTAGTCCTCGAGACACACCAGCAAGTATATACTTCTGAATCGTTATTAAGAAGGTCTACCAGCAAGTTACTACCGTCAAGGTAGGATTTTAGAAGGAGGTAATAAGAATGTGAAATAAATTTATCTAACTAAAACAGCAGCTAATAAAAGAGTGGTTACAAGATATGGATAATATAAACAAAATAATAAGGAAATTGTGAATTCGAAGTGGTGCGACAAGTGAGAGCAGTAAGTTAATTATAGCGTCTACTACTACTAATGAGGTAACGGCAATATGGTAAATAAAAATAGTTACTGTGAGAGTGTGGGTGAGAGTGTAATTGGAAATGTATGAGTACTATAAATGTAACTTTGTATATATTTGAGTTTTATAAATTAAAAATTAACGCTATGTGTATGTAATAATAGTTTAGATGTACATATTGTAAAATGGTATAGATCCGTCGACAAGCTTATGACGGAACATATATTATCTAAGAACAGAATGGGGTGGGAGTGTGAGTGTGTGTGATTGGGTTTACTTATTGTATTTTTATTTTATAATAAATATACGCTTTTTGAAAAAAAAAAATAAAAAATCTGTATAGGAGACCTAAGCTTCACGCTTTATTATTTTTTTTAACTTAAAACTTTTTTTTCTATTATATCCGATGTAGTCCTAATATGAAACAGGGCGGAAGAAGTAGTCACTTTTACTGATTCGAAAAGACCGGATTAGAGATAAATCTGCAAAAAACAAAGATGAATACAACGACTGTAAATGGAAAAAAACTCGAGCGGAGAAGCAAATACCTGAACCTGGGACAATAAGTTGCATCGTGTGGACGGCATTTGGAAAGTTAAATAAAAAATAGATACCGGATAGCCTGTACAATCAGTGCATGTTGCCGTTCTTAACGTAACGAGCTAGACGTGTAGTTTTACTAGAGAAATAATTAGGAAAATTAGGAAAATTCAAATGAATATCGGACTCAAGGAGCCGATTTCACGGATAAGACAATGAACGAGATTATAGGATGCGGTAGAACGAATCGCCAGGCTAAAATGGAATTGGGCACGACATAACGCGTGACAAAACGATAATAGGTGGACCAAAGGTATGTTGCAAGAGTGACACATACAGGAATTTACGTTGGAAATATCTGGTTCGATACGTTTTCCCAATAACTTATCGTCCACGTTTTGTTTATCGCAAAAACTGAAAAATTCGTTTCAATATTATTAATTCGAGACACTGTATAATAGATCTGGGTTGGTAATAGAAGTTAATTTAAAACTTTTAATAAACTGACAAGAATATAAGACCGTAGAAAATAAATTTAACCATAAATTAATGATTAGTTTGTGGTTTACCATCTTCTTACTTTGTCCGCATCAAAAGTTATGGCCAATATATTAAATTACAAAAAAAAAAATTATGTGCCTCGGGCGCAGACATGAAGTGAAACGTAAAAATTTCCCAAAAAGGTACTTATTTAATAAACTCACAATTCGTGCAAATTTCACAAACAAAACCAACGCTGTCCGCTATGCTTAACTTTGTTTGGTGATGACTAAAATGTTTTTGTTTTTAAATCTACGTCTCACATATACGACATAATGTATACTATACGCACACGCAAAACATTTTGACGCATATATACCTATATATATATATACATGTAAAAATTGATTAAATGTTCGTGTATTTTCGCTTGCGCATACACGCACGGTTCTTCGTTATTTCGTTCAAATCTTCGCTGCCTATGTGTCTATGCGTATAAGCCTTTTGCTCGCTCGCTCGTTTTACGGGTTAACTCCCCGGGTACAACGCGCCAATAGAAATTTCACTTCAAAAAATTCGTGTTTACCGAAAATAACTTTTCTTCGTTAAAAATAAACTGTACAAATATATTTGAAAAATCACTCTCTCACGCTCATCTACTCCAACGTGCCCATTCTCCTGTTTGTTTGTTTTTTTTTGTCTACTCTCAAACCTCTTTTTTATTCGCCATATTTTACTACATTCCATTATCGATTGTATACTCTATCTGGCTTCCTCTCCAATAGTTCTTCAATTATATTCCTTCAATTATACAATTCCTTTTTTTTCTACTACATCTAACGGCCAAGTCATCAGAATCAGAATTAGCCATAATGGACGTAATTTCTCAACGTACTATTAAAAACATTATTTTCGACTAGAACTATTTTACGTCTATCGTAATGGATGTCGCGATTGGGAATATCGAACGAAATTTTTGATAACTATCTCGATTATCGATTTTAAATAACGAATTTGTCACTGTAGAATTGGAAGAAATTTCTAAAAATTTACGCCAGAGGACTTTTTAAATTCGAAGCAAAATTTTTCGATGTAAATGACACGCAATCGTAGGAACCTAAGAAGAAAAGTTGTAAATAATTTTTGTCGTATATGATTATTTTACAACCGGATATAAAATTTTAAAAATGGAAAAAAATAAAAGATAAAATTAATATTTTCTCCTACGATTAAAAAACATGGAATTATCACGCCAGTCCTTACAAATTAAATATCTAGTTCTGAGGTTGTTAAGCTAAGGTACATCATGGATTGTCATCAATTTTTGGTACATCGGAGTAGATAGAACAATCTTCTATATTGATATTTTATCTTTTACATTCCTGTAGGTCATTCCTTTTTTATTGAAAAATGTTTACATATTTACCGTATTAAAATAAAAAGTATGGAATGTCCTTATCATACACGTCGAGCAAATTAAATATCTAGTTCTGAGGTTATTAAGCTAAGGTACATCATGGATTGTCATCAATTTTTAATCCACCAGAGTAGATAGGACAATCTTCTATAATATACTTCAGTTCTTCTTTAATTCCAATTTCTGCATAAGATATTCGCATCGACCTCAGTCCGTTCATTCGTCGCTGTTTCTAAAGTAGTTACGTTGTTGACACCTTCTGATTGGGTTCCTTCGCATTTTACATGTTATTATTACTTTATTTTCATTAGTCTTATATTAGTTTTAAGTTTATTGAGATTTACCTTATCTTAACCATTATGATGGCGCATTTATAACTGCCCTGCTAATAGCTAACTTAGTTATATCCGTCAAAATGTTTCCTGTCTCTGTTATGTTACTTCTCAACTTACATTGGTAGGAGAAACGTTGAACACTGGTAACCGTGGAAGTGGTTGCGATTCTGGAATTTTCGTAATTATCCGTAGTCTCGTAAATAATTAACTTACAGAGAAATAAATATTAATAACGAAATTTTCAGATAAATACGCGGAGTTGTGAGCAAAAATTATATCTGTTTAAAGTAGACTATCTAGAATCTCGATTAACACGATAAATGTTACACTTGCTGTTTCGATAGAAGTGTATATGTATACAAACACATATACTCGCGCATTATTATACATATTTGGCTTCGTAATTATCATTTATTTTCTGTCTGAATAAGAAGTACTATTTAGAAGTCGAGAAAGTTAACGACTCCCGAGCTCTAATTTTTGCAGCACACCCTTCCACACATGTCGCATATGAAGACGACGGTGTTATTTTGGTCCGACGAACCTTATATTTCTTCCTGTGTATCATAATCTGAAGATTTTAATCAGCACTTCGTAGGAGACATACGGTATTATGTACTTTTCAGTTCTGTGATCTCCTATCGCCTATTATTTCGGATTCAATTTGCAATCTTTGAGTGGTCTTTTTGTACCTATAGCGAATATGTCCAATTCGTTGTTTGCCATGCAGCAGGTTGTACGAAGCTTATCCGGTGTAATTATATGTTCCTCTTCGAGCCGATCTGTATTGATTTAGAGTTAGCCCTGCCGGGGCGAATTTTTAGTATTCTGCGTAGGTTTCAGCGATCGTATTATATGGTAAACTCTGGTATTTTGTATTGTGCAACACTTAAACGTTACTTTAAAGATTTTTTGCAAGTCGAAAAATCATCTCTCAAATCTCCTGCTCATTGTTATTTGCTTGGACCAAACTTCGAACAATTTAACTCCCATACTCGAAACGACTGTGAATTACTAGAATCGCGGTGCTAACATTACTTTCGCGTAATAAGTAAACAGCTAGATTCCTCTATGCACTTCATCAGTACTCCCCCAACGTATTGTATTTCGTTATCAAGATGTAATGATACTTTTTTTTCTATCGCATTTTTCACGAAACCGCCATAGCGAATAACGCCAGCAAATCGAAATCCGTCCGGGGGGTCTAAAACAATTGATCATAAATAATTTGCCTACAGATTAAGGAAAAAATTAATCTTTTAGAATTAATAAAAAGATTGTTCGAAACACTGAAAAATGTAAAGACTAAGAATAAAAATAGAAAAGAAATCATGAAATAACACAATTGAGAGATTTTCGCTTTTATTTCGCGTAGATTAAGCATTTTCAAATTTTATATTTTCTAGCGTCGTAAAAATTTCTCTTATTGTTTCCGAAGATTTTTTTTCGGAACTTACGAGATAAAATTCGGCTCAATCGCCATAACGGCGATAATTCGGAAACTGTTCTTTATAAAAGAAAAATCTACGGTATAAAAATGACTTATATTTCTGTTATACGACGTGAAAGTAGGTGTATATTTCCATTTTGACACGTTTACCAGAGTTAATCGCCAGGATGGGTCGCGCGGATAAGAGAAAAACACGGATAATCCGAAAACTGCTCTTTATTAAAGGAAAAATCGTCGATATAAAAACGACTTATATTTCTGCCCGTCTGCGTATATGACGTCAAAGTCGGTGTATATTTTCATTTTGACACGTTTACCGCTTAAAAACTCCCTAAATAAAAGACAAACTACCCGTTTTATAAAATACCACCAGCTAAGTAGAACAAAATTATGCCGGCGATTGCAAATATCTGTCTTTAAATTTTTTTTTCCGAAATGAACACGGATAATTCGCAATAATCCGCGCGAGAATGTGTCTTTTTAATTTTATAAAATTCCATCCTTCAGTTCCTTTACCTGTAATGTTTATAATAGAAATTTTTACGTCTCCCATCTTAACCGTAAATTCGGTATTAGCTGTTACTACTCAGGGGTTGGCAGTGTGCTAGGGCCTTACTTATTTTTAATATTTTAATAAACGATATTATCCCTAAACTACCTCATATTAATATCGCCTTATACGCTGACGCCCTATATTGTGCGTCTCACAGAGACCAGACACTATACTTGACAGATTGCAAAAAACTGCTAATGTCTTTAAATACTACAAACGTTGGAGACTGAAAATAAAAAACGGAGGCGATACTTTTTTCAAGACGGCGCCCACTAACGTTACCTGAGGTTACAATCGACGGTAAAAATGTATTCAGCGGTCGACGCAAGTTCGATACTTAGGAGTCATATTAGATTCTCGTCTATCGTTCAATGACAATATTACTAACTGCATTGAGCGCTCAATACTCTCACCAATTTTTAATCGTCATTCTTCTTTATCTATTTCAAACAAAAAGTTATTATACACATCTACTACCCCGATTAACTTACGCCTGCCCTGTTTTTGGTTTTCGGTTTCCAACAGTACTCGTAAAAGATTACACAGCTGTTACAAAACCACTGGCTGCAGAATCATATTAAACGCCCATCGATGTACTAAATTGCGTGATACGCAATCGCAAACCTATTAGATACATTTACTTATATAAACAAATTATCTAGTAAATTATGCCATAATTGTATAATGCATGACAGCGTATTAATTAACACCATAGGCAATTACGACATAGTCTCATCGTACGATATTTACAAACACCGCAAAATTAAACATAGATTACTTAAGAATTATTTTCCCATTTATTCCTTCTTTACTTAAGTTCTAATTATAATTTATTTTTATTGTTTTATTGCGGGGTTTTTTTTTTCTAATTTTTTCCTGTACTTAAAAGTTTAAAACTTTAAATTTTACGTTTTAAATTTTAATTTTAGTACATATACATTAGATGTTGTTATACATTAGTAGGTTAACTGTTAAATTCATGATTTTGTTTATATGTTTTGTAAATATATTTCTTTCTTCTTTCTTCTAAAAAAAAAAAAGGAAAAAAACCACACAAGAGTAGCCTAGATAGCTTTAATAAAAATTAATTAATTAAATAATCAGTATATATATCGAACGTTATCTGGGCGTAATTAATCATATCGTAGCATTTAGGGGGGGATTTCGAGAGAAACGATGTCACTTGTATATTTCCACCTCGACCTATAATAAAACGGCCCTCATAATTATCGTCATTCGACTATAAACTTGTCGTTAATTAATTAATCGATAATTAATTTTTCGTTTAATTTCGAACCGAGTCTTGTTTGAAGATATTAAATTTTATTCGTAATTAATAATTATGACATCGACAGGTATGATCGTTTATTTTTACTACGGAATTAAAAACAGCACGTTAGAATTACAAGGAGAAGAAATTTCCGAGTGCACCGTCAACCGGACGATAAATCAGACGTCAACGACCGACGATGATCAGTCGACGATTTCGGTACGAATCCCTCCGACCAGACCGACGTATTTAGAAACGCCGAAAGAACCGGCTAATCAATACGCCGGCAGTTTATTCGTATCGCCGTCGGCATTTCCTAAATGGGACGATTAATTAAATCGAATTAAATTTATAGTAAATTCAATTTAAATTATAACGGAAATTAAGGTATTAACGAGAATAATATTATACTGGATGATAGTTACAAAAACACAACGTATTTGTTTAACCGGTCGTTAACGTAACGCACACACACGTACAACATATATATATATATATATATATATATATATATATATATATATATATATATATGTACGTATGAACTATACCAAGAAACAGGTAAATTTATCAATAATTCATTTTTTAATTAAAAAGTTACTATGCTGTTGCTGCTATATATCAGTTTGCCTATTTAGGTTTTTAAAAAAAAATGGCAGGTAAGAAAAACGCACGATACTTAACAATAATCTACACTGCGATTTAAATTAACCACTTCATCATCCGGTGCATTTAACGGGGATGTTCGCTATTGAATTAGCTATTATTGGTTTTGTCTATTACTGTTGTTAAGAGTTATGTGGATGTTGCTTCGAATCTCTCGAGCCAACATATTCTTCTTCGTCCGATTATCTTGTCTCGAAGAATTCTCTGAAGTTTTAAGGGAGATGCATCTTGGTGAATACATCTTTTCACTTGCGCTTTACTGAAAAAACGTATTAGACAGCAACTTTCTTTGATAAAATATAAGATAGCAATCAACAGGAAGAAACTTATTCTATCCGCTACCAGAGGTTGATGACTAGCAAAACTTCCGATTATTTCGTGCTGTGTGAACCAGCGTATTATAGAACCAGTTTTTGGTGATCGACAGCCTTTCTCTCCTTCCTTGACATCTATATTCCTTTTCGTATTACGAATTTACTGTTTCGAATTATACATCCGAAGTAGACAATGGCGTGGCGCGTTTTATTCATTTGTTTCCGGCCATCGCCTGAATGCAGTACGTCAGTTATTGAAAGTCTCGAGCGCCGTCGACATATTTGTTAGATCCATCGAGTAGAGTTGGTAGATTGTTTCTTCCGAGTCCATTCATTCTTCCTAATCCATCTGATCAATGGTTCACGCCTATTATTGACTGAACGATTTTAATGAATTTCATTGATTCGTTACTTTGTCAATCGTAACCTTTTTCTTGTAATCATATTTAAAGATCAACGAGGAAATTCATATGATCATTAAGCGTCCTCTCCGTATCGGAGGTAGGCGACTACTTACCTATACATATTTTGTTGTACAGTGCAAGACAAAACGATCATAATATGGCGTTAGACTAGATAGACACACACACACACCCGAGCCGACTGATTGTAATCGCTTTGTTGTCATATCACAATGTAGCCCCCGTGTGTTTTTGTACTGTACTACATTATTACTAGCGGTGGCAGTGCCGTTGCCTTCCACGCGATACTAT
Organism: Coronaproctus castanopsis; assembly: GCA_032883995.1. Classification (NCBI taxonomy): domain Eukaryota; kingdom Metazoa; phylum Arthropoda; class Insecta; order Hemiptera; family Monophlebidae; genus Coronaproctus; species Coronaproctus castanopsis. The sequence continues at coordinate 258,520,465 of CM065053.1, forward strand.
TAGGATTAAAATGAAGCATAGGAAACTAAACTACATATTACGAAAAGAAATCAACTAAAAACTGACGTCTTTTCGTTTCGTTTTAAATTAGCCCATCTCATTCTACAACTTTGTATAATACGTGTAATACTCGTCTAAATAATGGCAATGTAATAAAAATAAATTAATAGGGCGTATTTAATATAAAACCAAATGATATAAAAATTAGTTGCATTCGGGATTCGGGCGTAATACCATCGAAAATTGAAAATTTGAAATTTAAAATTCGTTTATTATCACGCTATTAATTTGTTTCTACATCATGCAACAATATAAATACAAATATTTCCGTAACCAGAAAACACATTGGTAAACATATAATCAAAGATAATAATATTTATAAAAAGAAAGACCTTATAATGGCGTAATAATTAACGAATTTTCAATTTTCGATGTTATAATGGCCGAATCTTGAATGCAACTAATTTTATATCATTCGGTTTTATATTAAATACGCCCGTTAATTTATTTCTATTACACTACCGTTGTTTATACAGGTATTGCACGTATTATACAAAATTAGATACAACAATTTCGTACATAAAATAAATAATAAACCCGAGTTTCAAGCAAAATACCGTGCACATCATCAGAACCAAACTGAACTAACTCTGACATAACAAGCTACTACCTTAACTATACAGAGTTTCAGCATATTACACAATTTTATGCATATGTGCTAAACACGGGCATAATATTATTCCTGTACAATATTCTGCCTTTCCGTAATGCCCTTCACAATAGCTAATATTTCTTTCGCCAAACTAGAAGTCTTTACGTTCACCTTTCTTTCGATACAATTTTTTAACCAGAAGGTGTTCTTCCTTCTTACCATACCCGATGCAAACCGTCACTTGCTCTATTCTGTTCAATTCATTTACTAAATTTTCCTCGTTGGATACTCTTATTGCCCTGGTAATTAATGTTTTAAAAACTCCTATCTTTTGGCTCCGGTGATGGTGCGAATCCTTTACCAATTCCGAAATTGTGGTATCTAATTATGAATACCGAACGCGAAAATAGTTTTAAAAATTATATAACTTCATACAAAGTCGTAGAATGAGATGGGCTAATTTACCCATTAAAACGAAACGAAAAGACGCCATTTTTTAGTTGATTTCTTTTTGTAACACGTTAGTTTCCTATATTTAAATTTAACCTTAATATGATCGGGTGGAAGGCAACGGCAAACTGCCACCACGCCCTACGCCATAATATAGTACACTACAAAACACACGACGCTGCATTGTAACGTGACAACTAAGCGATTACAATCGCTTCGCTCGGGTGTATGTGTGTGTGTCTATCTACTCTAACTCCATATAGGAAACTAAAGTACACATTACAAAAAGACATCAACTAGAAACTTTGATCGGTAAATTAGCACATCTCATTCTACGACTTTTGTATAAAGTTAATGCGTGTAATACCTTGGGTAGGCGTAAAGTATTTTCGGTAAAAAATTACTTTTTTTTTATGTTAAAAAAATTTGATTTGCATAGATAGTGCGGACTTTTTTATAAATATAGGAAATAGACAACCAACTTTTCGTATTGTTCTATTTAATTAATATGTTTGGTAAATGTAAGTCGTCTATCCATGATGAAACCTAAATGCTTTACATGTACTTTCCAGTAGAGATGAACGTTTTTAATTTTAACGAAATAATTTAATGAAGGCCTACCCCCTAGTAAAAATTGATCAGTTTAATACGAGTGCAATTGGATTTTAGCTAATTCCGTTCAAAGGGCTCAATATTATTAAATCTCCCTATTATTAAGTTTCTTCCATTAATAGGCTCATATTTTTCTCGAGCGCTTTAAATTAAATTATCACGATGAATCGCGGAAAGCCTGGCACTTTGTATTATATATATATATATTATGTATATATATATATATATATGTAAATAAATACATATATGTTATATATATATATAATATATACATATAATTTATTTAACCATTTTACTAATGTTTTATTTGTAGCCGGATGATATAAAATTTTATCCACGCTCGAGCATCATCGGGGCCTGCTTTAAATTAATTATTTGTAAATTATTATTATTATTATTACGTTTTTTATTATTTTCATTTTTATTACGTTTATCGTTACCACTACTACTACTACTATCATCATTTTATTTTCTACACATCCATTACGGTAATTAATGTTCCATTTCGTTAATTACAAGCAACCATTATATATTTATAACAATATTAAACTGTAACGAACACGTTTTAAATTAATTGAAAAACGTTAGTTCCTCTATTTAACCGTGCGGATTAATTAAAAATATTAAAATCGATTAAAAATTTGCATACCAATAAAAATCAGTCTAAAAATAAAATTGTGTTCCTGAAAGGAAAAAATCTGAAAAGCCCAACACGAATAATATAAATTTAACATTTCTATCGCAAATACTTTTATTTTCGCAAATTTATTTTATATATGTATATATATGTATATATATATATATATATATATATATATATATATATATATATATATATATACATAAAATATGTATTTTTATGGGCGCAGGCGCTTCCATGTATAATCACGCTATATATGTGTATATATATATATATACATATATATATAAAATATGTATTTTCATGGGCGCAGGCGGTTCCATGTATAATAACGTTATATATATATACATATATATATATATATATATATATATATATATATATATATATATACATATATATATATATATATATATATATATATACATACATAATATATGCACCCATATATTATGTATGTATATATATAAAGTTTTCTCATTGATATATATGTGACGTAGAATAGTTAAAATCAAGTCGTTCTAAAAAAATTGATCATTATTTGTATTTAATTACAGCCGTGAAAATTATCGTCATAATAATTCTTACCATTATTATACAGTAGAACTCATTTCATCCGTCACCCTCGGGACCGGGCCTGTGACGGATAACTGAGTACACGGATAACAGAAATTACAAATTACATATATATTATTATACCGGATTGTAAATCATTTAAAAAAGAAATTTAAAATAATATATATAGGTATATGTTTGATTGGACAGATCAATCGATGCGCACTTTGTCAACATTGTTTCAGCTTCTGAGTGACTGATTATTGAATTCTGATCATATTCTGAGTATTCATCATTGTCGTAAATTTAACCATTGTTGGGCAAACATTAAGATACAATACCTTCATAAAATTTCAAAACCTTTATTTTGTTTATCACATTCTAACCAGTCCGTTACGTCTTCACCAGTATTCCACGAGAACAAACAGCTAACTTAACTGACTTGTGAAGAATTACTAACCCATTTCAACTGACGAACCTTTCTGGTGAGGCGACCTCAAGGTTAGTAACATAGCTGCTACAGTGACGGATATTAGTGAGTGACGGATGAAAGAATAATAAGTTTTACTGTGTGTGTATATTTGTCTGTGTATATGAGTATGTGAGTACATGTACATCTGTATGTTAATTAAAATATTTTAGTACGTTAATTAAAATACTTTAGTACGTTAATCCGTATTTTTCGTTTTACCATTTACTTGTTTTGAAGTTTTTAACGGTGTATTTTATAAAACGAACATTACGAAATGAACTTCATATATTTGTAGTTGACGCCTTTCGCCAGAAGATGGCGCCGTAATACCCATCAATACTTAACTGTATTTAAAATAATGATTATTTTATTATTAACTTTTCTTTTATGAAATTATTTTTTTTGGTTCGTTTTATTTTGTTCGTCTTCTTTACTCGCACACGTTATCGTTGTATTATTTGTGTCTTTTTCTTTCCTTTTTCTTTTTACGATTTTTTTTTATTTTATCTTTTTCATTTTTTTTCTTTAGGTTCCTTTTCTTTCTACTCGATTTTTCATGTTTTTTCGTTAATACGTATGATATATTTTTTCTTGTTATCCGAATATTATTATTATTATATTAATGAATATCGCGTTCAATCGATAATTTTTTTTTTAAATCGTTTTTGTTATTAATTTTCAGCTTTAATTCTGTAATAAACAGTAAAGCGATCGCCTTATCGAAAAATGGTAACATGAATCCTGCGTAAATTATAGAAGAAGTGCACTATTGTCGCACGTTTCGAAAATCCCGGTTAAGCATCGCAAAAAATCCGATTAAAAGGTACAATTAAAGAAAATCTAAAGTCGATCGGTTCGGATTTAGTAAAGGTAATAGGATAGGAGAAGCGATATAAAAGTTCTATTGCAAAAACCCAGTCTAGATGTAAACAAAAAGAGAAGGCTTACGTAATTTGGAGATGTAGAAAAAGCATTCGATGATGTCGATTTGAAAATATTATTTAAAATTTTCGAAGGAAAAAAATATACACCGGGAAGCCAGAAGGTTAATATTAAACCCATAGGAATCGCAAACAACAATGATAGATGTTAATGTATGCAAATGTAGCAGCTAAAATACGGAAAGAGGTGTAAAGCAAATCTCCCACTCGGTGTCTATTTAACTAGAAGAACCGATCGATAGGATGAAAAATAAATCAAAAGAAGTAGTAAAAGTAAATCGAACTCAAATCATACGTTTTGCGGGTTGAGCGGAATCGGAGGAAAATAAATGAATAACACGATTACAGCTTTATCGGAAGAATCGAGTAAATAGAAAATAGATGTTAATACAAAGATAATATAAAGATGAGTCTAAATAAAAAGATAAACATAAATATAGGTAATACTGAATTAGAAAAATTCACAGAAACACATTACCTACGAACAGTGGCGCACCCAGGATTTGTATCTGTGGTGGGCTCAAACATCCCCCACAAAAAAAAGAATTAAGAAATTCGTAAGAAAAATGAATAAAATATGCACAGCCGAATGTGTAACAAAATTCGGCAGGCAAAACACCCTATAAACGATCACAGACAACAACGAAATAAGTAATAACAACAACAAAAAATCGCACTAGTCACGACCTGGAACAGATTCGAATGCCGAACGGCCCAACAAACGGGCATTTTTTTCTTTGTGTTGCACAGTCAGCTGTATTTCCAATGTCATGAGCAGACAGAATGTAAGGGATATTTTCTAACAGTACTTTTTGCAATCTGGGTTGTTTTCCTTCAAGATGAGATTTTATTCGTGATAATGCGAGCTCTTTCCAATATTCTCTTTTGTTTCAACTATCATTTTGCTTTTACGCGGCCAATTGAAAAAGGATTTAGAATTTCATTAGTTCGCGATAACGATATGAAAAATTATTGCGCTACTTCACATCACGTTCATTTTTCCGGGCCATCACCTATTACCGTGTTAAATTTTACGACGACCATAATTTGAAATTAACTTTTTTAATGTTTGGGAAAATAACTAAGGTAATTGATGAATAATAGAATTATGAACTTCCCTATTTCAGAAATTTCCCGCTTAATTTATAAAACTCGTGCGCAATAGTTTCCACAGTTCGAGTAAATAATCACATCGCACAATCTATAAACAAATATTAAAGAATACACAAAAATCTACACCATCGCATCCAAATCTAACCAATTTTGTGAGCTTGTGCTGCAGTTTCAGAGGATGAACTCCTGCGTTATTACAACATCAATACGCGGTATTTTCTGCTGAACTATATGCAATAATATACCTCGCTATATCCACTTCCCTCACTGATAAGCACAAAAATTATATAATATATTCCGATTCTCTCCTCTTCTATAACGTGCTTCAACTGTGACTCTACCAAATTACACCGTGTCGCCATAGAAACTCGAATATCTTATAACGCAACCCTACTCTTAATATAATCTTATTACGGATCCCAAGTCGTACAGGTTTTCTACCAAATGAACTAGCAGACAAAACAGCTAAATAAGCAGCCACTATTCAACCATATCCTTTAACTTCTATATCCGAATCTGATGCGATCACTTCCATAAACAAATAAAAACCTTTCGAGTGATTCATATGGAATGTTGTTCCTGTCCGTTCTCGTCCTTTTCCTTGGAGATATTTTTCACACAGTAGGAAGGAACAGGTAGTTCCATCTCGTCTTCGCATTGGTCACACTGCATTAACTCGTAGATTATAAATAAAATAGATCCACTGTTGTGCGCTCGCTTCATCCAGTCACCCTTAACATTGACATTTATTTCTTAAATGTCCGCAAGTTTACAATACTTCACATATTGACCTCAAAAGTTAGCGATTAACTACAAGAAATTTTAATCGATGATCCATTGAATTTCTCTGAAATATAGATGTGATCGACTTTATATAATATCCAATAATTGTACATTGAACTTTCATAGCGTATTGATTACAAAATTGCGTGAATTCTCGGCTATTGAAGATTGTGAAGATTGTAACATTATCTAAGATATTAATACTGTCGGCATTCCGCATACTGGAAAAATACGTTTCCGTATTTGTAATGTTGATTGCGATGTTGTCGGCTTTTGGAATTCCAGATTACTCGTCGGCGGTTAATAAAATGTAATCGTCGCGTGCAGAACCAGCAAATCCGTGTATATTCTTTGAAAATTATCTATTGGTAGTTTCCAAGTGCGCGTATATTTTCCTGGACATTTCTACACTTGGGCACATTCCGAACATTAATCCCAATATGAATTTCACGAAACTGTCGAAGAACTGATATAACAACAATCCCTGAAAATTAGTCCATTTAATAATTGAAATTTTTTTCTAGCGTTTTCGCCGAATAAAAATTAAATTTTCAATTATAACACGCGACTATTTTTAACTCGATGTTTTCCTCGTTTATAGCTATCGAGCTGACGGTTTAGACAGTTCTCGAATTTGGTTTCTTCTTCCTCTGCTTCATCACTTTCAAACCGTCACACCGCTATCGGCTCAATTACAATTTTGACATATAGGAAAATTATCTGAGTAATTTTGCAGATGTTATAATTGCTCTCATGTTCCCGGAAACTCTATTTCAGTCAATTAGCCGGTAATTTTGAATAAAATTATCCCGACGACGGTCTATGATTGAAAGTAATACTCGTAAATACGAGTCTGTTAATCACTTGAAAAAGTAAGGTGTCAAAAAAATTCGATAACCCAAAATCATTTTAGAAAACAATTATTCCCTTCTTCAAATCTAATCACACATTTATAAATGCACACCTACATATAAACCCACATATTACGTTTTCGTTGTATCGGATACGTGCAATATTGTGTGACATTAGCGAAAAATTCTACGGACTCGCACCAACGGAATTTTTATTTTAACTAAACAAACTAGCGGCAAATATAATTAATATTTTATCGGAGATTAAGCGTTCGCAAAAAAAAGGAATTTCGGAACCGCGTTTAGAGGTACTGCTCTATTCTGTTAAACAATTCAGGAATATTCCCGGTTCTTCAATCATCTTAGCAACTTAGAAAATTTCATCTATTCGTATTATACGTCGCTTTTAAACAACATTACGTTCTATTCACGCGCAAATTAGCCCATTCGTCATTCTGTACCCATCCTTGCGATGGAGAGCAGATCGCCGATGAAAACCCTCTATTTTTCAGTTGCAGTTATTATAGAATCAATCAAAATTATAAATTGAGGAATTCCTCTACCAACTAATCTCAGATGCTTCCTTAACAGAACAACAGCGAACATATTCGATTACATACCAGCCCGTAGTATAAATATTTAATAAGACGTATCATCCATTTATCATAGCGTGGTAATGACCACATATAAAAAAATAAAATAAAGAATATATTAAATCAGTTTAGATTAAGATACACCTCTGCGTTCGCAGTTTCGGAATTAGTTTACTCCGTTTCAATCTATTTACTTTTTGCTAGAGGAAGGGGAATGACGTGCGTTCGCGTTCGAAGTTCCATAATTGTTGTTTATCATCCTACAATTCCATTTATTTCGAGATACGAAATTTTCGCACCTAATTCAACAAAATTCTCATTCGATCGTCATGATATTGTTTTAAGACGACGCATAGAATCGGATGAGTGTTTATTTTTAATTTAAAAAAATAATAATAATAATAATGTTTTCCAATCGCAAGCGACAATTGGATTATCTCGAGTAGTATTCTTTCGTTTCGACGCTCCCTATTTTCTTCCGAATATTCTGACGAGGAAGTGATGTTTACGGTTAGCCGGCTTCCATTCGAATTCGTGTTCAGTGTTCTCCGTTTTTCATTATACTCTGTCAGATACATTAATCGGATTAATTACGTTAAAGCCGAATCATTTCGAACGTGTAATTCCTTCTCGTGCGTGTCGATAAAGGTATATTCCAAAGGACGAACTAGTTAATTCATCGGCTAAAGACGCGTAGTCTAATGGCGTAGTTCTGTCTTTAGTTTCCAACAAGGATATCATTCACTTCGTAAAGCTGGAGCATAAGAATCGTACCGATATACACTGAGAGTATCAGTCTCGATCGCGTTTCACTATCAACTTTGTCCATAAACTTCGCCGGTTCTATTTCTTTAAGAGGATTATTATACTCACCGGTAGATTACGCTCTAGGCACGTTACTTTTCCATCCGCAACTTCGAGAAAGGTTGTCCCTCCATTCTGAATTCTGTAATTCCAATCATCGTCTTTTTTTTTCTTACGATACGGCTGTGGCACATTCCGAATTTTACCTTATCTTACTACGTGTTCTTTCCTCGTATATTACACCTCCGTTTTAGTATCGTCCCTACTCCATCCGGATAATCTATTCCTTCAAATAGCGACATTATCATCTTCGATTAAAATATAAACAATATTACGCAGTATCGCGTTAGGTACAACGTAACGATTTATTTCGAATTTAACGTTTCCAAATTTTATTCTCTTTCGGATATGCGTATGCGAAAAATATACTCGCAATTTTCGGCGAGTCGAGAAATAAATTTCATATTTCTTACAATTTGATATAACTTTAACATTCTGAGTCGTGCTTAGGAAATTTTCATTAAAAAAATATATACGCAGTCGAAGCAGCTTAGCTTATAAGAGACACATCGGGCGGAAGTCATTTGTCTCTTACAACCGGTTGACTCCCAATATGCGAATTATTTTTAAAAATCTCTTTATTGAAGCGAGTAGGTGCTTAAAATATACAATTTAATAAATAGTTGATTAACATACTGATGACATTATTATTATTAACGTGGAACATTTACACGGAAATTAAGAGAAAAATACATTAGGCAAACGTGTAAAGTGAAAAGATAAAAAAAAAAAACAAGAGAAAATTTTCCTAGGGTGAAAAAATCGGACTGCAGGATGTATCTCATGACGGTACTAAGCTAAAATTACAACCAAGAGACGGGGAAGGAAAACAGTACAGCATAAATGAGAGAATATTCTAAACAAAAATCGAATAAAATAAAGAAAATTTCTTTCAAGAGAATCGCAGTGATTTAACAACGATGTGTGAGAATTTTTCCGTTTGAAGCGTCAACATGTTGACTAAAACTGACAGTCCGTGTGAAATTCGAAACTGTTTTAAAACTTGACGCGCCTATTACCCGCTTCACTATTTATAATTGCCTGAAAAGTGTGTTAATCTTTGTCTCTTATAACCGACACGTTTTATTACTGAAGCCAACATAACCTTCATTTGGTACGTTTGTTTTTGATTTTTTCTATTTGTCTCTTATAAGCGATTGTCTCTCTTATCTTATAAACGGATTAGACTGTATATAAATTTTATACACATTTATTAGACGACACCGCCTTTTAAAAATGACACCGTAAATAATTGCAACGCGTTTATATAACAATTTTTACATTTCGCATCAGTTAGAAAATGTACAAATTCGTTAGCATTAAACTCTCGTGTACACGGCGACTTTAAATAATCAACTCGCTGCAATTTTTTTTTTTTTTTTTTTTTTATGGAATTAAAAGTGCAAACTGAAATTGTCGTCGTTGTAAAACCGACCGTGAAATAATAATTTCAATAGTTTAAAGTTGGACGAAAAACTATTCTTGAAAAAAGAATAATATTAATAATTCAACATAGAACAAGAAGAATAACATAAGACGAAATGGGTGTAGCTATTTAAGACGAAACTACACAGTAAACCTCTTCGTAATAGGCAAAAATTTATTATAAAAACAAAACAAAAATTTCTTTGCCTCCATAAATAATGAAAAGTCGGGTTGATTTTGAAACTAGCATAGGACATATATATGTACACACACACACACACACACATATATATATATATATATATATATATATAGGTGTTTCCATTGGTGGAAGAATCATGAATAGCCTACGCTTTGCAGATGATACAACGCTTATAACCAGCTCAATTGATGACATGAGAATATTACTCGACCGACTAAATAAGATAAGTGCCAAATATGGATTAAATATAAATAAAGATAAAACAAAACTAATGGTGGTTGATCGATCGGGGAAACTTAATACCGGAGGGCTGAAAAACAAATCGCCAGTTACGAAACAGTACACAAGTATATATATTTAGAAGCTCTTATTGATGATAAAAGCACTTCAACTGACGAAATAAAACGACGGACCCAATTGGCTCGAGGTGCCATGAGCAAATTAAACAGAATATGGCGCGACGCATCCCAATTACAAATGCGGTAAAAAAGAAATTTGGTGTTTTCTGTGTTCACATATGCGGCGGAAACATGGACGCTGAAAGCCAACGATAGGCAACGCGTATCGATAGTTTCGAAATGTGGGTTTGGAAGCGTTACGAATACCCTGGACAACGAAGCTAACGAACGTTTCTATATTACGCAAGCTCTAGATTGTCCAGCGATGTTCTTTTCAGAATATTACGATTCTTCGGACATATCATGCGAAGCGAGGTCTCCATGCAACGATTAGTAATTTGAAGGGAAAATACAAGGAACTCGTCCTCCTGGCAGATTGCACATCAAATGGACGGACGCGATCACCAAAAAAAGCACTTGCAAAGTCAATAGCTGATTGTAAACGGGAAGCTGCAATACAATGGAGAAGAAAAATTGGAGAGGCTGTAATATGAAAATGGTCACGACATCCCTTAGGGGGATTACGACTGAAAATGATTATATATATATATATATATATATATATATATATATATATATATATATATATAAGTAGTGTTCATTTTAAGAAATGCTTTCAACATAAAAATCAAGACATACTTCGAAGCAAGCCCGTACAATATTATTTTATTAATACTATTTATTTTTTACGCGCATTGTGGATGCCTACACGTACTCGCGGAATGAAGACATTCATGAGATGTTTTACAAGAGTTTGCTGTAGAGCATGAAAAACAATTTCTTAAGCATGTGCAGAAGCTCGTCAGGTTTTACATACTAGAAACGATATCAGACGACTTAAACCATCCAATTGTCTAACAATATTAGTAATTTAGTAATTCAAGGAATCCTACTCGCTGAAGTATAACCTCATACATGTTCACTTTCATTTTTTTTTCTATTGATTGATTGATTGATTGATAAAAGTGTATTTACAAAAATAAATATGTTACGAAAAAAAACAAATAAATAATATAACGCATACACAGTTCTTACTACGTATACTAGTTTAAAAGTATGCCCAGTTGCTCATTTAACTAAAGTAAAAATACAGGAAAAACCACTAACAAAACCCGCATATTGATCATAAAGCTACCTATATAATTTATAGATATTTACTTTAGTCGGATAAATAATAATTTTTATATGTATTATATACAAAAAATAAATTTTGAATAAAACATAATCCCAGTTGTACATCATAATAGCGTGTGTTTAATTCTTTTGTGTTTGTAGCGTTTATATTTCAGTTGAAAACTTGTACATGTATAATCCCCTACGTCGTTTATAAATGAGTACTGACTGCAGGCACAGCTATCAAAAAAGAATTTTGTTTTTTGTTCGACAACCTCGTGTATATACGGTAAGTTCAATGCCTTGTGAATGTGTTCAATCTTTACATAGACTGGAAGATTTAGAACTATTCTGCAGCACATATTTTGTAGCCGTTGTAACTTCGCTAAGTTAGAACGGCTAGTATATGACCATATGGGACAATGAATCATAATTGTTCTGATTATAGTTCTGTAGATTATTAATTTATTTTCCGAGCTGACGTAACAGCGTTTATTAAATATCGGGTATAGTTTAAACAGAGCCGCATGAGTCTTATTGCAGGCATACTCAACATGTTTAGTAAATGTGAGACGCCGATCCAGTATTACACCTAAATATTTAATATCGCTTTTCCAAACCAAAGATCTGTTGTTCACTATCACAGGTGGTAAGAAATGCGGTCTTCTTTTCGTAAATAGAATAGATTGGGTTTTATCGAAATTTATTTTGATTCTCCATTTATTGAAATACGAATTTAATTTATTAAAACCCTGAATTAGCTTTCTTTATATAGTGTCAATTCGATACGATGTGCAATATACAGCAGTATCAACAGCATATAATGCCATCTGTAAATGTTTAATTTTGGGAATGTCATTAATAAAAAGAAGGAATAAGAAAGGTCCCAGTATGCTCCCCTGGGGAACTCCCGCTAATACATTTTTCATGTAGGAATTTTCATTGTTAATTTTAACTATGAAATTTCGGTTACTTAAATAATTTTTAATAAGCTGAACTAAGTAATTAGGGAGTTTGAATAATTCTGTATATTAAACGAAGTTGTCAAGTGGTGTCAAAGGCTTTATGTCTAATAACAGTAATCCTGTATGCTTATTTTTATTATACCCATCAGTTATAGTTTCACTAATTCTTGCTAATTGCATGACGGTAGATAAATTACTCCTAAATACAAATTGTTGTTCTATAAGAATATCATTATCATCTATGAATTTTTTTAGTCTACTCAAAATAATTTTTTCTGCTATTTCACTAAAATTACTAATGACACGGGCCGCAGATTTCTGGGATCAGAAATGTCCTTACTTGATTTAGGTATAGGAATAACTTTCGACACTTTCCAGCAGTCGGGAAAATAAGAAAGTAATAAAATTGAATTTATTATGACTGTTAACTGAACAATCGCTTTTTGTGGCAAGTTTTTAATCAATATTGTAGGTATATTATCTAGACCTACTGATTTTTTATTTTTAAGTTTCTTTATGACGCAATGTACCTCGCTGACCGTTGTTAAATCAGCGGGCAAAATTCTCACAGGCGAATTTTTTAAGTACATTTCAATGGATGATAAAATTTTATTATTGCAATAGTTCGATGTCAAATGCGAATTTTGTGTATGAATATCATAATACATCATTGCTAGCAAGTTACTTTTATCCTTATCCGAATAGGCTGTGCTACCATTATAGCTGATTGGTGATAAATTTGTAAGTACTGTTATTTCCTTCCATAAACTTTTATCTTTAACCGTAAGATTACGAAGTTTATAATTAAAATTGGAATTTCGCTCTTCATTTATCTTTACTCTTACCAAGCACGTTAAACGGTTTAATAGTGCCTTTGTAGAACATTTTTAAGTTTTTAATATCTATGTCTAATATAATTTTTGAACTTGATCAGTGTCAGAATATTGGAAGAAATTTTGTAATAATTTGACGTTACGACAGATTTAGGAACGGCCAATTCAGCTGCTTTTAAAACCAAGTCAGTAAAACTATTCACTTCATTTTCTAGTTCCATATTACTTTTACAAGGACCTCCTAATGTTATGTAATTATTAATATGATTTCGATATGTGTTCCAATTAGCATTTTTAAAGAGGAAAACAGAGATGTGATAGTAATACTCAATTTACATAGCTTGAAGAAAATAGGATTATGATTAGAACTTAAAAATGAGTTATCATTTGAACATTTTTTGCTAATACAAAATCAATAATACTAGGATGTAAATTTCGATTGTCCGGATAGAAGGTAGGTTCACTAGGAGCTAAAATTTGAAAATTAAATTTATACGACATATTTAAAATAAAATTACCAGCCATATTATTGGAATAGCAGTTCCAAGCTCTATGCCGTGCATTAAAGTCAGCTACAATTAAAACGCGGTGATGTGTTGATAATAAGTTGAAAATATCATAATAAAAGATTTTTATGACTTACCTTAGGGGGACAGTAAACGGAATAGATGATAATACACTGTTGTTAGATATTTCAAGAGAAATGCCCGTAGCTTCAATTTTATTTAGAGGTGGTATGATTACAGGTGAGTGAACTATATTTTGCTTTATAAATAAGGCTACCCCACCACCATTTAAATTCTAGTCGATATGCAATGTACCCTGGGCATCTTAGTTTGTGTGTCGAGTCAATCTTTGTTTCACTTACACACGCTACATGAATATCTTTATCGTACAGTAATTGCCCGAATTCTAAGAATTTATTTCTGATGTAATTCCAAAATATTTAAATTAATTAAAGGGTTAGTCTGAATTGAGATATTCAATAATAGTTTCAGCTAGTATCATTTTCTTGTTTGAGTCGACTTAGAGCCAATTTAACAAACTTGCAAACTTTATTAAAATTTAAATCTTTAAATAATTTTATAATATCAGATATAACTGAAACACTTTCCGAATCAAAAAGGGATGGCATACGATCAGTAAAAGTGTCAGGGCAAGTGCTTCTAGCAGTTTGTGCGTAGGTTCTGTTAGTAGTTTTATTGATAACATTACTATTATTACTAACCTTGCTATTATCACTCATAGTACGATTGTTATTATTGCTATTATTATTATTATTATTATTATTATTACCCTTATTGTTATTATTAATAAAAGTGCTATCGGAGCTGTTAAATAAAGATCTAGTTAAATTATTTTTTGAAGCGGAAAGCTGTCTACGACTATTTATATTATCGAAAATAGTATTATGATAAACTGGACTCCCGACTATTAGATTGATGCGTACCTTGGCAATTAATACACTTAACATATACTTATTTAATAGTAGTATTAAAATCATAACAATATATATATATATATATATATATATATATATATATATATATATATATATATATATATATATTATTACTATTTATAATTTTTATTTCGATACATCGTAACTGACCTCACACAGTTATTCAACAATTTGTCTGAAGTGAAATTTAAGCTCGTAAAAGTTTAACATCCGTCGATTTCCACCTCAGCTATATAGCGTGTTTGTTTTATTTTTTGGCATAATAATTTTGTACGTCGAAGTTGTACAGTCTCGTTAAAGAACTTTAACAATATTTCTAGGCATTTTGCTTACCGTTCCGAAGGTGATTTAAGTTTGCCGACCTACTCTGCTGGAACGTTCGAAAATCTAGATCCGCATGAAGCGTCCGGATTAGTTATCCGAATGTTTCGGCAAGATATTGTGCTGGAATAATTCTTTCATGTATGAACTGCGAATTTCTTAACTGAGTATCGAATTGTTTGTCTCGATACGTTCCACGTCAGTTTCGCTAGATATATATATATACACATACTGATTTACTACTCGACAATATTTTATTATTTAAGGCTATACGCGGAGGCTAATTCGCGGTGCAACGAAAACGTGACATATCATTCCGATTAAATTTTCCAACGTCTTATTCGGTTATAATTTTCCAGCAGCTGCGCAAATTGCCTATAGCAGCGGTTCTAGTGTTATCTCCAACTTCAGTTATTTGGAAAATCGGATATATACATAGTTACGTATGTAACAAATAAGTACGGGACCAAACATTTCTGAGCAGTTTATGTTCAGAATAGGGTTCGGGTGATAAATTTTTTTAAGAACTTTCAAATATAATCGGAAAATAAAGTAAATAAATTTTCATAAAATTCGAACACCCCGGTGTACGTAGATAATATTATAGCAACATACGGTAAAGCTCAGAACGTAACGGCTCCACAGCGGAGCATTAAAAAGAAAATGTTCAATTTGGAGGGGACAGAAAGAACTTTCATTAAGTTGCATATGGAAAAGACGATCTGGTAACAAACGATGGTCCTAAATCTTAATCTGAGGAGCGAAAGTTGAATTTAGTTCACGTAATAAGCTATCGGTTACCAAAGTATGATCTGTAATTTGTTCGCAATTCAATTTGAAAATGATACCTTTAATCATGCTGGCTGACAATAGTTCGTAGACCAGGACCTATTCTACCGAGTATCAAGTTGCGAAAATTATATATATATATATATATATATTTTTACATATATACATATTATATATGTATGTATATGTATTTATATGTATATATATTTAAGTATGTACGTGTAAACATTATACACATAAATAAATGAACATATTTTTAATGATTTATCGGTTTATTTATTTATCTAATTAAATGGAAGAAAAGGAAAATTTTAATTAAGTCGATAAAATAATAAAAGTTTATAATTGTCACGTGTCGTCGTCGTCCTATGGTCGCTAATTTTAAGGGATGGTTTTTTTTGGGGTGGGGGAAAGGACGGTAGTGCGCCTTTTAACGTTTGGCAGTCTTTTGAACGATAAAGGCATCCTCGTTGTTATACGTCAGTCAGTTTCGAAACTTCGCTCGCATTTAGTCGGACGCCTTTAACCGCTCGCCTTTAACGATACCGTAACGTACGTTCAAAAGTTCATTTACTAATTTTTCGATCATTTCGAAATTTCCCTAGTTGGTTAGTAACTGTTTTATACTTTATTCTTACGAAATATCATATACACACACATATATATATGTATGTAATATATACACATATATATTTATTTATTCACTTATTATATATATATATATATATAGTATGCAAAGTACACAAATAAATAAATAAATGAGTATATATGTGTACATAAAATACATAATACGCATATATATTTATTTATTTATTTATTTTGTGTACATATACATCCGTCCATTTTGTATTCAGTCAATTCTGAATGTTACGATCTGCGAGTGCTCTCCATAAATAAACCCCGGTTCTGAGTTGTAGTGATCTGTTGTTACCACATCAAAATTGATTCCACACGCCATCAGTCCAACTTGTAGGCATTCCGCTTGTTCCTCTTGTATCAGGAGTTTTCCAAAGCGGTAATATTTTTTTTCAAGATTCTTTTTTCCTCTTACAATATGTCGAAAAAATTAGTAGATCCCCGTCTTTCGCACAATCTGTGTAATTCTATCGGTTCCCCTACCTCTTCTGGTAATGTTCCGATCGACGATACACGCAACATAGCGTTATATTTTGGATCCAATTCTATTTCTCCTGTACACGTACGACTATCCAGTTGAAATCAACGTCGCGGTTGCAGCTTTCGCTAATGACGCAGCATCGTTTGCAAGAGGCAACGATGTAATAGCGAAAAATTTCAATCCGGTTTAAATTATCTCTAGAAAAATGGGTTCGACAGCGGAGAATTAAGGTCAACCCTTATCGAAGGTACACGTCATATTCACAAATAGACGCGATACATGCCCACCTGTTTATCCTAATGGTCTAATTCCACGCGAATTGCTCGGCACTTGGGCATGTGGCTTGATCGCCGTGTGGCGTGGAAGGAGCACGTTAAGATGAACGTTAAAGAAATAAACATGAAACTGAGGCCTTCTAGATGGATATTACGAGTTGCCTCTAAATTCGGATTTATTACCGTATAAGGGACAGTTATCAATTACGGTATATATCCGTTTGTGGTACATCATCGGTGTCTAATATTAACACGATGATGTCAATCGAACATATTGAGAATTATAACAAATGCGCCGTGGTACATGCGCGCAACTACAACTTGCATCGCGACCTGAATGTAACGGATGTGTGCGAGGTAATCCGGACAAGCAGCGAAGGTTACCTCCGCAGGTTAGAATATCACCCAAACCGACTGGCAGTTGATTTGCTAGATAAAGGCAACGGTGTCTATAGACAAAGTCGTTGCCGTTAGATCTTCCACATCGGTTTGATTGATTAGCGAGTTACCATTGATGAATTATATCGTCCATTCTTTCACGACCCATATAGATAAATTGCCTATTGGGTATATAAACTAGATTACAATTTTAAAATATATATAAAAGAAAAATATTCACATTTAAATTTAATCGTTCACGTTTCAGCTGCATATAAGAAAATTAGGAGAACCAACGTTTTTATTGGCTTTTACATACATGCATATATATATGTTTATATTTAAATATGATATACATATATGTAGTTTACTTATTACATAAAATTAAATACATACGTATGTATTAAAAAATTCCTCCTTATTAAATTCACCTCCGACTTTTTTATTCGTCAATTAGTAATAAAAATTCAGAGTTATAAAATAAACCGCGAGACTTAGGTCACATTCTGAGAGGAACTAAGTATCAGTTATTAGAAAATATTATGGAATGAAAAATTGCTGACAAGAACGCACGGATGGGCGACTTACGACGCTAATTTTGGTGTTCGTATGCCAAAACAGATTGTGGACAAGTTGATCATTAACTTTTGTATTGGAGATGACGGATAAAGAAAAAGAATGCACAAACCACACCGACTCGATGGATAGATACTATTGTGTGTTTTACATTAGACTAACAAGAACTCGAACAATACGGCGTACACGAAACAGGAGCAGACGGAGAAAGATAATATCGAATTGAGTTAACGAGTGCGAAGAAAAAACTTTGTTCTCTATTTCAAAAGACAAACTTCGTACACGACAATGGTGTGCCGAAAACCTGCGACGAACGCGTGTGACGTTTTCCTGTACGAATCGGTGAATTGTTTCGGTCTACTTATTTTGGAAATTATTAACAATCTATTAACTATATTTAGAAAATTTTCATCTAACTTAACTTTAAGCTGAAGAAAAATCTTTTCCGTTGCATCCTGTTGAAGAACCGATTCCGGGCGATCTAATTCGATGAAAAAACTAGGTCTAGATTATTTGATATCTTAACGAATATAAGCAAAAGTGATAATTAATAAAGGGTAATCATTTGGATTTCTCATAATTCTATTCAACGTTTCTCCAGGCTAAATGATGGCAATTAACATCCCCTATAATTATAAATGGATACTTTCCTACTCTGCTGAAGAGGTTCTAAGCGCGGATGATAAACAGATCAAAATTCAAATGATGCATTTGTAATATGACCTCGAATACCTCTCAAGGATGCCGAAAAAGACGGTAGATTACCGAAATTTTATTAATTTATGAATCGGAATTAGTAGTCCGCCTTCAATATAACGATCATTGCGTAATACTATATAATAAGGGACGTTAAATGATTGGTTCGGTTTTTTAGCCAAGTTTCATAGCAATACTAACATTATATTCGCTAGCCCCCTTTACTTGCATACGCCAAACGATAATTCTATTCAACGATGTAAAATTTCCATTTTGAAGGATGTAGCGTAGAATTAAGGGAGTACAAATAAAGTTAACATGGTTAATTTTATGAAACTATTAATTTTGTATATTTCGACGAGATATTTTTAGCGCGTTATTTTTCCTGGTCGTTTAAAATACTAGTCCACATATTTTTAGTCTCTATTCGCCGCTATCAATTTATCGGTAGACAGCGCACACGGCGTATCTCGATTAAGTAGTTTCTTATATTTTATTTTTATTTTATTTCAGTTGTTTTTTTTATCATTTTCGTCTACTTGAAAATGGATTAATAACCGAAAAGTTCTACGCCGTTTAACTTATAATATTTAGTGGTTTTAATTACTTTTTTTTATTGTTTACAATTCAAAACTCACCACATTCCATACCAGTTCACATTATAATTAAATATGTACGTATATACATACACACGTCCCACACACACATACATATATACATATATATATATGTGTGTGTGTGTGTGTGGAGTAGTGAGTTTTTATAAAAGATAAATAATAAAGT
The DNA here is from genome assembly GCA_032883995.1 of Coronaproctus castanopsis. Classification (NCBI taxonomy): domain Eukaryota; kingdom Metazoa; phylum Arthropoda; class Insecta; order Hemiptera; family Monophlebidae; genus Coronaproctus; species Coronaproctus castanopsis. The sequence continues at coordinate 258,540,324 of CM065053.1, forward strand.
AAAAATCACTAATTGGTAATAATTAATAGCAACGTTTTTCAGCAGTTGCGCTATTTTCAAGTTTTTTTTTTTTTTTTTTTTTAAATTTACCTGTTACAATCTTAACTTAACGTTAAATAAGTAACTATATTATAAAGCTTATCACATAACACAGAACATATCTTATTACGTGATACAAACGAGTGTGAAGCCGTTAGCCCACTGGCTACAGCTTCCATAAAAAAGTTTATCGCCTACAAGACTAGGTCTTGCGGTTTATTACGCTTAAGGCGTCTAATGTCTAATCGTGTGTCGAGAAGTTTCACTGCTTCCACGTTGACATGATGGGAAAGCCGTTTCTCGTGCTGTTTAGCGCACTCCTTGATTACATCGTTAACGAACATGATCTGAAGATCGCGGTGTATATCATCGTTACGCGAAAATCGATATGCGTCGACTATCATACGCAGGATGACATTTTGTCTCGTCTGAATCTTGTCACGATTTGCAGCCTTAGCACATCCCCATAGCTGAATGCCATACATCCAAATCGGTTTTATTATTTGTTGGTACAGTAAACGCTTACACGATACGTCCAACGTAGAATTCCGACCGATAAGCCAGTACAGTTGACGCGTTCTAGCCTTAATCTGTTTGATTTTGGATCGGATGTGGATTTCCCACGTAAGGCGCTTATCCAAGTGTATACCAAGGTATCGAGCTGACTCTGCTTGTGGAACAACTCGATCACCCAGATAAACCTTATGCTGCGCATCGACTTTGCGATAAGAGTAAACGACATGGACAGATTTAGCTTCATTCAGCTTAATCTTCCATGTAACTGTCCAGTTTCTAACTCGGTTGAGCGCGCGTTGAAGTTTTGCTGCGGCTTCAGCTTGACTGTCGCTAACCGAAAGTATGGCGGTGTCATCAGCAAAAGTCGCAGTTGTTGTTTCGTCATCTGTAGGCAAATCTAGCGTATACAAGAGGTACAAGATAGGTCCAAGAACGCTGCCTTGTGGAACTCCAGCTTGTATACGGTAGAATTTTGACTCAGCATCTTCGTGTGCCACCCGAAACTGGCGATTAGCCAAATACGATTCCAGAAGTCTACAAAAGTTCCCTGGAAGAATGTTACTCATTTTGAATATTAGCCCTTCGTGCCAAACACGATCGAACGCTTGCGATATATCTAGAAAGACTGTGGAACAATACTTTCTTTCTTCGAACGCTTTTTCGATTATAGATGTAACCCTGTGAACTTGGTCTATAGTCGAATGTTGATTTCTAAAGCCAAATTGATGATCAGGGAGATCAACAAAAGTCTTTAGTCTCTTTAATAATAATTTTTCGAACAGTTTCGATAACACCGGGAGAAGTGAAATTGGGCGGTATGAAGTAACTTCTTCCGCTGGTTTTTCTTTTTTATGCAACATAATAATGTTAGCTATTTTGAAACAGTTCGGAAAATATTCAAGACGTAAACACGCGTTGAATATGTACGTCAACAGTACCACTGCTTTACGTGATAATTCTTTTAACAATGCCGGAGAAATTTCGTCGATACCTGCAGCTTTTTTTGCGTTAATCTTCTATTTTCAAGTTAAAATAATAATAAATATTAAATAAATTATAATTAACAACTAACATCTACACACCTAGTTCAAGATTGAGGTACTAAGTTTTGAAGACTATATTACAGGCCTAAACTAAATACAGAAACATTAAGTATATTCATAATACAGTCTTCAAAACTAATTCGTCGTCAAATTTTATTACTAGAAAATCAAAATGTATGTTCTTCAAATCTATGATGGTATAGTAAGATACAATACATGAAACAGGATAATAAAGATTGCGAACAAATAGAAATGGTACGAGAACACAGATACTTGGGTGTAATTGTTGACGAAATTTTAAGATGGAATAAACACATAAGTTCTGTGGAAAAAAAAATTCGAGCAACATTGCCAGCACTGTATACATTACAAAACTACGTTAGTAAAGAAACATTAAAAATAGTATATTACGCGCTGATAGATTCACGATTAAGATATGGTGTGCAGGCATAGGGTCTAGCTAAGAAGTGTTATACTGTACATATCGATCGTTTACAGAGAATAGCCTTACAGCTAATTACAAGAGATAATGATAGTGAATTATATAAACTTTTGAAGGAGGAAAACATGCTGGATATAAAATGATTGTGCTTAACGGTTAGAATGTTGGATTATATTAAAAATCGGAAACTTGTAAAAGTTAAGGAAAGAAAAGAAATAACATATGATCTAACGAAAATATCATACTCAAATACCGAAATCGAAGCATGGAAATCAGACAGATGTGTACATATTGCCCGTATGATGAACGTGATACCAGAAGAAATATTGAATGAAAGGGTGGAGAGGAAACTAAGAATTAAAGAAATGGTTACAAAATAAGGAAAATGTGGATAAAATACTATAAGAATAAAGAAATGACGAGGATTATGAAAAACAAATATAGTATGACACAATGCGGATGCCAGGGTTCTACTACCGATTGGAAAATCAAAATTTCGGTGTAAACGGGAGCGTATATGTGGATATATGTGGATAGAGTGTGAATGAGTTATAATTATATAAATAAACGGTATTTAAAGAAATCAATGTAATAAATGTAATCAAAATAAAAGTTTATAGTAAGCGTAAATGTATAATATTAAATCATAAGAAATGTAATTACCCGTCGACAAGCGACAGCTTGACAGGATAAGTAGTGTTAAAAAAATTGTATTATGTCGTACGAGTGTTGTGTGTATATATGAGGCGTGTTTACGATATATATCAATAAAATTTATCACAAATATACGTTTAAAAAAAAAAAAAAAAAAAAAAAACGTAGTAAAATATTATTATCGTTTTAATTTTATTATTTCCAATTTTTCTGATAATTTGCTTTCTTTAGTTTTTCTTTATATATTTAAAATATTCTAGTTTTGGTTAATATTAATAACGTGGTCGTTAAATTCATTACACTGTTTACCACATAGAAATTTTAAAACAACGGCTATTCATTTTTGTTGAATTCAGAAATGCGATTATAAGATATTTATTAACCTAGATGGTAATTCGCAGCTTACCTCGGACTTCTCTTTTATCAAAACTATATCTGAGAAGTCCCATATAAATCAATTAAAATAATCCTGCTACTGAAAAAATGAACTTATCTCGAAAACTCGCACATACCCCTTACAGAGTAGAATTACTCCGAATTTATCGCGCAGTCATCCGCATGCGACTATGCTTCGAAGGTATTTTTAACAGGCAACTAGTCCTCTTTAAAATCTTTAAACGTCATATCACAACTCTTAGGATTTCTACAGGAGCATTACGCACTACTTCAATCGATAATCTACACGCAGAGATAACCCACTTTAGATATTGAACAACTTGTTAAATTTCTATACCCAAAGTTTACATGTAATTTCAACTATTTTTTATACTGAAATGGAAACAGCGGAGACAATGTTATCATGCTTTCAAAGAATTCTGTCTATTATCAACGCGAGTCAACCACATATCAATCATGGAGCCGTAATCCAGTAAAACTGGATCATGAAATTATCGACGAAGCGCAAATTCCATCTTCGAAGATGTTGAGCAAAAGATAACGCCGTAAGTAACGCATCAGCCTGCAGTACTTTCGTGAGATGTTCGGTAATAGAAGGAAATGTCGTACTAATAAGATATTCTCTTAGTGAAACCTTTTTCAACCTCCGGCAGAACTATACGCAATATTCTTAGCATCAATTCTTATTGAACAAGCAAAAAAAAAGACATTCTGGCGATAATCTGTTCAGATACCCTTGCTGCTTTAAATTCCATATCCGACGTTTTTAGTAATAAACAACACCCCATCGTGAAGAAAATAGTCAAACTTCACGTCTCTGTTTCAACTAGCGCGATAACATTTGTCCGGATTCCAAGTCACCCGGCGAATCCTAAAAATGAGTTGGCTGATAATACAGCCAAGAAAGCCGCAGCCATTCTTCCTATTCCAGACACTTCAGTTCAGACCTCAGACTTCGTTCGTTACTTAAAATTGGCTTTTGGTATGGAACCAACGGTTTTTTTTTTGTTTTTTTTTTTTTGGTTCCCAAATTCCAGCAAGTGGATAGGGCAAATATATTTATGAAATGTGTTTATAAAAGAGCAAGGAACTAGTATGCATTACATCAGTTGTGTGTAATTGTTCCTTGCCAAGTGTACTTAAAAAAAATAGAGTGGAAGGGGGATGAATAACATAGTAGTCCCTCCGACCAGGTGTGTGTGCAAGTAATTAAGTGTTCCTTAAAATTATATATATACAAGCTTAGAGAAAAATAATATACAAGTTTGTTACAAATGCACGCTTATAATAACTTACGGTACTAATGATTGTTGCATAAAAATTTTTTTTAAGTATATTAGGCAGAGGTAAACCATGCAAGACACAGTTTTATGACATAGTTCAGAATTATCGGTATGACGTTTGAATTAGTTTTTATTTGACTTTCTACTGCCCTTAAACATCTAGTGCGAATTTTCTTTGCGTTGTCTTTTCTACAAATGTTAAGAGGGTTTCCATATTATGTTTGCTTAAGATTAGAGATTGGTCCTTGATGAAGTAGTCCAAATTTCAGTGTTTAATTGTATTGAATGTAATTTATCGGTAGTAGGTACGTCATTCCGTATTCTCGACCGTTTCTTCTTCAGCAGGGATGTTATCAATTTTGAGAAGTCCGATGGGGGGGGGAACTGATATGTTTTGAATGGGGAGGTAACTATTTTTTAACAATAACAAGAACAACATATATAAATAACGAGGGTTGTGTACCGAGGAGACTACCACGATAATTTACAAATAATATCCGTGTCGAACTTTGTTTTTATTTTTAATTCGTGGTCTAGAATCGAGAATGTATATTATATGTATATATATATGTATGTATATATATATATACATATATATATATATATATATATATATACTCGATTTTGTTGTACAAAAAATAAAAGTTTCTTTGATTACTCTATGGGTAATGTTCCAGTTTGTAATGTAACCTGTGTTCGGAATTTTGGGGTTTATATTGGCAACGAGTGCAACTCATATTGCTAATGTTACCAAAAACTGCTTACAGAACTATGGGTTTCATCATTAGAAATTCACGCGTATTTCGTAAAACTATTCAACACTCGTAATATCGCAATTCGAATACGCATCTGTGGTTTGGGATCCTTTCTACGCTAAATATATTCATATGGTGGATAAAGTTTAATTTCAGTTCTTGAGGTATATTTATTACCGTCAAACTGGTGTCTATCCTACACTTTTGAGTTATAATATTTTATGAGATTTCCAAAGTATTAAACCCTCGAGTGCAATATGAAAGATAAGTAAGCCGAGGTTCTTGTATGATCTTTATAACGCACGCATAGATGACAATTATTTATTTTATTTATCTACAATCTTATTTATGGTACCCAGTGTTAGTAGTAGGTCACATCGTATTTCCTATGAATTACAGGCTCGTACAAATCTAGGTTATAATTCACCACTTCTATCCACCTTACGTCTATATAATAACGTATTAAACATTCATCCACAGTTAGATATTCATTTTGATAGTAAATTTGTATATAATAAATTTTTTTTAACTTTATATTTCAGTCGTTACTTTTCAGTAAGTTTATTCGTTTACATGAGAGTATTTTGATACATGATTACTATTTCTGTTTTTTCGTTCTGTCCGGATGTGCGCTTGTGTATATTGTATTTCATTAGAAACATTTATCGTTCGTTTTGCTATTGTATATATCGTATTATCTTTGTTCGTACTTTTACTTTATAATTATTCTGTAAGAGCATACACTGTAATTTGTTATGTGTGCCGTATTGTTCTGTAAATAAATAAATATACACTAAAAATGTAAATTATTAACTAATTACAGCTTTGTCCGTCGGACACAATTTAAGCGTTTAATACGCGGACGAAACTGGGAAATATTTAAGCGATTAAACTAGTCAAAGCTGAACTAGTTTATCATCGTGCGCTTAATAACTTTCCAAAGTACGAACGAACTTTCTATTACATATCGTTCGAAGGTAGAAAGCCTCATTTTGAAAGAGGATTAGTTAGAATTTCCAGGGAGGATACTAATCTCAAAAATCCCATCGCCCTAATCGAAGCCAATGCCGTTCTTAAAAAGAGCGCTATTTCGTTCTGGCTTTCCTTTCTTCCGATTGTTGGAATTTATCGTAGGCAAATCTACTTGCGTGTATTTTTATCTAATCGAAATTTCGACCCAGAAATTTGATTTTCCATATTTTACTCGCTTACAATCGATAATCTCGTCATACTAATTTTCATAATTTCGTATACGAAAAAGTAGTGCGCATATTTATTCGTTTTTATAAATTATTATTTTTTAAACAAACAGTAAAAAAAATTCTGCCCCTTAGAGCGCAGGTTAGAAGTGAAACTTAATTTCCAAAAAAAAAAAAAAAGACACTTATATAATAAACTCACGATTTTGTACAAATTTCACAAAGAAAAGGACTGTCCGCTACGTTTAAGTTGACGCGTGGCGATGACTCAAATGTTTTTGTTCTCAAATCTACGTCGCACATTGCATCCGTTGTGCAGAGCGAAGATTTGGACGAAGTAACGGACTATTGTTAACCGGGATGACACGATGTAAAGCTATTGAAGATGATAGATATGACTGGCGGCGATATTCAAACGTGTGCGCATACGCTACGTTGCCAACTAGTGGACAAACATTGTGATACGATTTCAACGCGGCTACGTACTGGGCTGATGCGCGATTGAAAGTAAGTAAGCGGTCGAGTACGGAAGGAAATATATAACTCTTGGGTAACGGTTTGAATGAAATTTATTCTACGCGGATTATAAGTTGACGGGATTAATGGTTAAAGCTACGGTCCAACGGAGTTCGACACAGTATTTGGGCTAGCGGATAATGACTTAACAAGAATTATATTTGTTTCTTTTTATACTATATGATTAAACTCTTGAGCTAAAATCAATAGCTCGTATCGTGTTCGGAAAGTTACTTATTAAAGAAATATCCGTTATCAAATGGATATATATAACCACAGAGTGAAGCGTGCGTATAAAAGATAATTATACAAGCGAAAAGCTGACGGCAACGAAGAACTCGGAAACCCGAAATGTTTGTTATCGCTAATAGAAATCGATTCATACTCAGTCTCGGGATACTATGTCGAGATTAAATATTCTCGCTTTATATACACAGGACGGGATTAAACATTCTGGGGGGGGCGTTGTCCCTTGATTGTTGGTGCTCCTTGTAAAAGTAGACTTTTTAACGTTTTTAATAAAGAATGTTTTTTCCTACAATGTGAAATTGTATGTAAATATAAATATTTCTTCGCATAAAAAAAAAGTAGAATTAACTGTACATATTTAGATTTTAATATTTTCTGCATTTAGTCTATTATATCGTCGAAGTTAATCGACCGCAATAAATCATTTTCAATACCGAGAAGGTTGTAATCAATTTTTTTTTTTTTTTAGTCACAGTGCTATGTTCATCTTTTATTAAAGCTAGTAGAGAAAAGTAATGGTATAAACTTGTAGAACAGCTTAGCACCATGCAAAAATCCCAGCGTTGTTGAAATTCTTTAACCATTACGGTAATAACGAAGCTTTTCGAAAGTAGACTTATTTGGTTACGTAAGTTTAGGATGCACTTGGTTACGCGGGGTTGACTCGATTATTTATATATATATATATATATTTTTTTCACTTAGTACCAGGGGTAATCCAGTATATATACACCGTAAAGGATTAAATTATAAATTTCGAGAGAAGAGATAATTGTTTAATTATCTCAGTTACTCGTTTTCGATTTATCCAGCTTACATTATCTAAATAAATTAATATAAACACACACACACACACACTCTAGATGTACGTGCGCTTTTGAAAACCGTGTCGGGGATGTTGAGGAAAAGTAATAAAAACGAATTCCAATCTCGATATAAATTAACAATTCGCTTGGAAATTAAGATAAAGCGACATTTAAACTTTCGCTAGAGCGCAATCAGGCGCGCTCGTATCTTCTAATAAGAACAGTTTCAATAAGGAAATAGACACCTCGGAATAAATTTAATTTTTCTCGTCCGATCTGTTTCATACATCGGAAAGAGCGTAAATTTCATTTGTCAATATTAAATTCGGTCCTAATAGCGGCGATAGAAATCACGCTATCCAGCCGTTCGAATCTCCTCGACGAATTGATAACGTCTCGGTGTAGCATCGTCGAACTTTCTGCAAAGTTACATTCTATTCATACATTCGATACTACCCGGATAATGCCGTTGGGAATACCTCTAGACGTGTTTAGGTTACCGAATCGATGAACGAATTATAAAACTAATCTTCTCCTCCTACTGACTTCTTTCTTATCTGTCTATTTTGTATGTCTGTTTTTCGTTATCTGTCTTTCTGTTTCTTTCTCCGTATATCTATATTCACCCGTTCAAGAGGCAAGTATCGTGGAAATTACCATAATCTATTGGTAAATAATGAACGATAAAAAAGTGGTTAAAATCATTAAATTTTTATACACAAAAAAAGATCACAAAGCTTTTCAGCTATTAAGTAATTATGCGCAATTCGATAAGAGAAAAAAAGAAAATAAATGCAAGAAAATACTTAAACGTACATAATATATTTTAAAAAATAGCAAAAAGTAGAAAAAAAATTCGATTGTAAAATAATCCGACGATGAATGTGGTAAACAACGCAATTAACAAGTCGGCGCAATATACATAAAAGTTACGCGTAAACAATTATTACACTGAATATTCGAAATTATGCGTTTTCTTATAAATATATTTCTTTCATTTTATATTTTTTATGAATTATACATTTATATTTCTATATTTTACCTCTTTTATGCACTTGATGATGACTTAATAGGCGCGAAAAGCACTGTATTCTCCGGCTATTTAGTGTAATTGTTTACGTATAAATTTTACGTATATTGTTGATTGCATCTTCGGCTTATTTTGTAATCAGGTTTTTTACTTTTTGCTACATTTTCTTGTATATTTCATTTTTGTTTTTTCCATCACTCATCTCATTAAGATGACCTCTAAGATTAGTCAGTTGTGATGGGGGGGGGGTGAATATTTTAATAAATTCTACAAGTAATTTTATAATATAATTTAGTTGATACTTAATGGCCGGAAAAGTCTTGCGGTTTTTTATGTATAAAACTTTAGCGGTGTTAACTAATTTTTTGTCGTTTATTTTACTTATTTTTTAATCACTGCATTTCACGCTAAATATTGGAAGAAGGTCGTGCTTAAATAATTTTCCAATCTTTCATCCTTTTTTTTTCAATTATCATCAATCGATCGTCTAAGTAAAAAAAATGTACAATTTTTGCACACCCTAAGTTACACGTACCTAAACAAAAAATTGTTTTCGAATTTTGCGTTCGAAACTTAACGAAGTAAAATTAGAACGATCAAAATTTAGATATATTCGAAATTTAAAATTTTTGGAAAACGTTTAATTTTTTAATTTTTTAGAAAATTAAGTTTTCATTTTAGCTTAGATTCTCGTCGTAGTTTATGTAAAAATAATTATCCGAGGATCGAATTTCTTCTTCTTGTTACGCTATCTTCAGACCTAAGTCTGAGATCACTACACCCTTACCTCTGGACGCGTATTGTTGATATTTGATTTCATCTTCTCCTATCTGCTTCTTTAAACTTTTTTATTCGATATTTTGTTAATTTGAAAATTATTCTAATCTTTTGTTTTGACGTTTATCTAATTATAATCGTACAATTGGCAGCGACCAACTACCGTTCTTTATTTGTTATTTTTATTTTTTATTTTCGATTTTGGTCAACTATGGAAAAACAATGATCATGAGATTTTCTTTTTCCTTCTCCAATATTCTTTCATCTTCAAGCTGTGCTGCGCTTTTCTTTCTTCCGTCCACATGTAACTACTGGTGTTCTTCTTCACGTTTTCAGCAAAACCTTTAAATGTGTTAATTTTTTCTCGGAATTTATTTCTATTATTTACGTCCTCACTTTTTATGTTCATTTCTGATATATCTTTTTTTGGTTTCTATAAACCACATAAGTTTATTCTTTGGATTGCTTTCAAAGTATTCAAATATGGCTTCAGTTTGTCTATGTGGTTCCATTCTTTTTAGGTGACCGTAAAATCTTATTCTTCTTTTTCTCACTGTGTCCGATATCTTTTCAATTTTCTCATATATTTCCTTGTTGCTTTTTAATACCCGTTGTCCATCTTTAATGTTCGGTCCCAGAATTTTTCTCATAATTTTCCGTTCCTTCTTCTCTATGAGCTCGATTTCTCTTCTTGTGTTCATATTCAGACATTCTGCTGCATATAGACATTGCGGTTTAATTACAGTATCATAATGTCGTATCTTCGTAATTGACTTCTTTTTATATATTTCTCTGGTTACATTGAATGCTTGTTCCATCTTGTGTACTCTGGTTAGATTCGCTTCTTTATCTAAACCATTTGGTTGAATTATTTCACCTAGATATTTAAATTTGGTGACTTTTTTAACCTTTCCGTATTTTGTTGATAAATAACATGGTGCCGAAGGTTCATTGGTTATATAAACTGTTTTTTCATATGAAATTTGCAGGCCAGCTTTTTCAGCTACTTCTTTCAATTAATTTAACTGAATAACTGCATCTTCCAAATTATCAGCTAAAATTGCAATATCATCCGCAAATGCAAGACATGAAATCTCGATCCCAGATTTTTTCCTTCCTAATCTGATTGGTTCAATTCCGCAATTTTCCAGCAGTATCTTCCACTCCCTTATAACTTTCTCCAGAACACAGTTAAAAAGCACAGGGGGATAGACAATCTCCCTGTCTTACTCCTGTTTTAATTTTAAAAGCCTCGGATATTTCTCCTCGAAACTTGACTCTGGATGTTGTGTTCGTTAAGGTTTGTTTTATTAATGTAATAGTCTTATTATCCACATGAAATTCTTGCAAAGTGTTGAGTAGTGTCTTCCTATCGACAGAATCGTATGCTTTTTTAAAGTCTACGAACGTGATGATTATGTTCTTTCCTCTTATTCTTTTATGTCTAATTATCGATTTAAGATTCATAATTTGTTCAACGCAAGATCGACATTTCCGGAATCCAGCTTGATATTCACCTATTTGTTTTTCTGTTTGCCTTTCTAACCGGTTTAAAAGTGCTTTAGACAAGATTTTGTATGTCACAGGCAATAGTGAAATGCCTCTATAGTTATTGATATCATCTTTTTTTCCTTTTTTATGCAGTGGATGGATTAATGCTATTTTCCACTCATCCGGCACCTTTTCTTCTTTCCAAATTTTTTCTATTACACTTTGCAGTTTTCCGATCATTTCTGGGCCTGCGATCTTCCACATTTCAGCAATTATTCTATCTTCACCAGAAGCCTTATTGTTACTTAACTGTTTCACAATCTCTTCAATTTCTTGATAATTAGGGGCTACAGATTCTTCATGTTTAGACGTTGTTAATTGTCTTGGAAATTTTTCTTTTGGCTCTTCACAATTAAGGAGCTTATTAAAATATGTTGCTAAAATACTACAGTTTTCTTTATCATTAAGAGCTAATTTACCTTCCTAATTTTTAAAACATAAATTAGGAGGCTGATATTTTCGGAGATTTTTATTGAATATTTTGTAAAAGATCCGAAAATTATTTTTCTTAAAATTCTCTTCTATTTCAACGAGTTGTTCTTTTTCAAATTTCCTTTTTGTTGACCTAATTATTTTAGCTGTTTTGGATCTTTGATCTTTAAATTGAGTATAATCGTCTTCGTTCTTCGTCGAATACCATTTTTTCCATGTTTTGTTCCTTGCCTCTACAGCTTCATCACATTGTTGATTCCACCATCTGTGTTTTATTGATTTTTTCAGTGGGGCTATTTCATGCGATATTTCAATTAATTTCGTTTTAATTTCTTCCCAGCTATCCGACTTTATTTTTGTATTCAGTTTGTTTTGAAATTCATTTTTTTTATACATTAACATATTTGTGTCAACCTTGGAAAGTTTAATATTCATTCTCAGATGAATTTTTTTCTCAGGAATGAAATTCATTTTGATAGTGGTTAAATAATGATCTGTTTCCACATTTGCCCCTTTTTTAACTTTGACATTCATAATTTCCCTCCGATTATTATATGTTATAGCTACATGATCAATTTGAAACTCTCCTAACCATGGGTTAGGTGATCTCCATGTCATTTGTCTCTTAGGCAATCTTTTAAAAGCCGTTGACATTAGTTTTAAATTAAACGCATTACATATTTCCAGGAATCTTTCACCATTTTTATTAGTTCTTTTATGGGCTGGGAACTTTCCAACCATTTTTTGGAACTTTTTCTCCTTACCCACTTGAGCGTTAAAATCACCTAATAATATTTTCACATTTTTAACCGGAATTTTAGCCATCTCTTGATCTACAATTTCCCAAAAATTTTCTACTTTTGATGGATTTTTTCTATTGTCTTCATTTATAGGTGTATGGCAATTTATTAATGTATATGTTTTATTTGCACAGCAGAAAGTTAAAATTGATAGTCTCTCATTAACCGAGTAAAAATCTTTTATTGAATCAAGAATTGCTCTGTGAACAATGAAAGCTGTTCCGAGATGAGGTATTCCTTTATTCATTGGATTTTTCCCATTCTTACCTTTAAAGATTCTATAACCTTCTGAATCTATTATGTCCTCATCCGTAAATCTTGTTTCTTGTACAGCCAGTATTTGAATTTTATTTTCTTCCAAAACGTTAATTAATTGTTTTAATCTTCCTACTCTTAATAACGAATTCACATTCAAGGTACCAAAGAAATATTTCTTCTTAGTTTTTAATTTTTTGCTATTCCTAACACTGCATGTTGGTCCAGGCTCTCCAGAATATGATTGCCCGGTAACACTGTAATTCACAGTGGAGGATTTTCCTTTCGGAGTACCTCCTGGAGTATGTATATGAGAAGGATTTGCCATCATGCATTGTTTAATAATATGGGGGGAATCAGTACTTGATTATTAATCAAATACCAATTCAACGTTAAAACTGAGATTGTAAGTCCCAGAGTTTAAATTCAACCGCTCCTAACGTGGAGAACAGACGTTGACCAGATAGCCGCTCCACAGGAGGCAGACGCTCCTGGATTTAAGTTTTGTTTTCTGTCAGGGTTTACTCCCTTAGCCTTTGGATAAATATCCTAACCGCAAGGCAGCGGTTTGTTACTGAGGAGGTAACGGTTTAGGGTTTTTACGGCGACCCAAACTCGCCGAGGGGGAGACAGTCATAGGATTTATGCAGACTTTTAGTGGACAGGTCCTCAAGCTGCCCATCTGCATCCTCGTGTCTCCTTACCCTGTCACTACTGGAATCGTCTGCTAGAGACTTTCCACCAGTAGCCGCTCTTGGTTCGCGACTGCTTATTGGTTATTCGCAGCTGACCAGTATATCTACTGGTCATTCCATTATCCACCACCCGTGGACGCGCCCCGTTCCGGTTAGAGCTCCGGATCCCAGGAGGTACATAGTACCCCTGGGGGGTTTATTTGTTATTATTATTATTATTATTCCCTGAAAAATTGAAATTTTTGAAAAGCGTTTAATTTTTTAATTTTTTCACAAAATAAAGCATTTTCGATTCCCTTAGCCTATTTAAATTATCCGAGCATATTTTGAAAATATTTTTTAAATTATTCCAATATTTCGTTTCGGTGTTTTATAACTATTAATTTTATAATTTTTTAAGGAATATTGTAATAAAAAAAAAAAAAAAAAAAACGAAAATAAATTTAAAGATAATGAAATTCTTCATTGAACGTTCGTATTTTTTCTAAAGGAAAAACCTCTTATCAAAAATCGAACGGAGACATTAAAACCCCTATTTAATAGGGATAAACCTTGTGGAAGCCCATAAAAATAAAACCAAAAAAATGATAAGAATCCGAAAACAAAATTAAGGCGATAAAAATGAAAAAACGATAAAACGAGTTAAATTCAATAGCATTTGTAAATTTTATTCATTAATAGATCAATAGGGCTTATAACTTTCGTAAATTTAGCATATGCGAGATTAGTAAATATCTAAAACTGATTATATTCTAACGTCTGCATATTTCTGCAGAGAAATTTACTTTCTGTGGTACCACTTAAACAAGAGTTGGATATTCCGAGTATTATCCTCGCAAAATTATAGAAAAACTTTGAAATATGAAAGAAGATCGATATAAAAACGTACCGGTAGTCGTACAGCGATTATTTCAAATTTATCTTCGAGGTATATTCATAAACGTTTGATTAGAAAGCTCATCGTTATTACATAACTCGTATTAAATATAGTATACCGATAAATAGTAATCAGTTTTGGTCTTGTGTCGAGCATCAAAAAAGATACTCTAATGTCGCACACACCAAAGATAATGTCAAGATGTGTTAAAATTTGATAAACAAATACGTTGAATACTTCACTTCGGTACAGGAAAATTCCGGTAGTGCCGAGACGGACAATTAGCGGAATAATGACGGTAGGTGTGTTTGAAATGAGCATCGAAAGTAATAATAATAATAATAAGAAAAGTAATATAAGAAAAATATATGCTAACTAATAACAGGGTTTTTTTTCGGGGGGGGCAGTTTTCACTCTTTTGTCAGTTTAAGTGGATTGTAGAAATTTATATTATTAGCCTTAATAAAATTATATAATCTACACGTAGTCAAGGAGGTAGGAAATAAGTCTTCAAGTTGTATTGACAGCGTGTATTCCTTATCAATAAAAGTTCGGACATAAAGCTGTCTCAATTTTTGCATTTCGGGCAGGACCAGATCTCATGTGCGACGCTATCTTCGATATTACATATCGCACAAACTCCCATTCTGCTGATCTCCAATTTAACAAGATGACTAAGTTATGACCACACGTTAGCCAAAAAAAAACACACACAAAATCTTTATGGAGGAGATTAAACCAGGGCTCTTTTGGAATTGTCTTTTGTACAGTGGCATATTTTTTACAATTTAACAAGCTTCGAAATTCGAAATTAGATTGAAAAGAACGGTACATTATAAACTGTCCCCATTTTAAACGTGATTCTCGATATATCGTTTTTTTTTTATTTAAATTCAAAAATGGCGTAATAACTGCAAAGCTTTATTATGAATTATTAATAATTAGTGGTTTTTACTACTAATAAATGTATCGTTCGTTTTTTTATGTAGAACCACTACTACAATATCGTCATCATTAAATGTCTTCGTATCGGAGGTAGGCGACTACTTACCTATATACATATTTCGCTGTACAATATAAATAGCGTACAAGGCGATCATAATGAGAACTGTTTGTAATCGCTTTGTTGTCACGACACAATGCAGCCCCGTGTGTTTTTGTAGCGTACTATACTAATACTAGCGCGCATATGATATTGTGCGTGGTGATTTGCCATTGCCTTTCACGCGATGATTTATATTTTTATTTTCTCATGATAATTTTTGCGTCGGTATAGAAGTCCGTGCTCTAGTCACTAGGCTATCCCAACGACATTATATATATATATATATATATATATATATATATATATATATATATAATATACATAGATATAATATACATAGAATTTAAACAGAAAAAATTGAGCAGTATAAGCGCATACATTTAAAAAATATTTTACTGTTATTTAGTTGTTTTTTTAGCCGTATAAATTATGTATAAGTAAACAGTCGCATCATTCTTGTATAACGTGAATACGTAAAAAGAAGAAATGAGGAAATTTCAAACTAACTTGTATAAAAAATTTCTTAGCGAAGTTATTTTTCTCATAAAACGAATACCCTAAAGTATAAGCTAGCCTTTAACCTCATTCGAGAATGTAAAAATTCAAATATATAATATGTATATATATATATATGTTATATATATATGTGTGTGTGTGTAGTATATAAAATGTGTACAGTACTATGGGAATTTAGTTTTGTTTTTCCTGTTTTGAATTTTTTTCGTAGCAAATTATCGTTCTACTCTATCGTTAACTCTAGAGTAACGGTTAATAGGAATTATTTGACTTTTCTCGTCCGATTACCGGTTTTGTGTCAAAATTTATTCTCGACAGGATATGGGAACATAGTTTCATTTTTAAATTGAAACTTTTCAAACAATCGCTTCAATTTAATTTTATTCGAAAATTCTATTCTTTTATTTTTATTTTTTCTAAATTTAAAAGGACGAAATATCGAAAAATATTTATAGAGACGTACGCGTTAAAACTGACGATATTGATTTTATACTTATTGTCGTTTTAGGCGTTTTTTGTTTTGTTTTTTTTTTTCGCGTACGTGTATATAAAAAAAAATTTAACAAATATTTATTAGGTCGATATAATTGACGTTGCACTAGTTTAAAAGTTTTACAATATCGCTATAGCCGGACAATACGGAATGATCCGTTCGTGACGAAAGTATTATCGGGAGTAATGAGACTGAAATGTATGTAACGAAAGAAGTGACCGTTAAAATTCTCTCAAGTTTCTTATACGCAGCCGAGATGCGGATGATTAAAGCTGTGAATAAACAACGCATCGACCCGTTTTAAATGCGGATACGTCGAGACGAATGTTATCGTAGACTGAAAGAAGAATAAATTTCTCGATAAGTACATAAGTAGACGAACCGACAGAATTATACAGATTAGATCCACCAATATATATGCTATAAGAGGAGAAAATCTAGAAAACGTATCCCGCTTGGAGTACAGCACTTGGTGCAAGAGAAATAGACAGAGTGCTTACTCGATATAGTGATGACATTCGGAATAAATTTGGTACGGTAGCAACATAAGTCACGACAGCTCAGAACCGAAAAGAGCACTCGCTAAAGTTCAGAACTGATTGAATATAAAATTAATGGATAACAGCGAAAAGGACAAACGTATCAATTTTAGAAGAGCTAAACATTAAACGGCTCCTCGTCGCGCTGTATTGACAAAAAATTCTGAAACGTGTTTAACTTGGTGCAAGAGAAATAGACAGAGTGCTTATTCGATATAGTGATGACATTCGGAATAAATTTGGTACGGTAGCAACATAAGTCACGACAGCTCAGAACCGAAAAGAGCACTCGCTAAAGTTCAGAACTGATTGAATATAAAATTAATGGATAACAGCGAAAAGGACAAACGTATCAATTTTAGAAGAGCTAAACATTAAACGGCTCCTCGTCGCGCTGTATTGACAAAAAATTCTGAAACGTGTTTAACTTGGTGCAAGAGAAATAGACAGAGTGCTTATTCGATATAGTGATGACATTCGGAATAAATTTGGTACGGTAGCAACATAAGTCACGACAGCTCAGAACCGAAAAGAGCACTCGCTAAAGTTCAGAACTGATTGAATATAAAATTAATGGATAACAGCGAAAAGGACAAACGTATCAATTTTAGAAGAGCTAAACATTAAACGGCTCCTCGTCGCGCTGTATTGACAAAAAATTCTGAAACGTGTTTAAACATATTACGTATTAACTGACGTAAGGCAAAAGAAGTAAATGCAGAACACCAACTAGCTGGTATTACATCCCTCACTGAACTAACAAGAACTCACGCTATACGGAGTAACTACTAATACAGGAATATCAGACGTATTCCGATAGAGGTAACGATACTTAGCAATTCAGCTACCGACTATCAAGAAAGACTAAATATACAGTAAACTTTCTTTTAACCGTCACACTTTTATCTGTCACTCTCTATTATACGTCACTGTAGTAACAGCTACATTTGTTAAACCTACAGAATGATAGAATTATGACCTGAAGCTCCACCAGCGAAATAACGGAAACGGTTTAACAATGTGATACACGTAAGAAGTAAGAGATTTTTTTAGAGTGTGATAAATAAGATGAAGGTTTTGAAATTTTTATTGATAAAAATATCGTATGTAACGTTCAGCAGTTCAATCGTGTGTTTTTTTTAATTATTATCCTATCAATTACGCGCTTATTTAGAAATATCTCGCATTATAAATTTACGTTCGACAGCCAGTCTTCTGCGCCTTCCTCTAGTGAATGTAGCCCAATCAGTCCTTTATTAAAGCTATTTGCTTTACACGAATTGATAAAGATCGTTTGGATTTCGCCACAGCGGCACAGCTCCGTTTCCGACAGTTTCCATTTGTTCGTTAAATATTTGCAACGACCCTGGTTGGTTCTGACGCGATTTAAATTGCACCATGTTTTTCTGTTGAGACCAAATCCTGGCACCCTGCTAGCCGGATTTGATATTAGTTGTCCGTTTGTTGGAGTCTGCTTAACCCATATTTCCTTCCATTTCGTAGCTGCGTCGTCACTCCTCCGTAGCTTGTTAGTCGTCAGCCATGCTGGTTTCCTGCTGCAGAGACGTGTAGGTGGGTGATCTTTGATGTGCGTACTGTTGTATTAGCCGATTCTCGTTTAAATGTTCCTTCTCTGCGGATGTGCGGTGGAAATATATTTAGCCAGCGTGGAGAGCCACATAGTAGTAGGAGTAGATTTTAGCGTACCGGTTACTAAGCGTAGTGCTACGTTCAATTGTGTATCGATCTTCTTAGCATGCGAGCTGGCCATAAATCCTTCGTGAGTACGTTCTCGCCATTTTTTAAGTGCTTGCTTTGAGTTGCAAGAACAACGTCGTCTGCATAGTGGAATTTCTCCGCTCGGAGGACCGGTATATCGTGTATATATAAGTTAAATAAAATTGGCGCCAACACTTGTGAAAGGTCATTACTTATGGTACACCACTGGCTATGGTCTCCGCCCGTATACACCGCGAATTCCAAGTAGAGTCACGATTTTACGGTTAGGAACTGCCTAAGCTATTTTTAGGAGAAAGCCATCGCGCCAGACTGTGTCGTAGGCAACAGTGAGATCGATAAAGACTTCTGATGTCTTCAGGCATTTTTGAAAACCAGATTCGATGTACGAAGTTAAAGCCCTGACCTGATCGCAGCATGATCTTCCTGAACGAAAGCCTGTTTGAAATTGTGAAAGTACTTTATCTATTAAAGGGACGATTCTTTGATGTATTAGTCGTTCGGAGTAGCTTGTGCATTGTACTTAGTAGCGATATTCGTCAATAATCTGCTGGATCTGTCCCTTCCTTGCCAGGCTTCTTAATGGCGTTAAATTTTTTAAAGATCGCAGGGAGTTGGCCAGTCTCCAGTATTTGGTTAAACAGTTACGAAAGTCCTAGTGTTTGTTCCAAAATGATTTATAAATTCCGGATATATATTGTCTAGTCCTGCGGATTTTCTATTTTTGATTGATTTAATCGCGACAATGACGAAGAAAGCAATCAGTCATGAGGAAGCTGAAATCCAATTAAACATTTTTTTTTAAAATTCCCTCCTAAATGATTTACAAGCTGGTATATATGTAATTTTTTTATAATGGAATTTTTCTTATCCATCACAGGCCCATAAAATAAGTTCTACTCTATATGTATTTTTTTAATATATATTTTGGCACTGCAAACAACCGTTATAGTATAACCGAAGTTTTTATCGCCACCGGTCATCGTTGAAATGGACGTCAGTGAGTGTAGTGCGCTGAGTCGGCAAATTCGCTATCTCCTACGCATTTTTTTCTCTTCTACATTCAAGTAGCTAAAGTAGGATGTAATAAATTTAATAAAAATATCTGAACTGAAATCATCAATGTGTTAGAAATGGATATTGCGCAAAATAAAGAATTACCGGATACACTAAGACGAAAGATTTTTTTTTCTAAATGTAGCTCCAAGAAAGGACAGCTACTTCCTTTCTGCAATCTTAAACTGCAGCAATCATGATTATTCAACATGTTCAGAGGTTTAACCCGATGGTTAAGCTCTGTTACGCATATTACTTAGTAACAACCAAGTTAGTAGGTTTGAAACGTTTAAGCCTTCTTAAGTTACGATCTGTGGGCAAAAGTGCCAAAAGGCAAAAGAATAATAATAATAATAATAAACTACGACGACGACTAATCTAATACCGACTATTGCGATACTTTAAACATTTTGCATTTTCAGCTTATTATTTTGCCGATGATTCATATTGAAGATAAAATAAATAAAATAAAAATACTCTTTTTTTTTTTTTTTTAAGGTGCCGTGTACCACAACTCAGGTTAGAGGCACCGAAGCTATTTTAATTAAATCAAAGGATATATGTTTGTAACTTTTAAAAACTTAATGGTTTTTTCAAGTTCCGCTGGATTATCAGAGAGTGCCGTGTGAATTGAAATATTGCCATCAGGATGGTATTTTTGAAGTGGCCTACACTTTGTAAGCATGTGTTCGACTGTTAGAGGCTCCCGTCCGCAGTAGCAACATATCGGTTGGTTTTTTTTTTCTATTAAGTAATTATGGGTTAATGACGTATGTCCAGTTCTGAGCCGAGTTAGTACAACATCATCACGTCGCGATGGGATGATTGTTCTCCATGGATCTGTGTTTAACTTGACGTTTCGAAGTTTGTTGGTTGTGGGAATACGCTTCCAGTGTAAGTTCCATGCCTCGTGAAATTGGTTTTTGATATTGTGTATTTCGTCTTGTATTGGGATTGAAATTTTTGGTACTGGGAACATCTCCGCCGCTTCTTTCGCAGCTAGCTGCCAGGTGAATATCTTGGGCTATTGGGTGGTTAGATTTTGTGGGATCGAAATTAATGCTTTGAACGGCGTAAAGTGCGTCGGTAAAAATAACTATTTTTGGTAAGCGTAAGTCTCTAGCCAAATTGATAGCTAAGTTGATTGCCATATCGCAGTTGTATTTTTTGAAATAATAAAAGTTCGAATTAATTAAATTTCATATAAATAGATCAACCTGACCGTGGATACCGTTTAAATAAGAAATTCATACGATTTTGTTTTGTTCTAAAATTTTTATACACCCCCTAATTAGAGTCTCTTCTATCGATAACGTAGGCAGAACTGAGTCTTTCTCCTGACATTCTGTTCCTTATAAAAGATACATATATTCTTAAAATATTTTCTCATAAAAGCCAACAGAAGTCATGGAAATTATTAAAAATAAAATTAAATAATTCCGATTACATGCTGAATGTCTCGTGTAAATAGTCGATTAGGATAAATTACATATTCCCAGTTTTGCATTATTAAAGAACGGATATGATTTGCACGTTACTTTTAAAAGTTCTCCTAAGAGTTTCAAACATTTCTCATGTAAATAAAAATGAGACAGCTATATGTAAAAGTAAACCTGTTATTTATCTGGGGAGTTACAACATCGCATAACTTTTTTTTGCCTATTTTGGCTACTCAATGTAATCAATTTTCCCCGCCTATTTACCAATGCGATATATCGATATTTACATCAGTATCATTAATAATTTCAACAACATTTGTCTGGAATTAGGTAACTGTTTTTATTTTTTTTTTGGAAATTACAAAATGAATTGCTCGTTCTGTAATTTTAAATATATATTCTGGTTCATTAATTTCATTTATTTGTCTTGCAGATTCCTTTATCATTTTATTCTTATTCCGTGTTTTTGTTTTACAACAGTTTGAAAAATGATTTAAATAACCACACTTATTATGTGTCTGTATGTGTGTACATGCAATCATGTAGAACAGGTTTATACATAATAATGCAACGTTGGAAACAATTAATTTAAAAAACTATATATATAATATATATATATATATATATATATATATATATATCACAGTAGCATAATTGCTAGAGTATTCTACTGTCAACTCGATGGTTGGGGGTTCGAAACCAACATGCGATATAGAAGGTTTTTCATCACTATTTATTCTTAATTATCATGGAGAAGGCAGTGACATCTCACTCCATACAACAACATATGTGGGCTCATCTGCATCACATATAAATAGTGCCTTGAATGCTGGATCATTTTATACGTAAAAATAAATGTACAACAGCTAGTCACGACGTTTAGCAATGAACAATACGACCATAATGATATATATATATATATATATATATATATATATAGTTGAGATAGCCTATTAGCTAGAGCTCGAACTTCTCTAGGGAAGGTACCGAGTTGGAATACAATCGGCAACTCAAAAATTATTATGGGAAAATAAAAATATAGATAACCCCAATATTATCGCCAGCAACGCAATGACAAACCACCATGCACAACACCATATGAGTGCTAGTAATAAATACAGTACACTACAAACCCATGCAGAGCTGCATTGTGTCGTGACAACAAAGGGATTGCAATCAGTTCTTCCGGGTGTGTTTGTCTATCTACGCTAACGCCATATTACGATTGCCTTGTACGCTACTTATATTGTACAACACTATATGTATAGGTAAATAGTCGCCTACGTACAATTATATTGATTACAAAATAACAAATAAATGAAAGATGTAAATTTTATTTTTAAAACTTTCGAAATTATTGTATCTAATTAAAAATAAAAGATGGATAGAATAAACGTTTGGCTTTTATATCGTTAATACCACTCGACGATAGCGACGGATGTTGTTTTTTGAAATGTTGTTCTTTTAGAAACTTTGAACTTTCCAATACGTGTACGAGAACTGTCTTAAATTCGAGGATTGTACTTTCGACTAAACCCCTCCAAGTCAATAAACGCGATAGCTGCCTCTTAACGAGCGTAACAAATTTGGTACGAGACCGAGCAAAAGAAAACACACGATGATTAATAGATAAATGTATTTCGAAGATATTTTCAGGATTAACCGTAGTTAGGGCTTAGAACGGTTATTTTAGCAAAAAAGATCAACCGTCCGATATATGTAAGATACTCTAGTCGTTGCACCACCCGATACTAAATATCTCTATTATCGTTCTGCTTGTTTCCGTCTGTCCACACGAATGTGTTAGTATTTGTTGTTTTTCGGCGAATTTTAGAATCGAATCTAAAAAAAGAGAAAAGCGATTTCCTCGCCTTTCCTCAAAACTTTTATTATCGGACTGGAACGGAGCAGCTCCTGCCGATTAGGTTTCCATCTATTCACATCACTCGGTCTATCTCGAGACTAGGAAGCGGTGTACATCCTTATCGTTCGCGCACTGTGCCTTTAACGTTAGTATAAATAAAATTTAACGGCCCATTGTATCTCCCGAGAAATCGCACTGTAGGCGTTTTTTCGTATTTTCACGAATTCGACGAGGAAAATAAGTAAAGGCGAGATTTTGTGAAGATTTCGATCGTCTAACCCGTTCTACAGATTTTCAAGAAGTGAAAGTTTCAACACCATTTAGGGAGATAACGAAAATGCCGAATAAGAACGTACTAGAAATTACAATAGACGGGAGATGTTCTCTTTGAACGTTGATAAATTATCAGCAGCCGACTAAACTGGACTATCGTGAATACGTTTTTAATAAATAAAAATAATACAATAAAGAAGGTTTTCCAGTTGCCATAAACACACATCTATATATATATATATATATATATATATATATATATATATATATATATATATATATAGTTGTTTTTATTTAACGATAATAATAACAGCGATAGTAAACAAAAATAACGATAACCATAATAATGCTAATAAATAGTAAACAGCCAATTTATGATTAATCACAAAAACTTGCACTCCATAAACACACACAAATATACTGATATATATATATATATATATATATATGTCGCAGTGGCGTAGTTGCTAGTGCTTGACTGTCAACTCAACGGTTTGGGGGTTCGAAACCAACACGCGACATAAAAAGTTTTCGACATTATTTAATTCTTAATAATCATGGAGAAGGCGGTGGCACCCCACTCCGTATAACATCATATGCTTACGCATATGCGTCGCATATAAATAGTGCCGTGAATGCTGGTTCATGTTGTACGTAAAAATAAACGTACAGTCGACGTTCGGCAACGAACAAATACGGCGATGATGATTAAGAAGAATACCAAAAAGTAATGAAACAATCTCAGCACTACATGTGATATAACCTATATATAAAACCAACTAGCTAGAAAAATCTAAACTCTATGTCTAATAAAAAAATATATAAATATACATATATAGAAAAATGGTTAAATTTTTAATACACTTTTTAAAATTAATTCTTCATCGAATCGAATAAATTATTCTTATTTCCTTCTTTGGTTGTGTAGCACGGAATATTAGCTGTGTGTTGCATCCTATTTTTGTATTCGTCGTTGTTTTGAATATAGAGCCTAAATATTTTTATTTTCACAGACCTCACGTTTCTTTGGATAATCATCGAAACGTTTGATGATTATTATTTAAATTTTCAATGGAGGAGCTATTATACATATATATCATCATCACGGTACATCCTTGATTTCCAAAGATTGCAAACACCAACATCTATACGCAATATATATATATATATATATATATATATATATATATATATATTTATTTATTTATTATATATTTAACATATACATTACAATTGAAACAAAAAAACTGTAGTAGCATGCAAATTTTTGCTTATTGCTACTAGTAGCGATTATCTATAAATGTACTTAATTTTAAATATTTCCAAGATAAAAACCGGAAATTGGTTTAATAAAATAATTTCATTCGGTTTAAGCGTACAATCAATACTATACAACTGCCTCAGGTGATCATATTTGTTACATTTGTATATTATATGTTGCACATTTTCAACTACATTACACTTGCAGTTGTGACATTTATTATCACCGATTATATTTAATTTATTCAAATAATATCCAATGGAACCATGACCAGAAAGTATCTGAGTCATGTAAAAATTTACTATAATCTTTTTATTTTTAAAACGATCTATTACATTCGGAAAAAATTTACTAATTACTTTATCTTTTGTTAAAATTTTGTATCTTACACTAAATTCATTTAAAATTTGTGTATTTAACTGTTTAAGAACTATTTTACCTATGACACCATAATTATTTTTTTTTGCATTAAAAATTAAAGATCTTTTTTTAATATAAAGATCAATAGGTAAGATACGAGCAATAGTATATAATGTTATATTTGATACAGTAATATAAGAAGAGATTAAATCAATAAGAAATTTACGGCAGTTACAAATTACATTATGTATTTGCTGCTTAGTTAAATGTTTGAAGTAGACACCAGCACAATATGTATATAATGACTGTACTAAACCTTTATAAAGAATTACCTTAGATTTATAGTTAAGTCCCCATAATTTACCACCAAGAGCTTTAAATATATAATAATATTTGTTGGTTTTATTATTTATATATTGTATATGCTTATTATAATTTAACGTATTATCTATAATGAAACCCAGATATTTTATGTGATCAGTAGAACTAAACACATGATTGTCAATTTTAATGTTATCATAAATTATCTGATCAACACTTTTATCTCGACCAGAAACAACCATAATTTGAGATTTAGAAATCTCAAATTTGAGATTTAAGGCATTTATTATTGTTTTAAGCTTATTAATAATTTCATTGCAATTAGAAATATGAGACGATAACGTCAATTTACTACATAAATTAACATTATATACTAAAAGCAGATCATCTGCATAACTATACAACCGTAAACCAACTAAAGCGTTATTAAAATAAGAATGTATATTGGAATATAAAATGTTCCACAGGACCGGTCCAAGATATATATTAAATGATTTATATGTGTAATGTGTTTATTTTTTTAAACCTTTCTATTCATTGTAACTTTTTGATTTCTGCGTCGTTTCAATTTAATACACAAAAATTTTTTATTTTCTTATCTAAACCAATACAAATTTACTTAGTTTTCTGTATTACATCCTTAAAGTATTGTGGATTTCGTTCCACATATGATATACTTAACAATCTACAAATATATATATATATTTATACAAACGTACACTTATAATCAATAGGATTTATTACAATATTTTCTATTGGTGGATTAACAGGAATAAATCTTTCTAATTCTTCTATTTATATTAATTTACACGATTCATATTACGTAGTATGTCATTTTCATTATGTATTATCCATAAGAGTAATATATTTCATTATTTTAAGAATAATCTTCTGAATGTCATTAATTACTAATACTAATTTAATTACAAAAATTAGTTAAAATCACTAAACGTCGTTTTTCTTGAAAAATCACAACGCTTTTCTGCAATTACGACATTATCAAGTGATATTTAAATTAAAATAAAAATTAAGTTTTAAAAAAACAGAAAAATATAAATTTAAGATCACAAATTTACAAGTATAAAATGAATAATAGACTGTCAGATTGTTTTAAGTATCGATTCTTCGTTTTATACTTGTAAATTTGTGATCTTAAATTTATATTTTTCTGTTTTTTTAAATCTTAATTTTTATCTTTATTTAAATAACACTTAATAATTGCGTAATTGCCGAAAAGCTATATGAGTTTTCAAGAAACTAAACATATAGCGATTTTATTTTTGTAATTAAATTAATAAAAAATCACTACATTCCACAATCTAAAAATTAATTACTAATAAATCAATTAAAAAATGACTTAAAATTCACTTTATTAATACATTCATTTATATTAATATAACATTCTTTCTTCAACTATATATATATATATATATATATATATATGTATATATATATGCATGTATGTGAGTGCTAATCGATAATTTCGAACAATAATCGATGTTTAATTTTTTTAAATCGATATTTAATCTTTTTTTTTTGTTTTCAGAAATGGATAATATATACCTTGGATACTCGAGGCATATGCCGGACTTCAAAGTGATAAGTAATCTCCCGAATTCGACTATAACGAAGGAAGAAGCTATCTTATCGTTGATAGTTGTTTTAGGCAGCAGTGTTTCTTTAGTCGGACTTATATTCGCATTCATCACTTACAGGTAATCAATTATACATATATACATATATATGTATATATATAATATATATATATATATATATTCGCTTTCGATACGTTTGCTTCCATTTTCTTGTGATCATTTCCTCGCATTCAATATTTTAAAACAACTGTTCGTCGCAGAAAGCGGATGTCGTTCAAACGTAATCCACCTTTTAGCTGAAACTTAAACGTCGTGTGAAATAAAACTTTCAGCCTATCGATGTTTCCACCTCATTTCTATAACGAGAAAAAGGCATTCTTTTGGATGATCGTACTATTACAAATGTAATTTTACAAACACTAAGCTACAATATATATATACTCAGTGACGTAGCCAGACTTGGTTGACGAGGGGATTCAAACAAAACTAAATTATAACAGTAAACCCAAGTTAAATTGAAATTTAAGTAAATAACCAAAACTCAAGTACGTTAAACCCATCTAACTCACCAAAGTTATTTTTATACTTATTAGTCGTCGAATATGTAATTCTATTAGAAGCGATAGACGGCAGAAATATTTAACGTCACTGGAACACACTAATAGTATGTTATTGAGGACAAAGGGAGATGGTTACAAAGTACAATAAATTCCGAGAAAAAATAAACGATAAATAATGATTTTATATTTTTTGAAGGAATAATACATAATAATACTTAACTAAATTTAGAATTTAAAATCTATTCTTCGCGTTTTTCAACAAAATTCCTCTAGTACCTCCTATATTACAAAACTATTTATTTATTTCAAAAACAGCGAAATTTAAATAAAATAAATGGAAATAAAAAAAACAAAATAGGTTTAACAAATGCAAAACAACATTTAACAACGAGTATATATTTTCTTATTATCAGATTAATTCCAAGGGGGAGTCAGAATCCCAAACAACCCCCCGGCTACGCCACTGTATATACTATATTTTCAAATATCTAGTCAGAAAATTAAAAATTGAATTATCAACGAAAATAATTATCATAAAATACGAAATGACTTACGAGGTAATTTACGCACCACATACGTTTTACAGAACAATTTTAGACAACGTAGGAACACTTTGTATACTTGTTACAAAAATTTTAAATTTACATTTTCTATTTCAATTTATCCGACTTTAACGGATTAAATCAAACTTTGTGGTATATTAAAGGAAAATAAAGAAATTTCTTATTAGGATTAATTTTACAGAGAATCCGTATAAATATTTTCTACCGATGACACAAAACGTTCCTGGATACCACACCCATACTATGCAGAACAAGAAGAACTAGAACTTATATTCATATATATATATATATATATATATATATATATATATATATATATATATATATATATATATATATATATATATATATAATATATATATACTGAGAATTAAATAAATATATATTAAGTAAAGATTATGTATTCGTATCGAGTAGTTACCTCTTATAATAGAATTATACATAATAAGATTATTAACAAAAATATAAATTAAGAAATTAAAGTACATTAAATTTCAGTAAAAAGTAACCAAAGGAGATCGCTAACAATGACATAAAACAACGGAGTTAAAATCATTGAACTTTTTTTTTAATCAAACATTACATAGCTTTTCGGCTGTCAAGCCATTATCAAATGAACATAAAAATTGACTATACACAATATAAAAAATATTAAATACAATAAAACTAATTTATATGTAAAATTTATAAAAAAAAAATGAGCAACATGAAAAAAACGGTATTTATAAAATAATCTGGTAGTAAAATATATACTTATGTTCGCTCGATAATGACTTAACAGCCGAAAAGTTTTGTAATTTTTTTTAATTTAAAAAGTTCAATTATTTTAATTTGTTGTTTATTTTTTAAAATCACTAAATCCCACGCTTTTCGAAACACGCACAACATAAATGTATGTAGATATGTAATAAAATAAATTGTTACAAATAAAATTATAGATAGCATATACCAACTAGAAAGCCTGTAATGAAATTAACGTAAGGTATACTAAAAAAATTGCCTTAATAAAGATGATTATGCTTCGGTCTTGTAATTTTTTATTTTTTACATATTAGTGATTCTAGTTTTGTTCTCACATAGATAAGTGGATTACTGATGCATCTGTTGTAGAAATTTTTCGAGTATATACGCGCAGTAACTTGTGTACGCAGGATAAATTTAATACATTTCGCATTTTTTTTAACTTCGATATATCTAGGTGCATTTAATATAATCGGGGAACAACTATTTTTGACCTAGTTTTATATATATGATTTATTATAGGACACGCATATATAAGTATCGGGAGAATATAGGATTTATATATATAAGATTAGTTTATTAATTACGTTTAGTTTAGATTTTTCATCGAATAGAGTAAATTGGGGAAACTTGTTTACATTATAATTTATGTGACTTTCGAAATTTCTAATAATGTATAAATGTTTATTTTTCGAATTTATAATAGATTTATCCAACGTAAATCCACGAAATAACCTTCTTCTCGAGAAACTTATAGCCTCAATTTTAGAAGTATTCACGTCAATGGTAAAAGCCTGATTTGCTACGGCACCGATTCTATAATCAGCGTAAAGTATTTACTCTGTAGAATATTCGATTATTACGAAAACGAATCGTGCCGGACTGAATTATCGCATATCTCGCAACACGATTTAAAATTTAAAAAATCGGTGTGTCCTCCTTGTTTGATAAGATTAAGAATAAGATCGAAATTTGATATATTATTTTTATTGCGTAGAACGGATACAATTATGCACTTAAATCCTCTAAGTTTATATAGTAACTAAGTGAGCGCAGGGTAAAATTAGATTCGGGAAATTACTATTACTATCATGAAACAAAAAATAATAAAAAAAAAAAATTGTTTATAACCGTCTGAAAGTAATTTAGCCAATTCTCCGCATAGTTTACAGAAAATGAAGTAGATTACAATCTCTTGGCAGCTTTGATCCCGCAAGGCAATATATCGTAATAAAATTTAAAGTGGCGGGAATTCGCTTTCTACCTCGCGGTAATTCCGGAAAGATAATTAACCGGGACGAAGGTAAAAACACAATTGAAGAGTGAATTTGACGGAACTAAAATTATGCTGTAGAAAAGTATGAGAAATAGACTAACAATAGACCAGAGTAGGACGTTTCAAATGAAAAATGCAACAGGGCTAAATTGAAAGCTCATCTATAAAAATTTCTTGTCATACTCCTACTTAATTAAGTATTTTTCGTTCGTTGTTTTTTCATATTTGTCTAAACTTTTTTTAAATTACGTTAATGTACAATTTTCACACACACATATACACCTCTATACATGCGTGTATATATATTTTATATCCAAGCGCATTAACACCGCTATTAAAGCTAGGCCATATATAACCAAATTATATATATGTGTGCTTGGAGACTGTTAATATATTTCATAACGAATCTAACTCCCTGGAAATGATATAGTGCGCTACGAACAAAAAGCGCAATTCGGACTAACGTTTTGCAACATACAAGTTTTTCTAACCTTCATCTTACTTTGATTATTTTTAGTCGTGTTTATTTAACGATAATAAACGAAAATTACGATAACTATGATAATGATAATAAATAGTAAACAGCCAATTTATGATTAATCACAAAAACTTGCACTTCATACACACACACAAATACACTGATATATATATATATAGATATATATATATATAGATATATATATATAGATATATATATATATATATATATATATATATATATATGTATGTTGCAGTGGCCTAGTTGCTAGAATGCTCGACTGTTAACTCGACGGTTGGGGGTTCGAAACCAACATGGGACATAGAAAGTTTTCATCATTATTTAATTCTTAATTATCACAGTGAAGAACATGCGCGCATGTCTGCGTCGCATATAAATAGTACCTTGAATGCTAGCCATTTTGTACGTAAAAATAAACGTACAAATAGGTAGTCATAACGTCCGGCAATGAACAATACGACGATGATAAATATATATATATATATAAAAATGCATGAACACATATATATCGACTTGTTGTACATGTATAATATAAAAATTCGATGAGCTGCTTCAAAGAGTTGAAAATGAAAGAAAGAAATATGCTCTGCAGTATTTTTGGATATTCAGCGAGCGTTCGATCGAACTACTCTACAAATGTAAGAATACTTTGCCTACTCAATATTATAACATTATCAAATCCTATTTGGTTGAACGATATTTTCCAGTTGTGATAAGTGATAAACAATCATCTATACTTAAAATACAGGCAGGTGTGCCGCAGGGCAGTAGGTCTCTCCTATACTCATTGTTCACCAGTGATATACCCATAAATGAAAACGTATTTGTAGCTACATTTGCAGATGAATCTCATCGATGTCCAAAAAATTGTACTGAATATGTTCAAAATGCTATTTACAACATAGTTGAATGGTCGCAAAGATGGAAAATTGTAATCAATGAGCAAAAGTGCAATCACATCATCTTTACCAAGCGACGTATTGTGCGCGATAAATATGAGTCACGATAAATTTTAAGTCATTAATGTAAAGCGAGTCTACTAAATATCTTTTTGTTTATTTGGATCAAACATTAACCCCTTGCTGAAACATAAAAGCTAAGAATATCGAGCTAGAACTCAAGATGCCGCAAGTGTATTGGCTGACAGACCCTCGCTCGCAATTGAATATCAATAATAAATTAATATTGTATAAACCAATATTGAAGCCTATATGGTTATACGCAGCAGAACTGTAGGGATTCGGCAACTAACGTAGAACGAATTCAGCGCAGGCAGAATAAAATACTACGGTTGATAATCGGTGCAGTCACCAACAGGACATTACACACCGACCTACATGTGAGATATGTCGCTGAAGAGATCAAATCGGCTGTTCATAGTCACTTATCAATACTTCAACATCATCCAAATCTATTGGTAGGGCTAACCTGCTTAATGACGAAATATCTAAAATATTAAAACGGAAAAGAATTATAGATCTGGTTTCAGTACAATCTAATATCTCTAAGCCGGTTGGATTTTCTAATGGGCGAAACCTCCATCTCCTGATATATGCCTACATAAAATCCAGTAGATGATTGCGTTTTAATCAGTTCTGGATTAGAGGGGGGAAACAAACCAAAAAAAATTAATTCTAGTTCCTGTTATGTCGTTACCCTTTTAAAATTGAATTCGATGCACACGTTAGTATATTAGTTCGTTAAAATTATTAAATCTCATCTTTCGGAGCAGCGTCCAATCGCAGGCCGCTCAATTTCGTTAGTTTAAAATTAATTTTCGATTAATATCTCGTTAAAATCTGATTAATTTTCGGTTAAGCCAACTTACCCTTTTAAAAAACATCATTTTTCGACAATCATTTTTTGTTGGTGTTGTTGTTATTGGTCGCTTAATTCGAACTGTTTCATTTTCTTTCGTCCGGGCTTTTATTACACACACACATATATATATATCTTTTCGTTCCGGTTAATTAAAAATAATTTCCTTGAAGTATAACAAATTTTTGGAATCGCGAATTTAAATTAATTTCCGAAGTAATACCGAATCAATCGATATAGATAAGAGCACGAATAGAGAAAGCTAGGAAAGTTTTCGTTTACGTGAAAAACTTGACGACTCGGAAGAATTTGGAATTACAACTACGAATATATTTACTGCGATGTCACATTCGGTCATCACTATAATACGACATGGAAAGTTGAGTTCTCGCACAAACTTTCAAGAAGAAGATCGAAGCTTTAGATGTCCGCTTATCGCAGAATTCTAAAAATATCGTACCTAGATCTAAGTGCCGAAGAAAATGTCGAATCAAATGTGCTATATACCGTCCAAATCGGAAAGTTAAAATACTATGGACGGGTGCGTAGATACCCAGAAAAATATCACCTGTCCCATTTTGTAAAATATGGTGAAATTATTGACTACAGGAAACCTGGTCGTCGAAAACTTTCCTGGAAAGCGGATTGAAGAAGATGGTCGCTCTAACTCCAAGAGCGTCCAGGGATAAGGGTTCAGTAGCTACGATGATTGCTGCTGACTTTCGACTGGAGATTGCGTAAAAAGAAAAAGTACGGTTCGTAGAAAGTTCCCACCGATTAATTTGTGAATTCCCAATAGGCTGAACAAAGATTAGAAACCGGTGTTAATGAAAACAAAAAGGCTAAATTGAAAATGAAAAAAAAATGTTACGAATATATACCCGAACAGGAGCGACTAAACGTCGCATCGTGTTAGCAAAATGAAAAAAACAGTATTAATAAAATAATCTGATAGTCTAGGATGATTTCATCTTGGTAATTTGTAAAAATTGTATATCTAAATAAGTAATTTTACATTTTATATTTCTGATAAGTATATTGTGAGTGACTTTTTTCATTTTGTTTATTTTTATTAACTTTATATCTAAATTAGTACTTTTACATTTTCTATTTGTTATATATTTTACATATTTATATACATTTATAAAATTTATATGATCACTTGATAATCGCTTAATAGCCGAAAAGCTTTGTGATTTTTATGAAACGTTTAGTAATTTAACCTCATTTCTTTATTATTATTTAAAAAATTTCGATTTCTATTATTATGTGTTGTGTGTGTGTGTGTGTAGTTTGAAACTTCAACAAATGCCATTTATTTCGACAAATCATACAATATTCATGAAGAAAACACGGTGGCTTCCACTTTTGCGTTATAGACAACAGTACATAACGACCGGCTATAACCGAAAATTAACTTTTTTTCGTTATCAGCCATGACAATTTTATTATTATTACGATCATGATTTACTACTCTCGTTATATCGAATTTTACTACTACCGTTAATGTTATATATTATTCTATTATTGCAAACTGCTGAATTTATATATTATATACATACATATGTATATATGTGTGTATGTGTGTGTGTGTATATCTGTATATATCTGAAGTAATAAATTTTATTTTCGTTTCAGTTATTATTGCTTATAACATCGAAATTTCGACGGGGGTGTATTTTCCCAGAGGCCATGCTACTGAAATGTGCTGTTCCACACAATAAATATCAGATATTTATATATTTATATATGTATACATGTACATATGTATGTATGTGTACAAATGTTTCAGATATTGGTCAAAATTAGCATAAAAGTCTAATTCATATCTGTTTTGTTTTTCTTTGTGCAACCTAATTCGACTATAATGAAACTAATTTTCATGGACTCCTCTGTTTGATGAAATCAGTTTCAATTACTTCATTCTCCTAATTTTGTAAATCCAGTCCGTGTATTAATATTTTGTTTCCATTCAAAAGTGGGACTATAGTTACTAAGAAATCAACAAAATACTAACTAAATCGCACAAAATGGTTAATTTTAAAATATAAAATATACCATATATACGTACGATAGAGATGATCTTTGGGGATGAATAAAATACATAATTATAAGGAATCATAAATAAAGCACAGATATTATAAGTTAGTATCAACAAAAATAACCATCCAAATATGTATACCTGCAAGCTGAAAAATACCTGTACCTATATATTCGTTATTATGAACTAAGTTTTATATAAAATATTTTTTAAATTAATTTAATTCTTTACTACTAGAGAGTTTGTTATCTAAGAGAGTTTTTACTAGATATTAGTTTTGCAAAATATTTTCACAATTTATATTTTTTATAATTTTCATTTTCAACATTTTACGTCTTTTCTTTATTACGTACATTACCATGTACGACAAAAAGATGTAGGACCTACAAACAACGAGATGACAATATACGTCGCGTGGTCGAGTCCGTTTTGGGCTATCTCGAATAATGGGCTCGTAAAATGGGTTCGAAGTTCGGCCTGAAAATCAACTTTTTCACCTGTAAACCCCGCTATAAAATCGACGGATCATGTTGCTTGGACATACCTTTTATCTACATTATATATATGTGTGTGTATGTATGTATACATATACATTATATATATGTGTGTGTGTATGTATGTATATATATGTATATATGTGTATATATATATATATATATATATATATATATATATCACCGTCGTCGTCATATTGTTTGTTGCCGAACGTCGTGACTAGCTAATGTACGTTTATTTTTACGTACAAAATGAGCTAGCATTAAAGGCACTATTTATATGCGACGCACATGCGCATGCGTATGATGTTAAACGGAGTGGGGTGCCACTGCATTCTCCGTGATAATTAAGAATTAAATAACGATGAAAACTTTCTATATCGCTGGTTGTTTCGAACCCCGACAATCGAGTTGAGAGTTGAGCACTCTGGCAACTACACCACCGCGGCGTATATATATATATATATATATATATACATAATAATTTTCCAGTAGTCGATAGTATGATATAATCGTAAAATAGTACACGTTTCCTTACTTTGCCCATTGACTACTACATAATGATAGAAATATGTTTATTATTTTTTTCCTAAATTCATCTTAATCTAAAATTTCCAAATCTTGCTTCTATATCGATTTCGTTGATCGACCCTTGTCGAAAAACACGACCAATCACACAACACACAACAACACTGTAGACATATTTTAGTCTTAATATACGTAGATATTTCTGTCCTATTATATTATATTTTTTATTAATTTTCATATTTTATTTAATTCTTTTAAATTTTTGACGTACCCCTCTGCTCTAAGTATACAATAAAATATATATGTGTGCGCGTGTGTTTGTGTGTGTATCAAATCAACAAAAACGTTTAGGCCTTTTTCACTACATCCTATCTAATAAAGACATTTTACGATATTTTTAATTTATTATTAGAAATTTTAAAAATGTTGAGGGAATTGAATTAATATAGTGTTTGACGCTAAAGTATATGCACAACGTACATAATATACACATATATAAATGTTAGAGGAAAAATGTCCAATAAGCGCGGAGTCTGACAAGGATGTCCATTATCTCCCCGTCTGTTTAATATGTAATTCGAAGAAATAATAGAGCATCGAATATCTGAAAAAGTTGGAATCGAAATAAAAAGGTACTTATCACAGATAGTCCAGGTAAGCTAAAGTAGCCACAAAATTTACTGAATAATGCGCCAAACTTGGACTAGTGAACATTCACAAATCACTAAACAGCGAAGCAAGAATTAAAAACCGTTAGTGACAAAAATAGATAGAGTGCCATTAGAATAGGTCTCAAAATTCAAATATCTGGGTTGTAGCGATAACAGGAGGCGGAAGAGATGACATGGAAATCAAAATAAGAATGGGTATGACACGAGAGGGATGAAGATTCAACTATGGCTAAAATTGCTTTCATGTTGTCTGTTTTACATTACGCGATGGAAACGTGTATATTCTTAAAAACACTGTGAAAAAGTTACATGTATTAAAAATGTGAACGTACAGGCGAATGCATAGAATAAAATGGACCGAAAGGTAACAAACGCGCAAGTGCCGCGTCGCACTGGATTAACCAGACCGATTTTATCGTCATCCTCGAAGAACAATAAGGATACGTACATGAAACGAAGAATACATGATCGATCCCATCTTTAGATTGGCCGTCGACGGCAGAATACTGGATAAAGCACCATCGGGAAAAGACGGCTAACTATATTGGACGGTTTAAATATAAGATAATAGCTTTCGTAGAAAATTAGATTTATTAAATTCTAAATTTGTAATTTTATATCGTTAATTATATGTCTAAAAATTTTATTACAACAGTGTATGTATACTTGATGTAGCTACCTTCAGTTATAAGCTAATTAAATTAAATACTATATATATATATATATATATATATATATATATATATATATATATATATATATATATAATTACACTTTTAACAATTAATGTGTACTTATCAATGAAGCCTCTGAACCCTAACATCTAACAGTTGTGATTCGTTAGATAGTATAATAACATCGTTTTGATGAACTAATTTGTGTGATGTCAACCAGCTTGATAAATTTCGCATTGACGTTTAGAGACGATTTCTATTCTCATGAGCAGTTGCGTCAATTGCAATCTTATAAATTAAGAACAGAATATGAAGATCTTAAAGCGGATCGAAATGTTTTGAAATTACGATAAACGCCGATATAATTTTGATCTGAATTATATTTAGCACCCCATATTCCTACCAACTTCCTGATCCGTTGATATAGTACTATCCAGATTTTATACATAATTACAGTTCCGTCTCATGAATTAGTTTATTAGCTGTATTATCTCCTGAATTTATTTTCGAATTATATTCCGTTATGGATTCCACTTTTAAGCCAATTTCCTGTATAAACATACTCGACTGAGTCGACCTGCTTAACAGTTTCACCTCTGTGCGCACTTGTTGGTGCGAATTTTTTGTTCGATTATATTATATTATATATATATGTGTGTGTGTGTGTATGTGTGTATGTGTGTGTGTAAACACCTACATACCGTGTATTCATAGCATTTTTAAAGGTTATATAGAATTTTGTAGAACTTATGCTGGTATTCAAAAAAATTTAACTTGTACCTAAACAGTTAGTACAAGTTAACTCTTTCAATCATAGTGTGCTCAGTACAGGAAATAAATTTTTAATGCTAAAAAGATTGTATTTGCCGTTTGAATTATCTACAACGATTTTCATGTTGACGATATAATAAATAAAGAAAGAATCGATCGTAATAAACCCTTTATACAGGATAATTAAAAATGCCTAATACGAAAATTGGAGACGAGTCATTAGTATCCAACTAGTGGTAGTAACAGCAGTAGTGGTATAAATTTTAGTAACGCTAGCGGCTGTAACAAAGTTTTATAACTAGCTCAGCTTTTGTTTCGTGTTTAGTTTGTTCCTAACAACGGACGCTGTAATTTGAAAAGCAAAGGAACAACGATTCGAAACGGTGAAGAGTAATATATAGAAATATATATATATGTATATATATATATATATATATATATATATATATATATATATATATATATATATATATATATATATATATATATATATCTATGAACAAGTATAATAAAAGTAAATTATTATACCAGCCTCGGTACAAACCTCTCATTCCGTCTCTTTATCACCGTTTATTACGTTTTTAGAAAGCTACCATACCTGAACATTCTTTTCAGACATTTTTGTGAAAATTATGGGGAAAATTTCTTACAATTTCCGGGACAATAAACGAAGGGAGATAATAGTATAGAATAAGTTGTCCGCTTGTTACATGCGAATTTCTTTGAAGTGCCTCCAATTTAACCGTTGTCACCACACATTTACTTACATAAATAAACGGGCTAAGAAATAAACTCGTGCACGCATCCTATTATCTCCTAGGAAATTTTTTGTCCTTTCTCGCAAAGTTGTTGCATAAATTTTTTTCGAAAAAAATATTGTCCTCGTAATCATTCAGCGAATTCTTTTTAAAAATATTACAGTTGGTTTTTTTTATTTTTAATTCACCTTAAAAGAAAAAAAATAATTTTTATTGTATATTATACGAAGAAACAAATGAATATGTATAAATATAAAATATGAAATATATATATCCGTCCATTACTTCCTGGTCACACCTAATGCAACAAAACGTGTTTTGATAGGCGACGGTTGCTATATAGTATACATATATATATATATATATATCTGTTATGCTCATTTTGCAGGTTAACTACCCATATATAACGCGCTAATAGAAGTTTCACTTGAAAAGTGATAAAGCTGACGGTCCAGATATAATATTACTACAAACATACTTAATGATCTGTCAAAAAGTAACTAAAATGATAATATTTCCTGTATGTAACACGATTTGAGAAACTGGAATACTTCCTGATTCTCGCGCTTAGTGCTAATAATTAAGAAATGCTGGAAAATGGACCGTGCTAATTGTCAAACGATGGCATTCATTTCATTTGCTAGAAAAATGATAATGAATAAATCATTTATTCAGAAGGGGATTCGTGTAGAACGCTTTCAAGAAAAGTGCGGGTATGAGGGAGCAGATATCTAATATTGGACAGATCACTGAAAAATTCATGAGGTAAAATATATTAGTTCATTTTGCATTAATTGATTACGCCAAAAAATTTGATTACGTGAATTGGGATAGATTGTGAGACGGCTACCGGAATATGTGTTGTTTTTATTTGAAAATTATATAACGGCCGCATGCATTATTGCAGATAATTGTACACGGTCGAAACTGTTTATTTTAAAGCAATACGACAAGGACGTTCTCCATTATAATGTCGATGACCACGTCGAAAGCTAGTCTGTGAATTTCATCTTAGTTCCACGCTTGTGAAGTTGCCAAATCCATTGTCGTATCGAGAATTCTTGTGTACTCTTATTGTAAATTCTGGGAGCCTAAACAATTATAAAAGAACCCTCAGTGAGTCAGTAGGTATTAGGATATTTTTATTTCTATATAATCTAATAAAAGAAGCAGCCTGACACACGTTCCCATAAAAAATGATGAACTTTCATATGGTATGAGGAACAACTTAGAGATGTTTCGTTTGTGGCAAAAAAAAACATCTGTGCTCTGGAGCGCAAGGAAGAAGTGTGAAGCTTAGACGTTTTAACTAAATGCGCTCCAGATTTTTTTTTTAATTTTTACGCCTGTGTGTATATATATAAACACACACACACATATATAAAAATATGCCTACTTGTGTGTAAGACGACGCGCCTAACGCTACAAAACATGGTTTGAAAGTCGAGTGTTGGTAGTGTAGGTACATGCAAACATGATATATATATATCCTTCCTTTATTTCCTTGACACACCTAATGCAACAAAACCTGGTTTGATAGGCGGGTATTGGTAGTGGAGATACATTATATAGGTATGCATATACATATATGTGTATATATATATATACACCCGTTATTTCCGACCGCTCGCTCGCTTGTTCATTTTGCTGGTTAACTCCCTATATATAACAACCAATAGAATTTTCACTTCAAAAAGGCTACTGTATGTTTAATAAAACCATCAGTGTGTATAATTTCACCGGCGTTTTTCTCCTTCACCTGTACTGATTCCACGATGGAATTGTTCACTGGGAAACTCTTCGATGTATCAAATGAGCCACTATCTACAACATAAATCATTTATTCGACCTGAATACATACATTGAAGCGTTTGCTCCAACTTCTGTCCACTTAACATTATTATATAACTTGAGGTGAAGAATTATTTATATTTTTTTATTTTCCGATGATAATTTCGTATTTGAACTCGGTACCTTCTGTATAAGAAGTCCGTGTTCTAACCGCTAGGCTATTCCAACGACTAATCACTCTCGGTAACAAATAGGCTAATATATATTTGTGTTTTAATTTTATCATTTATAATTTTCAATTGTTTGCGCTCTTAATAACTATGCCCGTGTAATATGAAAATTTATAATTACAATTTGCCTACATACAACAGAAAGTATAAACTATATCGGATTTTTATATAATAGAAAGTTTTAATCTATTCGCGAGATATACTATCCTATAATGTAACGTAGTGCAATTCTGATTAAATTCAGCCGGATACGTAGAAGAAATAGACTTCTATTTTATTGGATGTTTGCCATAATTTTCTCCTCTTTACAGTAGTAGTAATGGAAAGGTTAAATTAATTCCGACTTTTCGTCGATTTTTTCTACATCTTTGACAACGCAAACTGATCCAATTAAAGCAGCCGGAAACGGATGAGTACGTACACATACACACACACACACACAGTTATCGTACTTGTGCGTAAATAGGCGTGTGGGTTTATACGTCTGTAAATCAAGGTAAGAAAACAGCTTATATAGATTTAAGAGTTAGAGTATCGTCCGAATACCCGAAATGGCTAGTTATTTATCCTGAGCACCCTTATTGCATTTAAGAAGCCATCAGCCGCAGACGTCGTTTTTATTTTATTCGTTCCACTACGCTCAATTTAAGTCTGAAGAAGAAGAAGAATAATGGGGAAATTTATTTCACTTTTCTTTTCTTAATTTTAATGGCGGTAAAGTTAATTTTTATTTTAATTAAAACTTCGCAAAAACGATTTTGTTTTCAATTCTATCACGCGTGATATAAATATGTTATCAAACTTAATTTGTCTGATCCAAGGTACAACTTTTTATATACTTGTTTTAAAGTAAAGTAGTAAAAATGTTATATAATGTGAGTTTATTTTGTTGTATTCCTATGAAAATAATCCTTCACACGGAAATAGTGTATTAACGTTGCTTCCTGTAATAAGTTGCATCGGCTTTACATAATAGCATATACCTTTAATATTAAAATTTAAAAAACTTAAACCGCATCACTATTTTGAAAACAGCCGACGTTTTGAACATGCATACACATTCCATTATCAAGAGAGAACATCGACTGAGCTATCGAAGGAATGTCTATACATCTTTCAGCGACCGTGCTGTTTCCCAGACGATATCTGTAACTATTATGAACACTACTACCGATATCACGCATTCTATTGGTTGTTAGAGGACCGCCTCCAGCTTCTGGGCGGTCTGTATTTTCACATTATTTTTTCCTTTTTCTTGATTGTTTTTCCTAATTTGACCTAGGATACCTCTCTTGAAATTATCTTAATATTTACTTAACATATACGTTTAATATTAAAAATAAAAAAAAAACTTAAACCGCATCACTATTTTGAAAAATCCAACGTTTCGAACATGCTTACACAGTCCATTATCAAGGAAGAACATCAACCGTCCGAGCTATCGAAGGAACGTCTATACACTTTTGAGCGACCATGCTGTTTCAGCAGCCTCATGCCAACCTTGCATGATATTTATCCATTCTAGCCAAAACGGAGACGTCATTGAACTTGATTACATGAGCTGGTTTACATATGTGATCGGTCGCAGCAAACTTTTTAGTTCTACGATACTTTACATTTGCCATTTGCTGCTTACTACGTGCGCTGTCCCTCCTGTTTCACCAATGTACCACATGAACATGGATTATGACACACACACACCGGAAACTTATCCCCGTGATAAGTCACCATTGGCACTTCTAATCATATTTCCAAGTTTTCAGTGAGACGCCGGTCTATTTTTTCTGCATAACATTTCTAATTTTATCTGGAATGCCTTTTATATAAAACAGAACTACATTAGTATCAAATGTTTCATTCCCATTCATACTTTCTGTCCTCTTTTTCGATGTACTAAATTTATTGATGAAAAATTCAACCTCTCTGAAACTGTATCCGCTATTTACCATGGAAAACTTTAAATGATTTAGCTCATCTGATACACAAGTTATTCTTTTTGCTTGATTCGTCAAGTCTTTAATATAAGTGTTGTTTAGGGGCATGATGAGAATCCTTCCTTATATATATATATATATACTGTATGTGCATTTTTACAGAAAACAGATGTAA
The DNA here is from genome assembly GCA_032883995.1 of Coronaproctus castanopsis. Taxonomy (NCBI): domain Eukaryota; kingdom Metazoa; phylum Arthropoda; class Insecta; order Hemiptera; family Monophlebidae; genus Coronaproctus; species Coronaproctus castanopsis. The sequence continues at coordinate 258,582,662 of CM065053.1, forward strand.
AAATTTTTACACTTTTCCCTTTTTTCACAGAGACCTCAAGAAATGCTAATTCTCCATTTACTTCTCATACTATAGTAAACCTTATATTTGGGTAAAACGAATTTAAATCAATTAAGAACTATTCCAGTTTCCTGGTTTCATATATCACAAATGTATAATCTGCATAGCGGTACCACCTCTTAGGATTCCACTTTTTAAATACATTTTTGGCAATTTCTTCCGTAAATAGGTTGGCAAAAATAGAAGCAAACCGAGATTTTATCGCCATGCCGTCATTCTGTTTATATATTTTCGCGCTAATCTTATATACACTGTTATCAGTAGACAGTTCGATGAATTTTACAACATCATCACTAACACCAAGTTTCTTAATAATATTAATAGTACCAACTACAGGCACATCAGTGAAAAATGATGCAACATCAAAACTTACCATTTCATTACCACTTTCTAGTTTTAAATCATCTATACATTGAACTAATACGAGATAAATTCTGAGTAAAATTTAGGCGAGGATCGAAAAAGACACCGAGATAGCGTATTAGTCCTGTGAATAGGTTTATTCTCTATGAGAATTCTGTTAGGTGGTGTTGGATGCCTACGACTGAAGAGGATAGCTTCAGTTTTGTTCGGATTAATATTAATTTACCAGCTCTTCAAATAGCGTATCGTGCGGTTTAAATGTTTTTGAACTTTAATACTAATTGCACTCGGCCTTAATGAAGTACAGAATAATGCAATGCAATATCGTCCAGTAACATACCTGTATGCTCATCACGGTTGAAATTATCAGAAATTGTTCACATATTCTTGCAATTTGATGAATTGTAGACTTGAAACCAAACTTATGGAATAAGCAATTTTTTCTGTGTGAGATTTAAGCCTGCGACGAATAATCCTCTCGGCTACTTTGCTTAAGTTGCTAAGGAGACTGATAGTATGTGCATTTTCAATATAAAGAAAGAATTTATTACCAAGATTTGGCGAGTGGGATAATCTTGGAGTCCTTTCAATATTGTGGAAAGTAACTTATTACTACTTAAAACACATCCGATGTTTTAAAAAAACAAAAAATTTTCATGTTGCAACCAGTAAACTAAAATTTATCCAATACAAGCGAAATTGCCATCGTTAGTACAAAAAAAAAAAACATTCTTATTTTTTCCTCTCTCGGGTTTACAATTTATACTGATCTCATAAATGAATTGGTTTGGAAGACCCATATGGATGTGTGCGACAATTGCTCCATCTATCTCTCATATAAGGTATCCATGGAACCAGAAATGGAATTTCAACGGCCAGTACAAAAATCTACTTCTACCATATGGATGATGTGGAAGAGGATGACGAATTTCTAACCAGCGTAATCATAAAAGTCGAACTTTTGATTTTCGAGAAAGTAATAACGTAATATTTCACGTACTTGACAGTAGTAACGACTAGTTTGTTTTTACATAGCGTATTTATAAGATAAATTAAGTATTGCTAGAAGCTGACTAAATTCCCGAATGTTTATATTTTTATAACTATAGAAGAATTTTGTAAATCGAGAAATAAAATGTTCGACGAACATTTCTGCAGCTTATAGAGCAACGATATGATTCTTCTATGTATATACCGAACGTTAGAACCCCTCGAACTCACCTATGCACAAATGAGAGAAAATAAAATATTACCGGTACTTTGTGCGTAGTACAAACGATCGTATGAAAATATTTACTAGCGGTACTTTAACCGAAACAACGTATACTGTAATTTGAACTCGCGTGTAATAAAGTGATTTTTGAACAATAAACAACAAAATAATTTTTTAATATAAAAAAGGCACGAACATTTTCGACGTCTATTTAGAAATTATAGACGTAAAAAAGTAAAATATAAAAATATATACAATTTATAAAAAATATAAAAGGGGAGAAAATAAAAAAAAATTAAATAAAACTGATATTTATTTTAAAAAATCTGGTATTAAATGTAACCCATATTATCGGATTATTTCGTAAATATTTATTTTTTCACTTTGCTATTTGTCGTAATATTGTACATCTAAATTAAATATTTTTTCATATTTAACTTTTGTTTTTTCCTTTTACATATTTTTTATAAGTTGTATATATTTTATATTTCAGTTTTTTTTACATCCACTCCGATATGTCAATCTCAATAATTACAATTCTAGACAAGTTTAATTTATGTAAACTAGATATAAACATCATGATCATCGTCATATTGTTCGTTGCCGAACGTCGTGATACGTTTATGTTTACGTACAAAATGGCTAGCATTCAAGATTTATATGCAGTACAAAATGGCTAGTATTCAAGGCACTATTTATATGCAACGCAGACGCGCGCACATATGATGTTATACGGATTAAGAATTGAATAATGAAAACTTTCTATGTCCTATGTTGGTTTCGAACACTGGCCATCGAGTTAATAGTCGAGCATTCTAGCAACTACCGTGACATAAGTATAAACATAATTAAAAAATTAAATAAAACAGATATTTATAAAAAAAAAATGTGGTAATAAATGTGGTCGCACTATCAGATTATTTTATAAATATTCGTTTTTTCCACTTTGTTTTTTTTTTCATCATATTTTTCATCTAAATTAAAGTTTGTTGCCGAACGTCGTGACTAGCTATTTGTACGTTTATGTTTATGTACAAAATGGCTAGCATTCAAGGCACTATTTATATGCAGTACAAAATGGCCAGCATTCAAGGCACTATTTATATGCAACGCAGACGCGCGCACATATGATGTTATACGGAGCAAGAATTGAATAATGATGAAAACTTTCTATGTTCTATGTTGGTTTTGAACACCGACCATCGAGTTAATAGTCGAGCATTCTAGCAACTACCGTGACATAAATATAAACATAATTAAAAAATTAAATAAAACAGATATTTATTTTAAAAATGTGGTAATAAATGTGGTCGCACTATCGGATTATTTTATAAATATTTGTTTTTTCCACTTTGTTTTTTTTTTCATAATATTTTTCATCTAAATTAAATATTTTCTAAGATATATATATATATTTTATATATATGTATTTTTTTATATATATATATTTTATAAGTTGTACACATTTTATATTTTAGTTAATTTACGTCCACTGGATAATGGATTAATAATCGAAAAGCTTTGTCCTCTTTTTATATATGAAACAATTTAACGACTTCGACTATGTTTTTATCGTTTAAAACCAACTAAATCGCGTAAAAATATATCTATATATAGGGTCTCGGGAAAAATTTGTCAATTTTTATTTTATATTTTTAAATTATCGATGATAAAAAATCCATTGGGGAAGAACCTTATACGTATTTAGTATTTGTTTATACACTATGGTATACGCTTTGTATTAAATTTCGTGTAATTACCGTCAATTTTATCATATAGGAAATTTAGTCATTTTCTGAAACAGTAGCCGGAAAACCGAGTTTCATCCGTTCTTTTTAAACCGTATTTATCAGAGTATAAATGTGTAGCTACTAATGACCAGAGGCACGAGAGGAAATATATATTGAGTGGTAGAGGGCTGTTTTATGTAGGAAAAGGATGAGGTTGGAGAAGCTGTAAGATATCCAAGATGAATATTGGGGACAAGTGACACGGGCATCAGTAAGAACGACACCGTACAAAACGCACAGTGAGGTGGGTCATTCCGCTGCAGAACGTGAACATGTATATCACCTTTATATATCTCAGTCGTAGCCTGATGACGACGACCAAGTTGGAAATTTATTGGTTGAATTGACAGAATGCCATTTTGGTTCCTATAGATTAAATTAAAATCTGATAGAAGAACTGCGATGTTTGGCGCGAGCGGAGCAATCACTGCTTCTTTAACTGTTCTATCAGCTAGTTCATTGCCTTAGAATCCATGGAAAAGATATGATCGTTTTTTGTGCACTTTTGCTTAAAGAATCGATAATTTTCTCCGCTATTGTGTGCTGTACGAAGGTGGGTGCAGATGGAATATCACTGAGAATATTTTCCGAACTCGGCAAAAATGCATTTTAATTTATCTGTACACCAGGTGCATAGTTCGGCCGTGCATTCCTGAAGAATATTTTGGCCTACAGTGATATAACTCATAAATATCGTCAGACCATCAGCAAATAATGAACACTACATTGGGGGATGTATTGTGTCAACTAAGTTGTCGGTGGTGATATTGAAGAGGATAGATCTTACGATGAGAAACTCCTCTTCGCAGATTTCGGATTTATTATGTACCTGTACTTGTTCGCGTAAAAAATTTTCTGTTTGACGGAAGATTAATTATAAAAGTTTCCTTTGAGATTCCATCGAAATAATTGGTTCAGTATAGTCAATCGAACACTTTTGACAAATCGAAAAAGACGCTAAGAAGATGAAGATTACTGGCCGATGATTTAACTATATCATTCTGAAGGAAATATAACTGGCGTAAAGTGACGCGGTTTTGTTTGAAGCCGCATTGAGAAAGCTGAAGAAGTTTGCTCGATTTCAATTTAAACGGTAGTATACAATTTGTTCAACGACCTTACAGAGAATGAAAGTAACGGTGATTGGGCGTCTGTATGCGAATGATTCTTGTTAGATTCGACTGCTATTTTCCAAACTTCTGGAAATATATTTTCCGTCCAGATTTCGTTGCACATTTGTAGCAGTAAATATTGATGCAGGTTTTGAGCATGACCATGTGCTATCTCTTTTGCGGATTTGATGGCAGAACTTAATTCTCACAGGGTAATTTCTTCGTTATATGCTTCAGAATGTAAGATATCGAAGTGTTTTTTTACCTGCGCAGATTCGATGGTCACGACTATCAGGAGATTTCGGAAAATATACTTAGATATATAAAACAGTTACATACGTAATTATAACTGTTTTAATCGCGTAAAATTTCGTTCCGTAAATTTCCGCGACATATCGGGAAGAGGCACAAGCGATACTTATTTTTTTCGACTTTTTAACAGCGTTAAAATTTAAAAAGAAAATTTTAACAATTTTCGGGGGAAAAAATTAATTAATATTAGTTTTCGGAAATTTTCTAATTTGCCGAAAATTTCCAACGGTCTATATTTTTCACAAATATTTCGCTACGAACTATAATTTGTAAAATTCCCGAATTAGAAGACGAAATTATCTTCAGTTTCCGAGGTTTTCATTTTTCGCGTAATAAAAAATGAACTGTTTACAAAACCCTGCCTCAGTAATATCCTGAAATTGGCCGAAGCTTTAGCGTTCTTATAAATCTAGGCTGGTTGAAGGACCATCGTTAACGAACGCAGCTGTTATCGTCGATTCGTCGTTTAATCGAGTAACTTTTCACGTCCGATGAAAAATGACTTTTTCGTTTCGTTGTGGTAGTTTTTGCTTTTTTGAAAACTTTAAAGGAAAAATATATTGCGCCGTTTTCAATAAAAAGAATAATAAAACTAACGGAACGGACGTGCTGTCATACGACTGCAAACAGTAAATCATACGTCCTCGCTCACTCTACTTTTCTTTATTTATATATATATATATATATATATACACTCACCATATATATATATATAACTCTCTCTCTCGCACTTCCCTTTCTGTCTTTCACTCTCTCTCTCTCTCTCTTTCCATATATATATATATATATATATATATATATATATAAAAAATGGATGGACCTGAAGTTAGTTCACACTTGTGAATTATTAGTAGAAAACTTGTAGTTGAAAATTTAACGATCCCTCTTGATCAACGTGAACTGGCTCATAGCACATATATATATATATATATTATATAAATAGATAGATAGATAGATAGATAGATAAAATATATCATAATCATCATCAATATTTAAGAGTGGTCCTTGAAGCTAGCTATCCTGTTATTCCATCCCTCCCTGTTGACTGCTACATACTTCATTTCTTTATACGTCACATACATTGTTTCTTTTACTCGATCCATCCGTGTTATTCCAGATTTTTACCTTGTTCTTCTTCTTTCCGTCGATTTAACTTCGATTTGATCGTTACGAAAGCGGTATATCACGATATCACAATACTTCTTGTTGTAGGCATTCCTCAAACACTTCCAACGTTTACTATCCTGTGCGGCTCGTATCTAATTATTTCCTCGTCCATTTCGCAATATCATCCATCCGACTAGTTATTATTGGCCTTCCTCGTATACGACGATCGTAAATCGGGCACCGATGCATCGTACGTTTTGTCCGTGTATCGTCGTAGTCAATTTAACCGGGCGCGATTCGTTCCACCGCATCCGGTAATATTGAACGTTGTCTTATCCGCGAAATCGTCTTGTAATCCTTCAGTTTGGCGTTAAAAATAATTCTTTCGCGCGCGATTTTTATGTTTTCCAAATTCTTCTAACTGTTTTTTTAGTAATACTCCATATTTCGGTTCCGTACATTAGGACCGGCAACACGTACTGATTGTACACTTTTCAAGCTATTCGATATCTCTTTATTTCTGAAAGTTTAATAATTTTGGAACAATCACGTACAAAAATGAGAAAAGACCGGTTTATTAATAAAAGTAAAACAATATATTAATAAATCCGAGTTTTCAAGCGACATGCCGTGGCCATCATCAGAATTAAACTCTAAACTATGACACAACAACAAGCTACTACCGTAACTATATTGATAATACTGATTGGTTCTCAATTGACCAAACACCGTTCTCCAGGCTGAATCAAATCGAAAGCCATCTTCTCTGTTCTTCAATTTTTCAATTTCTAAGATTTCTCTAACAATTCTTTCACCTAAACGATCTACTTTGGCCAGAACTTTTCTATTAACCTTATTGCATGCCCTATAACCGTTTTTTCAACGCGCTCATACTTGCAGTGCACTACGTGTTCTTTAATCCTCGCAGCGACACTTCTGCCTGTTTGTCTTACATAGGTAAGACCCACAAGCTGTACACGCCGGCTATCTCCTTCCCTGAGTATAACATCCTTTACATTTTTCAGCATATTACGTATAATTTTATGCACGTGCCAAACACCGGCTTAATATTATTCCTGTATAATATTTTGCCCAAAATAAAGATATACCGCTTTTTATCTCTCTAATTGCATCGTGTTTTCCATTATGACTTCTTGTCCTAAGTTCAGCCAGCTGGATTTTTTTTGCAATTTACACTTTTGCCTTCCATTGTATTCATCACTATTTTCTTTTTTTTGTGTGTGTTTTTTTTTGTAGATTTACCTTTAATCCGATCTTTCCGGAATGAATGTGTGTTAAGTTCCGTCAGCATGACTTGTATTTCTCCCGATATTTCATATATATATATATATATGTATGTGCTTGTATGCGTATAGTATTAACGAAGTGAATATAGGTTTGTTTCCTCGGACTGAAATATCTCTTCCTCCTCCACCACCGTATACGCCAACAACACTTGTTTACGTTTCTTGTAATCTTTTCTCTGAAACGAAAATCGGCTTATAATTCGCGAGAATTATTATTTTCCGTCTGCTCGTCGACTTTGCACGCGCTGAAAAAATACTTTCTCGTCTTTTATAATAAATCGTTTTCAATTTGGACGACGACTACCACGTCAGATAATTTACAAAACACTTGTTTACGTTTCTTGTAGTCGCTTTTACCCTTTCAGTCACTGTGTACTTTATAATATGGTACATGAAATTTTAATGCTAATGAAATTGTTTATTTTCTAGTTGACATGAAATATCTCAATTTTTTTTAATTATCTAGAGTCATCTACGAAGCTGCATTATTGTATAATATGTATAAAATTTCTAATTTTGTACCACAATTTTATGTATGACTGAAAGGGTAAAACGAATATTCAATTTTGTCCCATTGTTCCGTAATTTTATAATTATTATACGGTCGATTTGAAAAATACGTAATTTCATCCTAGATATATATTATTAAGTATCATCTCCGTATCGGAGGTGAAGGAATACTTTTTTTTTTTTAACCTATACCAATCAATAAATTGCGAAGAAAATAGCCTAATCTCCCGTGCGGGCCAGACAAATTGGGGGATACCAGGTCACCCATCCAAGTATCGTCGCTTAACTTCGGCAATTAGACGGAAAGCCGCCGTACTCAACGCGCTATCTAACTGTACGTAATTTGTTATACACAGTATAAGTAACGTACAAGACAATCGTAATATAGCACTAGCGCAGATAGACACACACAGCCGGAAGAACTGATTGCAATCATTTTGTTGTCACGACACAATAGAGTTCCACGTGGTTTTTCAGCGTACTATATTACTACTGGCGCGCATACGTTGTTGTGCATGGTTTGACCTTCCACGCGATAATATTAGGATTATTTATATTTTTATGATAATTTTTGTGTAGTCGATCGTACTCAAATTCTGTGCCTTCCATATAGAAGTCCATACTCTGGCCGTTAGGCTATCCCGATAACTATATATATAGTCGTATATTGATCATAATTGACCGTAGTGACCATTATGTAGCAATCAAATAATTTCTCCACAATTGTCGATCATCCGCCAGTGTACCAAATCCGATATTGACAAATTAACACGTCGGCAAATTTATTTCGTCTCTCGGGTCATTTGGCCGACCTTTCCTTCTGTGTCCGTTCATTCTGCCTAGTGTAATAGGTAAAAGATGGAGAATACCAGGGAGCGAACAAGTTGTATTTTTGTATAATTATCGATATTATCATCCCGTCAGGTACGTTGCAACTTATTCGTAGCATTTAGACTCATCGCGGACTCTTTATTTCTTTGCTTTAGTCTCCTTTATTGTTGATCCGGACACCTAAATAATTCGTTGACGATTTCATATCCATCTAATTGTTGCGAAGTATTATGTTTTCATTATTAAGATCTAATTTTTGCTTTATTTCTGTTTATACACAATCCGAATTCATGGCTTACTGTCGTCAGTTTATTTAAAGTTGTGCTTAATTCTTCCGTAGTTGATGCAAACATTGCAGTGTCATCGGCATATTTCAAATTATTCAATTTGACGCCACCAATTGAAATATCTCCTTCCTCTGCGGCAAGAGTATATATTCAGAGTATATGTTATATAAAAGTGGCGATAGGATACATCCTTGTCTAACATCTTTTGATATTTTGAAAGGTTTAGAGAAATAATTATCTGCTCGTACTGTATTATAATTATTTTCATAAAGTGATTTAACGCAATATGCGCATAGTCGGGATTTACACGTTATATATATTTTCTTTGTAATCTCGTATTTTAATTTGAAATAAATTTGAATTTGAATTTGAATAACTAACATTATGAGATGGTTTGGAACACCCATTTCGGACAAAATTATCCATAGCTTGTTCCATATCACGCTGTCAAAAGCCTTCTTATAGTCTATAAGTGCTATATATATACAGACACGTAATATTTTCTGGCTTTTGATATAATTTGTTTCACTTTCAAAATCTGATTCAACGTGCCTTATGACAAAGCCGGTTTGTTCTTCAGGAATTTGCCAGTTGAGATAAGACTTTAAATGCTCATTTATTACGTGTAACAGTATCTTAGAAGCATGTGGAATGAGGGCGATTGTACGATAGTTATCGGCACTTTTTGTAGATAGACCCTTTTTTATGTGTCGGTCTTAAGGCGCGGCCATTCACGTGTATTGCATATTTTACAGCTAAATTGTATAGGAACTCAAAAATGACTCCGGATAGTATTTTAATTATTTCGACAGGAATTTGATCCTCGCCTTCAGCTTTTCCATTGCTATTTGTATTTCTATTTACATCTGTATACAATTTTTGACAGTAATCACGCCAATGTTCCGTTATTTCACCTATGTCCCTTATTAATGATCCAGTGTTATTTACAATACCCCTTGGTTTGACTTTAAATTCTCTAGTAACTATGCGTATTTTTTTAAACATATCTTTAGTTTCATTCGTTTCCTTGTGAGCTTGTATTTGTTTATATATATATCTTCATAGTATCTATTCTTGTCCTTTCTGCATGCGGCGTTGAATATCTCTGCATAATTGTCTATACTCCGCATCATTACCATGGATTTATTGCGTTCCTACATCTTTTAATTAATTTTATTGTGTCATCAGTTATCCGGGTTTTACTTTTCCGTATACTCATCGGGTTTGATCCATCTTTTTTCGCCCGTTCGATCGCTGAGGTCAATTTCAACCAAATATCACTAGGCGATTCACAATTTCGATTGTCTTGTTCAATATTATTATTTACTGCGGAACAAAAAGCAACCGACTCATTTATTATCGTCCTATCTTTACAAGATGTGCATATCATTCTTTTCAATCGCATTATAAATTTCCCTGCTAGTAAATCGTGGTCGGTTGTACGGTCGTCGAATAAGTTTCAAGTTTTTTCACAATATTGAAAATAGATTTACGAGATGATCTGGTTATAAATTTCTTTTCCAGTCAGGTGGTGTCTGGACGTGGTAATTTCGGAGATGTATTTTAAACGTTTTGCCATATGTGGTTCGTCAAATATACCGCTGATATACGCGAAATAAGTGCAAATTAAACTATTAATATCGTTCTATATGCGTTATTGAAAAATGAATTTAAGCGTATTGTTGCGGCTAGACTTTTGTATCGCGATTTACAAACAATAAATTATATATATATATATATATATATATATATATATATATATATATATATATATATATATATATAGTATGTATGTATATGTATGTATATACATATGCATATTTTCTAAAGCAACGAAAATTAAAATATACTCTCTTTCTACAATAATAATAATAATAATAACGTTCTTATAGATGTATAAGGTTGTGCAAAAATATTTAAGAAAAAAATCCTAATAATATCTTATACCCATAAAATTACCACGAGATTCAGTTTGCAACCTATATTATCGAATGTCATTGAGAAGTTACCGCTATCTCGATTAATGTAACCGCTATTCGGCACGATTCCAGACTACCAGTTTGGGTTTCGTCCAGAGCATTCTACGATAGAGAAAATTCATAGAGTACAGAAATATATTGTAAACAGTATTATTCTGCAGCATTCCTAGATGTTAGTCAGGCCTTCGATCGTGTATCGCAGGAGGGATTACTTTTAAAAACAAAATGCTCTTTGCCATATTCATATTACATGCTATTGGTCTCGTGCGTGAGGTAATCCAAACAAATAGTGAACGTTACCTGCACATGTTAAAATACCACCCGAACCGACTTGTAGTAGACTTGCTAGATAATGGTAAAGATGTCCATAGACTGAACCGTTGCACTCCCTTATCCACATCGGTTTGATTGATTGGCGAGGTAACTCCAAGGATCATTGATGAATGATATCTCCAATCCTGCCGCTAAATTGCTTATTGGCTAGGTAAGCCAGATTGCAATTATATATATATATATATATATATATATATATATATATATATATATATATATATATATATATATATATATATATATATAAAAGATTCAGTTTAGATGATAAATCTATGCTGTCGACAAAATGATATTATTTTATAATAACTTAAAACCATTTTAACGAATAACTAGATTGTTTTCGAATTGATTGATATATATATAGCGTAACCATATGTAAATTACTCTGCATGAAACGAAATAAAAATTGAAATATTTTAATGGGGAAATGTACGCCTGTAAAATAAGTGTTTCATTACACGTTGTTCATTAACTGTGCATACCAAGCCGCATGTTGAAGAATTTTTATTTCGGACAGTTTGTATAATTCTTACATTCGTCGACTTTGTACAACCCTATAGGTGTATCCAAAGAGTTTTTAGAGTAATAGGCAGCACGTTATTTCAGAGGCTTTGTTTTTAATAAATGCATCTAGTTCTTTCATCTTCATTCGAATAGCGTTTCGATATGTTAGTCGGCTATATGTAAGCCCGAGGATGCTTCCCGCTTATTTTTACTTCCACATTGTTGATTCTAACTGGAAAAAATACAGTTTTTCTCTTTCAGTGAATTGTACACTCGCAAGTTCGTTCTCATCGACTTTTATGTTCAATTTGTAAATAAATTTTGTTCACGAGACGAAATAGAAAGGGTGTTTTTTTTATAAACGTATAAAATTTGGTACTTTACGAAATGTATAGAAATTTTGAAAGTTGAATAAAAAGTTTTGATCTGTTTTAAAGTTTCGAAATTCGATTTTTTTTTTTTTATTTCACTCAACCGATCTCCCCTACTGAAGAATGTACCTGCGCTTTTCCGGTGCAACCATCCGTACTATATAAATCCCGAACGGCGAGGAATTTAAGTATGTATACTTGTATACGGACGCGGTAGCAATAGCGCGGAGGAAAATTGCGGAATTAGTACACTAGAACGATTACAGACCGAAATGGAAGTGCCGGATTATTTCCCGACGCGGAAAATTAATCGAGTCGCGTATCTCCTCCGAAAAATGAAGATATTTATAAATGAAACTCGAAACATTAACCGAAATAAAAATAATAATTTTCAAAAGAAAACATTTTTTTATTTTTTATTTTATATTAATTTTATTGTTTTTATTTTACCTTCTATTTTATTTAGATATTCGTATTGTTTTACTATTGCCTGGACGCCGAAACGTACTCTCTAACAAATATGTTTTATTGAAGATGAACAAATAACTGAAAATCCTGAACACAGTGAAATCCAGAAAATTAGAATACTTGGGGCCACATAATGAGAAATGAAAGAAGATATGGATTACTGCGGAGAAGTCTTCAAGGCAAGATAATGGCACGAAGAGGTCAGGCACGAAAGAACTCTTCACAATAAGGTAAAGCTCGGATAACGACGCCAAAGCAAAACGTTAAAAAAAAAACAGCGTTATCGGGATTGTAGATTACCTATTCAGAATGAAACATACGGAAATGACGATCGGGTAAGAAACTATGCTCATCAAATCGTAATCTACCGATGAGTACAATTCCTTCGCGATTAATCTTAACTAAATAGAACCGAGGAAATTTAAGAGGAGACTCAGTACGTCGGAATGATCCTTACACTTCAGCTATACAGAGTGAATGATATCCTCGCGAGAAACTCAAGAGAGTACTGTTAGACAACGCGTCTTTAGCTAATGAATTGATGACTTATTCCTAAAGTACAATTTGGATTCAGGCCAGCTCATTCTACTACTCATCAAATCGCGAGAATCGCAGAACACATTACAGAAAATTTTAACCGTAATAAGCACACTGGATTGGTTATGTTTGACATCGCTAAAGCATTCGATACTACTTGGCACAATGGCATTATATACAAAATGATTGTCTATAATTTTCCATTGTATTTGGTTAAACTTGTACAAAGCTACCTAAGTAACAGGATATTTTATGTTGAAATTAATGAAGCGCGTTCTTCCAGCAAGACTTGTCTAGCTGGTGTACCTCAGGGTAGCGTTTTAGGACCGTTTCTATTTTCGCTTTATTTTTACGATTTTCCCAAATTAAACAACATCGAAGTTGCCCTTTATGCTGATGATACAGCTTTATTCTGTAGTTCCTTTATACCACGCGCAATTAGTAATAGATTACAACAAGGATCTTCACGAGTTTTGAAATATTTCACTAAATGGAAAATTGTCATCAATCCTTTAAAAACAGAATTGATACTTTTTACTCGCAGACGACCTTTGTTACCCGAGAAAATTAATATTAATGGCGATCTTATCGAGTGGTCTGATCATGTTCGTTACTTAGGCGTAATTTTCGATAAAAAATTGACATTTACTAAACACATTAACGCTGCTATTACAAAAGCGAATAAAACTATATGTTCAATTTATCCGCTTTTTAAAGGTAAATCTCACACCTGAATATTGATAATAAGTTAATTTTATATAAAACTATTATCCGTCCAACAATGACTTATTCTTGTCCGGTTTGGTGCTCTGTATCTAATTCTAATTTTAAGAAACTGCAACTTGTACAAAATCAATGTTTAAGATGCATTTTAAATGCATCTCGTTGTACGAGAATATCAGATATGCACCACATGTTAAATATTCCATATATTAAAGAATATATATATTTAAATTAGCGAACAAATTTTTTCAAAACTGCACAGTATACATATCAACTAATAACGACTATTGGCAACTATGATTCCAGACAACTTATGTTCATGTATACCAGGTACAAACATCGTCGTATTAAACATAATTTATTGTAAATTAGTATATTTGTAATATGTTCAATCGTTATTATTCGTAATTATATAGTTAAGTTATTTTAACACTTATTTATATGTACGCTTTATCTTTCATGCGCTTCGAAAAGAGTTTATTTTGTTTTGTATTTTTTTTTCTTTTCTCCGCTGTATATATATATGTATATATATATATATCTATATATATATATATATATATATATATATATGTATATGTATATATATATATATATATGTATATATGTGTATATGTATATATATAATTTTTATTTTTTTTTCTTATTTTTATTTTATTTTTTTTAATTTTTGTTTTGTTTTAACTTTTAAGTGTGTTGTTACAATTTTTACCTTTGTATCGTTTTAAGTTATATGTGTATATGTGTATGCATGTACGTATATTTGTATGTATATTTATGTATATATATGTAATTTTTTTTTATTTGTTTGCGGGTTTTATAAATTTTCCCCCGCTTATCATACTTACGTTTAAACTATAGTGTTGTTGTTTTAATTTTAATACTGCGGTCTAAGGCTCATGCCGGAACTCTACTATGTAAATATTTGTGTGTACACGTTGTAATTTGATAAAATACATTTTTCTTTCTTTCTTTCTTTCTTTCTTTCTTTCTGTCATTGATTGGGATACCCGTACGAGATCCGACTTTCCTCGCAAGTTTTAAAATTATAAAGCTTTAACGTAATCGTCGACACACTCTATTTATTGCCTATTGCCTTCTTCGTCATTTTCTGGTCGCTAATAAAAAAAAAAAGATATTTCCCGCAAAGATCCGAGTCCGCTAAAATTGATAAAGCTCGTATAGGACTGCTGACATTCGGTAGTAAATACCGAACAATGTTTTCATAGTTTGTACATAAGCACCGCTGTGCTTCATAAAGTTATCTAAAAAGTATTATTATACAAAAAAAAGTGTTGCTTTGTACTTTCATCGTCCAGAGTTATTGTGTTTAATTATTTCGCACACCGAAATGTATAAAAAACCTTATAAACCGCACGGGAAACGAAATAATTTAAAACCTAGCAAAAGCAGGGCTCCGTTAGAGCTCCCAAACTATTTTAAATACCATTTTCGTTAATGAATGAGAAAGAAGCTTTATTTCATAATGGTATACGCATAACAAGATGTTCGTAAAGTTAAGTTATATCTTAACGGTTAACTTATTATTACTAAAAATCTAAAAAATTAATGAAACAAATGTTAGGCTACAGAAAAAAACAAACAAAAACCTGCAAGAAAATAAAATATGGTAAAAACCAAAATATACGAGGTACATATGCACATATATATATATACGCATGTACACGCGTACATACAAGTGCGCACATACCGTATTAACTACACAAAATAAATAATTGGCGTAGACGCGGAATTAAATGAGTACGCTTAATTATACGACGTTTTTACCTGGTATACGGCGCATGGTTAGAGGTTCAGCACATTTTTGTTAATGTAGTTATATATATTCGAGATATACAATTGAACTTTTTTTTAAAGCCCAAAATTCCTCATACGAATTTCTTCTCGTCTACTATATATTAACGTATAAGAGTTTGTAATATTACTTAATAACATAAATAATCTTAATATCGCATGGAAAGGAATGGCAAACCGTCACACATAACACCATATGCGCACTGACAATACAATAGTACACTACAAAAACACGCATTGCATTGTGTCGTGACAATAAAGCAATTACACACAGTTCTTCCGGGTGTATGTGTGTTATGATTGCCTTTTATTTACCCTACTTACACTATGCAGCAAAAAAAAAATATATATATATAAATATATATATATATACATATATATATGTAAGCAGTCGCCTACCTTCGATATGAAGACTGCACTTAATGATGATGATAATGATGATCGTAGAAAAATGCTTTATTTAATGCTAATCCTTTTAATGGTTCCATTCGTGAAAATGCGACATAGTAGCTGTTTCTTTTTCTCCTCTACAACATCTTTATCTAGTGTTATACTTGAATAGTAATTGTAAAAGCTAATTGTAATGGGAATTATTTCCTAGAATAGTTAATACTAGCACCTTTACTGGTGGTATCCGAATCGCTGTTTTCGTAAGTTTTTTAAGAATAATTTTAATCACCGGTGGTATTTCATCAAGAGCACTACGATTTTCTTCGTGAATTTAATACAAAAGAATTATGAAAATCAGGTAAGCATTTAAATTTCCACATAATAAAACGGACCATAACGCGTGTGAAATGATTGGTGATATGTCGTACTATCAGTTAACGATTACAGTGTAGGAGATCGTGAAGAGTCAGCCGACTGATTCGCTCGACTTTGTCACTATTACCTAGCAAGTTAATAGCCAGCGGATTAGAGTGCCTATCTAGCCTTTCCAGGTACCGAGCGCTGTACGTTCGTATTTCATATTTGACCTGACCTCCGGTACCTTCAGATCTCTGTGATCATTTCGAATGTACCAGGGTGCGTTAACTAAGAATCTCAGTACCTTAAATTGGAATCGTTGAATAATGAAAAGAAAATACCTATGAGTTTAAAAAGTAAGGTGTTTAATCAATGCGTCCTGCCAATAACGGTATACGCCACAGAACCATGGACCATAACTGAAAGCAGCTTAGAACGAATAAATAAAACATAAAGAGCAATTGAGCGGGAAAATGCTGGGAATAACTTTACAAGACAGGGTAAAAATATCTGAAATAAGAAAGTAAAAGACGCTGCCCGAGAAATCTTAAAAAAACAAATGGACATGGGCAGGACACATAGACCAGATGATAACAGATGGACGGCCAGATCAACTAAATGGCATGCAATGAATAAAAGAGAAAGGGGTCGACCACATACACGGTGGGAAGACGATATTAAAAAGTTAGACAAGGACTGGTTGATCACTGCATCAGATAGAAATATATAGGGAAACAAAAGGAAGAGGCCCTGCAGTGGATTAAAAACGGCTGATAAGGATGAAGAAGAGTATTCAGACATCTATAACTCAAACTTCCGCATTTCCTATTGTCCAGTTCTTTTTCCATACTTCAACTGACAACTAACATATTTGAACACGTGCAAGGAATTACAAGTAAATTTTTTTTTTTTTTGTCGATGCTTATTGTCCCGCAATTTCTTTTCAACTTCCGAAAATCCATTTCTTTCGGAAATTTCGAGGAAATATTCGAAAATGTAAGTAGTAGGAAAAGATATACCGAAGGTTCCGAGTACAATCGACAACACGAAAATAGAATATTAGGAATATTTATATTTTTCTTTTCTAACGATGATATTTCAATCGTATTCGAACCCACTTAGCCACAGCTATTCCGACGACTAATAATAATACAGTACACTACAAAAACACATGGAGGGAGTTTGCACTGTAACTTGTCAACAAAGCGATTACAATCAGTTCTCCCGGATGTGTGTATACGCTAATGCCATATCATGATCTCGTCGTACGCTACTTACACTGTACAACAAAATATGTATAGGTAAGTAGTCGCCTATCTCTGATACGGATACGTCATTTAATGATAATGATAATGATAATTAAAAATGTAGAAACGTACGTAATTAAAAATTGAAATAAATAAGTAGAAATAGAAGATAAAGCTCGTTCGAATTTAATTGGAAGAATGCCGAGAGAATTTGATAAATAAGTTTTCTTTTTTTATTTTATCCTAAAAGTTTTAAACTGTCTTCTCTTAAACGAAGCCCAAGCTACTCCAGAAAGTTGAAGTAGCAGTTTATTATTATTACTCGCTATTCGGATAACGGCATCTGGGCTAGTTAAGATTATTATTATTATAGTATAAGGGTCCGCGCTTTTGGTATTATTATTTGCGTACGATTATGATGGTGATTACTACGAATAGTTTAACTTTAAACGTAGTACCGAAACAGATTAACGACTCACCTCCTCCCGTCACCCGGTATGATATAAAACATGAAAACATTTAAAAAAAAATCCGCGTAAATAATTTGATGACCGATACTGACAAAACTAAGAACGTTTTAAGAGAAGACGGATTCGGAGGTGAATCTTTCCATACTACAACTTTCGTAAATGATGTTTAATTGTTTTATAAAGTACCGTTATAAATAGAATTTTAAGAAATTATTTTTCGTTAAATTTTCGAAAAATATACAGTAGAAAAGATAACGTCATTAGTGATATTTGAAAATAATCTCGTATAATATAATCTGATTATTTAGTATAATTATTCTCCTCAGTGGAAGGAAAAAATAAGGAATAATACTACTAATCCTGCTAAATATAACTGAAGAATCAGGGAAAATTTGTGACCACAAAGGAGGAAACGCATAGAATATACATATGGAATAGCAGAAAGAAAACCGGTTGCGGAAATGATAAAATAAGCTAGACAAAGGTAAGTGTAGAAATCCAAGGTGTCGGACCCAAACTCCTGAATAGGAGATGGAAAATGATGATGATGATCGTGTCCCGGTCATATCCCTTTTCCTTTTTTTCGAAAAGAAATAACCAGACAACTTCCAATATATAATGACCAGGATTTTAATAGCCACACCACAATCCGGGGATGTAAAACGATAGATAAAAGAGGTCAAATGATTGAGCGATCCGAATATAAGCTTATTAAACACGGCGGAACCAGACTGAACGTCTATAACGGTTCAACATCGACTATCGACTTAACTCTTTGCAGCTCTACAATTAATCACAGAATAGAATTGCAAAACTAGTAAAAGTCTCTATAGAAATGATCATTTCCCTCAGATTACAAACTGTCTAATACGATACAATGCAAAAGGTATCCAAACTGAAATTCTATCAACCTAACAGACACAAAAATCGGTACGAACACAAATGAAATAAATACCATCATAACAAATAAAATTCTTTCCTCGGCTGATTCATATATACCTAAAACTCACTCCAAACCAAAAAATAAACATGTACAATGGTGAAACGGAAACTGTAAACGAGTTGTACAAAGCAAAAATAAATTACTAAATCGGTTTAAACGATGTCTCGCATACGAAAACCTTTTACGATTTAAAAAAGCAACGGCTCTAGACGAACTGTAACACAAAGTAAGAAAGGATCCTGGAATAATTTTATCTCCGGTATAAATTCAAACAGCCCGATGATTAAACTGTGGAGTCGGATCAGTATAAAATAAGAGAAAAACGTGTTACATATCTGCGATCAAAAATCCGTCCGATGAGATAGTTTATTACAACAACAAAATTGCGGAAATTATGGCAGAGAACTATTATCAGCAGAAGTTCAACGAAATTACCATAACACAGATAATACCTTCAACTTTGAACCAAATACCGATGAATCCTACAACACGGAAATTACACACCAGGAAGTATCTACTTCAATATAAGGGTTAAGATCTCATCAGCAGCCGGACCTGATCGGATACAGGCCATAATATTGATGCAATATCAAGAGGGCTCATAACTTGCAAGCTCCAAACAATTTCGCATCTAAAATGATAGTTGAAACAGAAGGGAATATTTGAAAAAGCTCGCGTTATCACTAATAAAACCTCATCTTGAAGAAGTGCAAAACAGCCTAGATTGCAAAAAATACTGTTAGAAAATATTCGTTACATTCTGTCTGCTAATGACATTGAAAATCCAGCTGACTGTGCAATGCAAAAAAAATGGCCGCTTATTTGTCCATTCGGCATTTTCGAATCTAACCCAGGTACCAGTGCTCATATCTTTAACTATACTTCGTGACGGCACGTTAACTTAGATTCATAATAATAATAGAAGTTTAATATTCAGATAAAATTAATATTACGACGAAGACCTTCAACTGGTGCAGCGCCATCCTAATTTTTCTCCAAACGATAAACACGACCATTTATAGAGATATTCGATACGAATGTTCGGTCACTTTTCTGAAGTATAAAAGAAAATAATACCCGATATAAATATAGAAAAATAAAACCGGTCAATTTGTATCGAATGTAAAATTGAAAGTAAAGAATGCTTGAAAAATAGAAACTACTTTTTATCGTATCGTCGTAAGAGTAGGAACATATATTAATTATATACGTACTGATTTAACTATATTATTTTCTGATTTATATATAATATTTTGGCATATATTTACATATAACTAAAATAGAGTTTATATAACTGTAATTAATTCCATGTAGATATACAGTTCGAAAATTGTTCTATCATTATGGATACGAGTGTGCATAATGAAAATTTATTCACTTTAATATCTCGTATTGTAATGCCGAATAGAAAATTCGTATAATTTCAATTAATTTTACTATTCCGTTGTACTAATCTAAGTCTTCAGTTCTCATTCGTTTTGAATAATGAAAAATACGCAAAAAGAAAACACGCAAATGTAACACCGAATCAGATTACAAGTCAGTTAAGTCCAGCTAAGGTTCCGAAGTATAAAATTGAACGCGACCCTAGGAGATGAATAATTTCCGGAATCCACTTAAAATTGAAGAAATATATAATGCAGATAAGGTTTTAAAAAATGATAAAGCCCCGGGGGAATTGATAATATTATGACCGAGCGGATAAAACACTTTGGGGGTTAGAACTCGAATGATATTGTGTGTCGTAATGAAATGCCAGCCAAAACGGTAAGTAGCGATAAGGATTGACAAAGATCCAGAAGAAGGAAAATCTATTGGCCTATTTCACCTTTAAAATATTTGAACACCACCGGGACGTATAAATGAAATAATCGATGAAAAAATTATTTATCAGCCGGCTGATTGTATATCAAGAAGGGCATGCGATGCACAAGTCAATAACTTAACATAATATGCTGAGAATTGTTTTGAAGAAAAGAAAATCACCGGAACTGCGTTCATCGATTGAAAACAGCATACGACACAGTGAATCAAGGATTACTGCTGAACATATATGAAATGACAGCAGATTTCACACTTACGAAGATTGTAGGTAACATTCAATAGGAGAAAGGTTGGAAACACAAAAAGAACGGGGTTCTTCCACAAGGTATCGTTCTGGCAGCTTTGATTTTTAATGTTTATACAAATGATCAGCCAATAGGTGAAAAAACTAGACATTTAATTTATGCGAACGATCTTGCCATTGCTATTCAGAGAAATTTGAAGAAATAAAAATATCCTTAACTGAAATTCTTGAGAAAATTTATATACATTCTATATTAGTTCGTAATATGACGAAGACAATATGCTTTCCACTTGAAAAACGGTGAATCTAAAAAAAAATTAAACGTGGTGCGGAAAGGTGTAGTCCTCGACTGTCGAGAAAATTCTGAATACTTGAGAGCCACATTTTATAGAAGCTCGGAATGTCGGGTACATCGCGAGAATGTTAAAATTAGTGTAAACATGAGAAACGAAATTATCAGAAAACTAATTCAAACATCATGGGTTGCAAAGAAAAATTAGTTCGAACATCAGCGATGACATTATGCATTTCGACATGCTTACTCTGTATGATTCAACGCATGCAAAAAAGTTGATGCGGCTATTAACGATACAGCGCATTTAGTTCTGGTTGTTTTAGACTTACAAAAGAAATCGACAACTTATATCTTCTAAGTCGAATATCGCACATAAGAAGGAAAGTCGCAGCTGACGTGGAAAGAAAATCCACGAATTTCTTCATCTAACGTACGAGCAAGCTGAAAGGCGCGTTTAAAGTCGAGAAATAGCTTCCTTAAGGTCGAAAAAGATATACTCAAAGGTATATATACATCCATAGTGCGCAAACGTGTATTCGGATGAAAAAAAAAAAAGAGTATTCGAATACAAGATAGAAATCCCTGTACCAGGATTCAATCAAGGATGGTTAATGAGTAAGAGTCCAAAGTGAGATTTCGGAAAAATTTAGTCGATAGACCACTTATATGCAAACTTGCCGGACTTCGACGCAATATGACTAATTTTATGAACGCGGATCACTGTGCTCCGCAGCTGGCAAATTATCGGTGTCCGAGAAAATACAATAGACAAATGGCCTGAACACGACACGAACGAACGAAAGATTAAATACCATTCCAACGTCTACGTTGTATGAATTTTTATACGAGGCTATTTTTCCTATTTTTATTATTTAATATTTAGAAGAAAGCATATTCTCAAATTTTATTAAACGAATCGCCCGCAACTGTTTAATTTAAATCGTTCGATTTTTTTTTTTTGTATACAATTAATTTTTAGAAAGTTTCAGGCCTGCTATCGAAAAAACGAAAAATATCGATGTTGAATTTTTTGTTGTAGGTGGTCACAACAAACGGACACACACATATGTATATATGTAATATAAACGTAAGAAAAAAATAGTGCGATTCGTCAAAAAGAACATATAACTTGCACGTGGCAAAACTTTCAGACAAATAACCGCTATACTCTAAACTTTTCCTTAGAAATAAGTATTACCTTATGGGTTTTTCCAAGTTTCCCTCGTAGAAGAATGATTATAACCGTAAAGGACGTGTACGAATATTTTCAATGGTCGGTAAATTGAAACAGGGAGAGACGATAACGTATTCTATTAGAGACATAAAGTAAAAAGTAATAATGGTAGCTTTAGAAGATTACGTTAGTCCGGTCGTTTCGAAAAAATGAAAAACGTGCCAATAATCTCCTCGTCCACTTCACCGCACGGTGCACTGGGTGTGGAAATTTCAATCGGATAATGAAATTTTTCACCGACTAACGAGGGGGGACGGATATTTATTCGTTTTTGCGTTCGTTGTCAATTCTTATTCCTCGGCTTCATATAACCTTCCTTCAAAAACTTCAATATTCATCCACCCAAAATCTATTTGAAACCTTTTCGATTAAGTTTTTCGTTCGGTTTGTACATGTATCCGGTTCATCATCATCATCGGTACGCATTTATTAGCTATCATTTTAAATCCAACGTTTTCTCGTTGCTACTATGACTACGTCTCCTCAATCAATTTTTCCTCGAATAATTGTTCTTAATAGTTCGCATCCGCTAACGAAATATCCAAAATAACTTGATTTACTCTTCTGAATCACGTTCAAGATTTTCCTTTCCGTATTGGCTTCCTTCAGCCCCGTCATCTCATTCGTCATACCTCTTCTATATCTTCGCTCCATATAGCAAGATAGAGTAAATATCTTACGAAATCTTGTCTGATGTTCAATTTCAAACATCCATCAGTGAGCAAGTTTCTCATCCTTCGAAAAGCTTGTTCTGCTCAAGCATTCTTCTGACTTCTAAATCCGGATTCATATATCTTTCCATTATAAAACATCACAGGTATTTAAATTCTTTAACCCGTTCCACACATCCGGTTATACCTTATTTTATATATATATATTTTTTTTAATATTGTACAGTTCCTTGTTATAAACAATATCGGCCATAAAAAGGGAAGAGAAAATTGGAGTTAGGAATGAAAATATTAATCAGACAATTGTAAGGAATTTAGGCCTTCGAGAAGAAAACTGTTCATTTATCTTATTATTCTTTTTTTCCTGGCAGTATATAACAATTCTCTGAGAATAAGATCACTCAAGTAATTGGAAGTGTGTCGCGGCATCACTTCTTCCTTTTCAGTCGTCAGATAGCGAACGAAATCTACTTGCGGAATTTGCCAGTTACCAACGTCGACACAATATTACCCGTTTGTTGGTGAATAAAAATGTTTCGACACTTAACTGGGTTAAACAATATCTACTGAAGGCCTGTCCATTTTTCTAGTCGATTAAGGTGGCTTGAACAGCTTGCATTTGTAACATTCGTATTAGACGCGAGTATCGCTATATCATCGGCGAACGTGTCCAGCAACGTTAGATTAGAGGTTGGCATGTCCGCAGTATAAATAGAGTACAATAACGGACTCAGCAAACGGCCTTACCAACGATCTGATTGGATGTTCTTCAGAAAACGAGTTACTTATTCTAACGAACGAGCGTTCTGACAAGTAAGATTCCGGAAGTAGATAAATATCTTTCTTGAGAATTTGTCGCCGTTTAAACTACAACCCACAGTGCCAAACCTTATCAAATGCCTGTGTGACATCGAAGAACACTGCGGAACAAACCTCGCGTTTCTCCGGAGTTAGTGAAATTGTATTATACCGACTATTCGGTGGCACTGTCGAATCGTAGAGTGCTCTGTACGAAAACTAAATTGATGATTCAGTATGTCGATTTGTTATAATCGGTTCTATACGATATCGGTTATACCTTGGAAATATTTTAGAATTGTCTATATTATTCATATGTCATATATATCTTTCGTCATCTATCAGATTTCAGTGTGTGTTACCAGTTTTCGATTGAACTTTTTCGGTAGTTTAACAATTTCGACGAATTATAGTTAAAAGCTCCGAAGCTGATGCAGACATTTTGGAAAGTAGTTTTTACTTTGTCGCAATTCGATTTCGTCTTTACAACGTTGCACAGACGGATTAATTTATATTTCTCTCGAACGTCGCCTAAAAGTGTCAGTCATTAATGACAGTTTTCGCGAAGAAAACGAACTAAATTTGCAAGTCAAATTGACTCGTCCTTATTTGATACTAACACTAATACGTATATGTCAATTGAAGAAAGAGAAAGAAACGCGTACGAGTGAAAGAGGAAAGACAGAAAAAAAAATCGTGAAACAGCATATATAATTTGATATCTGTGTAATATACATGCGTGCATATATATATATATATATATATATATATATATATATATATATATATATATATTACTGACGAGACAAGAATAATCCGTAAAGATGAATCAATAAAAATAAGATTAAAAAGAGAAAAACGTAGATCGTGTTCAATTAATTTTAACAGGGTCGATGATACGGAAAGATATTACGAGAATAGTTAAATTAAAGTCCCATCTAATCGCAAATTAACAGGTTGGAACGTCACACATAAATAACCTTCGTCAACCGAGAATTTAAAAAGAACTGACCAAACGACACATCTTAACAAGAATCAATTAAGTAAAAACTAAAGGATGATTGTTTAACGAAACGTGATAGTACAAAAAAATTCACACGAACATTACGATCCCCCGATTGTGTAAAATACCTAGGAATAGAACTAATTTGGCAAAGACGTATTAACATAAGGCGGAAACAATTCAATTTCGTAAATAAAAATGGCTTATTGGAAGAAAATCACCATTATCCGTAAATAAAAATATCCCATTAACATCGAGGTAGTTCGGCAGCGATTATTCGGAGTTCCGGACACTCCACTCGTCGTCATGCTGCTTCTTTAAACCTGTCGAGAGAATATTGCTCGAAGACTCGAAATTTTATCTTTATAAACTGATAATAACTCAAGAATTAAAAAAAGTGCGCACAACGAAAACTTTTTGCTGAAGAAAATCCAAGACGAAGAGATTGATTTAAACAAACCATTTTGATGAGCGACGAAGCTCATTTAAACAAGAACTGACACTTCTGGTCCGAATCTAATCCGAATTCAATTGAACAGAAGCCGACACATGGCGAGCGAGTAACCGGTCTATAATGAAGCGGCGAAGTGCGGAATAGTGGGGCCTTATTTGTTCACACTGGTGTTGTCAAAGGAACGCGCTATATCGAGATGATAAATTTGTTGTTTTTTTTTCCCAACTTCGTTGTTTAGACCGTACATGATGTCAACAAGATGATGCGACCACTGTTCGACAGGAACAATCGCCGTACTGAAAGAAGTAGTAACTGCATATTATTTGCTTGGCCGCCGCGCTCGCCAGATTTGACCGCTTCGGATTATTTTGTTGCGGGGATATCTTAAGAGTCGCGTTGGAAGACCTGAAAACTGGAAAATTCAACAAATGTTTTTGAAAATGTTATAAAAAAAAAAAAAAAACTGAATGAATGTATTAAAGGACAGTCATCTAGTAGACAATATTGTGTTCCGGGAATGATTGTATGCTAATTTCGTTTTTCCCATTTTTAAATTAAATTTCATTAAAAATTTTTGATCGAGTAGTTTTTGAGGTATTCAAAAAACGAAATGTCTTTATCCTACACTTTAAGGGAAAGCGATTAAAAATTTATACATAGTAGTAAACACAAAGATTATCACAGCCTATATTCGATGAAAAATGTTTGTAAATCGTTACGTAATTATTTGCCGACGAAATGTATCAATTACACCGAAATAATTATATTAAAGGAAACAGGAATTATTAAAAAGTAAAAGCGTACTAATGAATTTGAAATATATATCAATAAATTAGAAATTTAAATTTTAAAGTCCACTGTAAAGAAAGAAAAGGAAATCATTTCCCAGTTATTAAAAATAAATAAACCAAATTAAATAATGAAATAATTAAATTAATGAAATAAATCCGCTTGGTTTTATTTTTTATTTTTATTTTATGTGTATTATTTTTTTTTACACATTATGTGGACACACAGCAATTTATTCAACTGCAGCTTCCCGAGATAGTCTTTAATAACTGTTTGGAAATAAAAACGCAATTGCCCAGATGATTATGAATTTCTCCGTGACTGTTTCGATAATTTCTCGATTATAGCTATTAACCGGTGTTATTGAAAAAATTTAGTTTTATTTTCTCCCGATATTTTTCGTTCGCATCAAACCAACCCTGTAAAAACCTTCCAGCCATATCGACAACGACGATGAGAATTAATTTAATTCTGATTAATATTCGTGAACGGCACGCCATTTTGTGCTCGTTCCATCGTTTTTTGTGTTTTTTTTTCTGAAAGGGTTTTCTTGTTTTTTTTTCTTCATTTTAAAAATACAAAAATTGTTTAAGGCAAAAAACGACTAAAGTGAAATGGGACCAGTTACTAAAGTTGGAACAAAGAAAAACTAAATGATAAAAAAAAAAAGTTTTATATAGAAAAGCTCGGAATCGGACGAAATGGAGTCTGGCAAAAATTCTATTCCGAAGTCTTATTTTAAAAATATATATTTTATCGCCCTTAGGACTTTAATTGTTGTTTTTAATATTTGTTTTTATTTTTTTTTATTTTTATTTTATCGTTATATACTGTTTATCACGCCGGCGGATCGAACTATGACGAAGAGGCTTAGTAGTGTTTAATGAGCCTGCATAAATGCCGTCGAAGATTTGTTACTCTAAGTGGTAAGGTTGGCAACATTAAGCTAATGGATCCCGTGCTGCTAATTAGCAGCGGTACTGTTTCGAGAGGCTTAACGTTTGACCGTGTAGGCGAAATTAAATAGTAATTTCACCGGCTGTGATAATGCGATCGAGCAGACGCAATCAACTGATTTCCGCGAAAATGTTACGAAATTGTCAATCGTATGCCATGCGATCTGAATATTAAATAGGATACGGCGATATGGCTGACTAATCTTTCCGTCTGAAATATTTTACTGGAAACAAAAAATGAAGATAAATACCAGACCAGCTACATGAAACCGTCGAGATCTGAATGAAACACGAAAACTTCTTATTGTAGTGAACTTGCTGGAAAAGATATTCGGATACACGCGGTCGAAAACTAAACTCACTGAACAGATAAACATAAAAATACGAAATGAATACGATATGCAGTTCCGGATCGGTTAATTCCTTAGACTACGATGTTGCATTGTCATCATCGTGGGCATGAATAAATTAAAGAATATAAAACCGCATGTGACCGAATAATAAAATTGACGCTTAATTGTAAGCCAATTTAATATTATACAAGTATATCCGCCCGCATGCGACGCTAATGATGAGAAAGTAAATGATCACAATGGAATATTTTAATGCGGAAATAAGTTCTACCGAAATTAAGAGAAATGTCGGTAAATTCGAACTCGAGAATGGAAACGCAACACGAGAATCATTATTATAATTTAAAATTTTATAATAATCTCGCTATAACTACCACGTTTAAGTTCCATAAAAAAGAACCTATTATCTACTTGGACTGTATCCGGTGGATCCTCTAAAAATCAAATAACGTTCCAAACCGAGTTAGATAGCTCTCGTCAGTTACAAGACCAACCGTAGAATATAAATCAGATCAAACAATTGGTCAAAGTATTCGATAAAACTGAAATTACTTAGAAGAAAAGTAGGAATAGACGCTGATCTTTCGATATTAATCAGCTATAAGAGATGTTCTCGGAAAAATTAAGCCAAATTTGATTTGGAATCCAATTAGTCGAAAATTAAGGATGTGTCGATTTAATTAACGAAGTTCGTTAGCCGAATTAATTACGAGAAAGGACTAACTTGGTATAAAACTATTATAACGTTGCTCAACTGTGTTAGTTATATATTTTGTTGTAGATAAGTTATAAATGAAAAATTTACAAATAGTAAAAAACTTTCACTATCGCGATGAAATTGATTATAAAAAATTTCTGCGCGTTTTATCGTTGGTATTTTAAACCGTTAAGCTATCATTTTAAATTTTAAAAAATTAAACGCGCATAAATATAAAAAACGCGAATTCAACCTACCGTGGACAAAATTTATTTTATATACGAACGAAAATAGTTCAAACCAGCTTATACTACGTGTATTACAAGATGAGAAATTTTCCAGACACGATGAAAAAGTATAAAAATTTGAACGATTTTTAAAAAAATAAAACGAACAAAAAAATAATAAAATATAAAATATGCACAATTTACAAAAAAAAATTAAAAATTTTAAAATAAAAAGGTAAATACTTAATTTAAATTTACAATATTTAAAAAAATATCAAGGTAAAAAAAAAAAAAACAATTATTTATAAAATAATCCGACAGCGAATCAATCGATAAAAAAATTATATATAAACAATTACACGACTAATTTTTATTCTAGCTATTTAAAGCCTTTATCAAGCGAATATATAAAATATGATACGGTATAAAAGAGTATATTAATTTAAATATGTGTGCACCCCGAGTATTACAGAAATACTTTTCGATATATCGAAGTATTCACTATAACAACTAACAAATATTTTAACTCTTCCCGTTACGATCTTTTCGTATCCGGTTCGCTCGGTATTCATATTTTGTTGCACCAATATTCGATCAGGATCTTGGATTTTTCATTTACTAGGGTAACATCATGCATTGTACTCATCGTCGGGTTCTTTTTACACTCCAATATGTGTTGTATTGTCTGGCGTTCTCCACATTGGCATTTTGGGTCTTCCACCAGGACCCATTTCATCATTTCTGATGCTGTACGAGTACAGCCTGTCCGCATTCGGTTTATCCCGTCACGATTATACGTTCAATTTTAATGCAAACAATTTTTTTCTTTTTGTTTTCCGTCGGATAGTCTGAATTTTAACAAAAATTTATATAAATACGTCGAAAATGATATACAGTTCACCAATGGTTTATATAGATTATATCTTTAGAGTGGGGGACAAGATGCCGTTCGTATAAAGATCCACCCCCTAAACACTTATCCGAACTGAAAGAGTCAAATACGAAATAATAATTGTGAATGTTTGACCATGTAAAAAAAAATTTTATTATAATGTATCAAACTAATTAAATTAAATGAGAAGACGGAGGACGGTTTTCTTGTTTTTTGAATATCTCAAAAACCACACGACTAAAATTTTTGAATGAAATTTTATTTAAATATAGAAAAGCCGGTAGATTAGTTTGTGGAATACAATATCGTTCAGATGAATTTACAACGATACATTCATTCCGTCTTTTTACAAAATTTTCGAAGACTTTTTCGAGCACAGGTCGCTGAATTTGGGAATCTATTAGATTACTCGCTATTTATTTATTTCCTCATTTCGGGGGTTGCCGTGAGCCCTTCACTTATATTGGCCCATGCAGTTCACCTAAACACCTATATATAACATTTACGATTTCGTGTCAAAATTTTATAATGTGTAACTAAAAATGTTAAGCGTGTGTAACTCAAATTTTTTGTCCGATATACGGTGATATCGTGTGTTCTCTAAAATGTATTATTCCGTCGGGATTTTCACCGTGGAAAATAAATTTATCGATTTGTCTTCGTTAAGTCGAGTAATTAAATTAAATTTAAAAAAAAAAAATGAAAGGAATAAATACGGGAAAAAAACTACCCTAGTTCATTGACGGATTGTATACAAGTTTCGTACAGAATCATTCGTGCCCTCCACATAATCCTCGGGGGCCCCGGACAAAATATGGCTGGGTCCTCTTAAAATGAGGAAAAAATTATTCTAAAATCCGCGAACCGAGTAATTCTACGAATAATTAAATTTTAATAATAATAAATTAAACAAAAAAACAAGTGCTCTCATCAATGACAGTTCGTAGATTTTATACGCTAAATAACACTAACGTACTATAATTCAATGAAGTGCATTGCAAGTACCGCGTGAAGCGGACCTGGGAGATGAATGTGTAGTCCCATAAAATAGTCTTCGATTACACACTGGAATTAGTGAAGTAACGCACCCGTCACCCGGTCATTTTCTTATTTTCCATATTTTACAACAGCGATTATGCGAATATCAACTCAAATTCAACCCATGGATTTAATTAGTTCGATTATAACGTCATCAAGTACCGCAGCTCTGCCTGTTTTTATTTTCTCGATCGATTTTTCTACTTCTATTCTCAGTATCGGTGGCTTAATGTCTACGTGATCGGTATAATGTTTTATAGTGTTTTTATCTAAAGATATCTCTTCGTAATATTCTTTCCCGACTTCTGCAATCGTAATGGGATCGTTTATAATGATTCTGTTAGCATTTTTGTATTGATTTATTTCTTAGCTTAAATTTCCTTTCGAGTTACTTGCAGCTTCATCGTTTTCTGCGCGTGTTTCATTATTTCTGCACGGACATTATCCATATAATTATTTTCCTTTCCACATGTTGACTCGATTGCTTCATTCATATTTTTAAATTTTCGTTCCCATTCTTATTTGTTTCCATGCCACAGCGGTGGCGCTATCCATTTCAGTGGCAGAATATGCAGCTTCAACATGGATTAACAGTGTCCATACAAAAAGGGTGGACACTGAGTTAAACTCAGCCATGCGCATAATCTCGGGAACACTTAAATCAACGCTAACTGCCTGACTCCATGTCATATCTAAAGTCACCAACCACATATAAGAAGGAATGAAGCTGCGATGACACATATAAGAAGGAATGAAGCTGCGATGACACCACATATAAGAAGGAATGAAGCTGCGATGAAGGAATGGCGTAAATATGATCGAAAAGCATTGTTAATTCATCCAGATCTGAATGCACCACACAGATTGAAATCAAGAAAACCTCCTCATGCTACAGGACAGGATCTCATTAAGAACAGTTTTAACCCAACGAACGGATGGAAGCAGGAGTGGTAAAATTGACCAGTGAATTTATTTCACTTTAAAAGGCTTTCCATCTTCCCCCATCCGGCGTACCTCAACTTGAGACGAGTCCCTTTATGTTTATATCGCCGACCCGTTCCTTCCAAAGACCTAGACAGATTTCCAGCCAGATTATTTGGTGGTGCAATTGAGGAGTTGCGGAGTTGTCAACTGTCCAAACTAATCACCTTTCTCGGGTTCGAAAACCTAGTTGGTAATCAACGACAAGTATCATTCAGTGAAACTCTCGCTAAACTGGCCCTAACAAGAAGCACAAGTGCGACGTGTCAGGTACTGAATTATATCATCTCAGGTAAGATGAGTTTGAGGCCTTGTGCTGCTGTACAGTGCAAACTTCATCTCCACTTTCTAACGCGATCCTGTAAAGGAAGCATATGAGATCTCGGCCGATTGACCAGGTAGATTTCTGACGGAAAAAATCTGTCCAGCTCTACACCAGTAATTTGGTGATACCGGCCGAAGGCAATTGCCCGGGTTGGATTTGTTCATCGACAACCCAAAGTCCAGACTACCTGGTTTTGAACTACCTGAATAATGCGGACTCGACTGAACCGAATAAGACCCCGGTCATGGAAGAACAGGAAGCTGTGGTCCCTTTCCGATAGGCTAGGAACGTGACTGTGGTCCGGGATGCCAGTCTATCGATAATATTGTAACGGAGAGCCCTGTGAGGGCTCTACAAATGCGAAGAAATGGCTCAAACGATTGAGCTAAGAAGCGGATATAGATCCAGTGCCCAGGGACATACGCAAAAAAAGTACATACGTATTGCTTTTATTTCTTTTGTCAAATTTAATGTTAGATTCATTATCCAGTGTTGTCGTTTTATGCTTTCTAAGTACTATTTCCTAAAGCAGATTGTATTAATTTCTTCGTTGAATCCGTATTATCACAGGCGGATTCAGTCGTGTAACACATTATGATTAGAATGGGTCAGGTAATGTTAACAGATTACATTGCGCTTTCCGTATATAACAATTTTATTGTTAAAAATATTTTGAACAATGTAGTGATTTTTATTATTAAAGTAAACAACAACAAAAAAAAAGGAAGTTAAAATCACTAAAAGTTTTTTCTTTTATTGACAAATTTTTTCGGCTGTTAGGCCATTATCGAGTGAAGATTTAAAAAGATAAAACTGTAAAATGGAAAACTATTAATTTAAGATTACAATTCACAAAAAATTAGCAAAATGAACAGTATTAGTAAAACAATCGGACTTAAATAGACAAACTAAAAAGAAGTTAAAATCTCTTAAAGATTTTTCTTTATGAAAAATCACCAATTTTTTCAGCTGTTATTATCGAGTAAATATTTAAAAAGATAAAAATATTAAATGAAAAAATATTAATTTGAAATTTCGATTCATAAAAAAATCAGCAAATGAAGAAGAGCATTAATAAAACATTCGGACCAAAAATAAACAAACTAACAACAAATTAAAATCACTAAAAATTGTTTCTTTAGGAAAAATGATAAATTTTTCCGGCTGTTAGGCCATTATCGAGTGAACATTTAAAAATATAAAAATATTAAATGAAAAAATATTAATTTAGACAAAATGAAGAATAGTATTAATAAAACATACTCTTAAATTAATTTTTCCATTTTGTATTTTTATCTTTTTAAGTATTCACCCGATAATGGCCTAACCGACAAATAGCTTTGTGATAACTTTTGTGATTTTTAACCTTTTGTTGTTTATTTTTAAAATATTTAATAATCAATAAGAAAAAGACGCTAGTCTTATTTTCTTTCTTTCTTGAAAAAACCTTTATTCGCTTATTAAAAAAAAATAAAAAACCTTTTTCCAATCGCAATGGCGTGGACTTCGTCATTCGTTTCGACCAATCATTAAATTAGAAGTTAGTCTTCCTATTTGTAATTCTGATCGAAGTGGGAAATTAAGTTATCGACCGACGGTACCTTCGATTCAATTCGTTCGATTTTCTCATAATCGAATACTTAACAAAACGGTTACCTTAGTAACGATTGTCTATCGTAATTACACTACTGATTATTTATTCAAAACCTGGAAATAAAAACAACTATCCCAGCCAGAGTGAGTTTTATCGTTTTACCAACACTAATTACAGTTGGAAAATTGAATGTCCATTATTTTACATATGAACACAATGTATTATGACAAAAATTGACAGCGCGCAGTTCTTTTTGAATTCCCTATTATTATTTTCCGTCTTCTGAAACGTGTTCAACGCGGTATATTTTATGTTAAAAAAATTTTTAAGCCTTTTCGAAAATATTCGCTGTTCTTATTTTCAAACGTGAAAATGAAAACGGAAAAATTCGATAAATTGAAGAAAAATGAAGTTGAATCGATATTATTAGTTTTCCTAACTGCTGGAAAATGTCGAAAGTGATTACCTGAATCAGATAATCGGATTTCAGAAATCTACTGCCGGTGTCGTAACATTTTAGTAAAATCGGAGGAAAAATTATTCTGGGTAGACTAATAAAAAAAAAAGTAACAAATGATAACGTTATTCATAACAATTTGGATTTATAGATAATATTATTCTGATAAACTAAAAAAATTTTTATAGATGGACAATGTTCTTCTCATAGAACAACAATTTGGATTTAGAGGTAATTTTTTTTACCGTCACGCAACTAGCAAAAATCGTAACTGACGAATATAATAAAACTCATCATCATCATTGAATGCGGTCTTCGTATCTGAGGTGGGCGACTACTTACCTATACCATATTTAGTTGTACAGTATAAGTAGCGTATACAGGGCAAAATATGACGCTAGCGTAGATAGACATACACACTCGGAAGAACCGATTATAATCGCTTTGTTATCACGGCACAATATCCACGTGTTTTGTTTTTGTAGTGTACTATATCATATTCCTAACACACCTATGGTGTTGTGTGGTTTGTCATTACCCCTTCAGCACGGTAATAACGTTAGGATAAATAAATCAAAGTAAACATACAGGATTATATCGTTATTAGACATAGAAAAAAGTTTTTTTCACATCACCCGGTGGTAACTTGGTTTAATATAGAAAATTATTTTACTTAAATTCCCGAATTACTTACACTTATCCGAGATTATTTAAGTAACAGAAATTTCAACGATAATTCATACGCATTAGGAGTAGTTTTGCAAGGGAGCATACCAGAGTCTTACTTGTTCCTCCTTTTTATTAATGACAATTGCGGAATTGATAATTTGTAGACGGCATTTATATCTACTGTACATCGTACAGAATTTATACAAACAAGACTTTTTCTTCTTCTTGTTACACCATCTCTGGTCAAAGGTCAGCGATCATCATAGCTGCTAAAACCTTATCTATGGACGCCTCTTACAGTTGAGGTACTGATATTAACTAGACCAACTCGGATTTTTCTAAAATTAAATTCAATAAGTTCCGATCAAATTCAATATATTCTACTTACGAAGATAATATTTCTGGTTAACTTGCGATAGCGAACAAAACAAATTCGGTTTGGAAAACCGCTATTAAATATTTAGGTGCGATACTTTCGTATTTAGTAAACATGTTCAATATGCTCGCGAGAAAATTTATGTATCTCTAAGTTAAATCCGATATTTAATAAACGATGTTACATCAACTCGGTAAGAAATGAATAATATATAAAAGCTACCGCGGGAGTGGCTTTTATCACACCGAGATACGTTCGAAAAATACGAGTTTCGTAATTTCTGTAGAAAAATCAAAGTGACCGGTACAGCATTTGCCTCCCAGAAACAACTATAGTCCAAAATACTATGGACGAAATTATTAGAAAGCAAAGAATTTGTAAACACCAATCTATTTAATATGTTTTCTCCCCACCCAACCGCCACCGAAATAAGTTTAATAAGTTTATGATTAAAATCTGGAATGTTTGTATCATTGGGGAAAGAGAGCTTTTTATTTAAAGTGGGAGTTTAGTGTGAATACTATTTCGGTGATATTTATTACACAGAACACATGCGCAATGTTTTCCCGGTTATTCGTGTTTAAATAAATAAAAACACATTTTATATACAGAGTTCACAAAACTTCATTATTATTTTGTAGTGGTTTAAAAACACCGGTTAAGACGTTTTGCTACAAAAAAACAAAAAAAAGTTTAATGAATATTCTTAGAAAATTGCTATCACATCGAAGAAGTAATCAAAGTTTCGCTTTATAATTTTGACTTAATAAGAATTTAAATTTCGTCGCACGTAACCTGTCGAGATAATTACATTGTATAATGTATGCATAAAATAATCGCCGAACTAATTTGTGAACGATATTTTTTATCATCAATACATATATTATTATTATGATTATTATCATTATAATTATTACTATACAAGTTACAAATCACAATTTTTTTTATTTAAGAACTAGTTTAAATTGAATATAACGTTTAGTAAAGAGAAGAAATTCCATTTTTCAATTAGACACGTAAATACAAAGTACATTATGTAATAGTTTGTCTAAAACTATAAAAATGACCAGTGGAAAATATTGATTTATTCTCGAAGTGAATTCATAAATTACTATGATTACAAGTAACTATTAAAGATATAATTAAAATTTATTATTTAAAGAAAAATTTATATAAATAACCGAAGAAAAAGCAATAAATTAAAATCATCCGTTCAAGTACTATTTAAACATCTAAATAATAAATCGATTATTATTAAATAAATAAAAAAAAAGCATTAATCAAACCAAAAAATTTTTAATATTATTCTAGATAACATTAACGAACCCAATAATGAACAATTAACACGAAACTGTAACGATAAGTTAAATATAAATATGAACCCTTTTAATTAAAAAAAAAAAAGTATATAAATGAAAATAAAAATAAAATATTGAGACACGCAATCTATATATTTCGGTAATTCGAGTATGTAGGAAAGCAAATGTATAAGTAGAATTATACGTTCAGAACAATACGGCTGTGTGTGTGTATCCGTAAGTAACACTCTATGTACATTATAATAAAAGTGCTCAAACATATTGTCTAAAGCTGTTTTTATAATTATATATATATATATATTTCACGATATACATATACTTTCCTATTTGTATACATAGTGTATACTTTTAATTTGTTTTTCAATTAGTATCTTTAAGAATATTTTTGTTTACGTTTATTTTGTTATGCAATTGCACTCCCCGGGGTTATTTTGTTTTATTTTTATTTTTGATAATGTAATTGTTTTTTTTTCTCTCTATACTATGATGTATATTCTCATTATTTTCCTCTTTATTTTTATAATTATATTAAAATTTTAATCATTATTTTAAATTGTATGTGTATATACTTTTACTTTGTATAATATGCATTTTTATATTTATATGCTCATTTACCAAAACTCATTTTACACACACTTGGTCTAAGGGACTAGGTTTCTCATCCCTTATTCCATCCTATCTTTTTTTTTCAAGTTACATAATTGCAGGGAACTATAACACACCCCTATTTATATTTTGTATTATACCGGTTATTTTTCTTTTGTTTAAGCAATACAACTCTCACACACGTTTATTTATTAAGTAGTTCCCTGCACCTTTATTCTTCTTCTTTTTACGTCATCTCCGACCGAAGTTTGGCGATCAACATAGCTGTTCTGACTTTGTCCTTGATCTCTCTGTAGATGTTTTGTTGTATCACCGACGCATATCAACTCTCCATGATATTTTTCTTAGCTTCCGATGTCCCTCGATGGCAACATTCGGGACTAGTTGGGATAAATAATACCTTTCTGGATGTCTATTTATACGACCGTAATATTTTAATTTTCTGGAGCGTATAATAGGAGTTCCATTGGCTTTGACATTTTTCGCAGCACGTCTGTATTGGTAATATGGTCTCTGTATGAAATCTTCAAAATATGGCGATATATATATACATCTTATCAAGTATGGATGTGAGAATCCAACTTTCCATACCATAGAGTAGTACTGGCCATACGTAACATCGCACCAGCTGTAGTCTTAATTGCAGGTTAATGTCTTTCCGGGTCATCAGATTTTTCATATTTAAAAAGGTCCTCCTTGCTTTTTCTATGCGTGATTGTATCTCGATCGATTGATCGTTTTCCTCATGAAACCAGGTTCCGAGATATTGAAATTTATGAAATCTATGACTTGACCATTTACTGTTAATTTAATTTTAGCTGTGGCTCCGTATCGCTCTTTCTATGTACTGCGAATCATTTTGTTTCGCTTACATTTATTTCGAGACCATATTCTTAAATTATTGCGGTGATTCGACCAACCATTTCTTGTAACTTATCAATGTCGTCTGCATATCTTATGTTTGAAATATGACGGTTTTCGATGTTGATACCATCATCATCCCTGAGCGCTTGCTTGAAAATTGCTTCTGAATATATACTAAAGAGTAACGGTGACAGTACGCAACCTTGTCGCACACCTTTCTTAATTGGTATCCTGCACCTTTATAACCACAAATTATTTAATACATTTGCCCCACTGCATAAGTGCGTATTGGGGAACCATTTAAAAAAAAAAAAAAAATACTGGTGTATAGTGCCCAAATTGTTTAAGGTCGATTATTTAAATAAATTGCGCAGAAAACTGAAAACAAGTTATTCCGTTTATTTATATATCGTGCGTTGTCGCTTTTGATCGTGATGATATGACGAACGTAGAAATGAAGAAGCAATGGAAAAAAACATTCGTACAGAGTGTTTTATACTTTGTGGTTCGGAAACTCGGACGATAGATGAAAGAAAAGCGAAGCCAGTTGGAGGCGTTCGAAATGTTAAAGGAAAAATATTGTACTCGTGAATTGCGAAAGAGAATTTGAAAATGTTTTTAGTTTTATAAACAGTTTATAGATTTTACAAGTGGAAAAAATTGTTTACTCAGGTTCGATATGAACAGGACTGGTACTACAGTGTATATTTTATGTAGGTACATAGGATGAAAGTTGGTTTATACATTATTTACCTATACAAATATAATACTTTATTAGGGTTAAGATTCAATTTATTTAGACAAAGTGGTTAATTCTTGTTCGTTTCTTTATGTATTACAACGACGTTCGTGCGTGTACACAAATAATCGAAAATTTCACTGTTTCGTTTATTACGTACATTTTGCAATACAGAAGACGTGTAAATATTGAAATTGAAATTATCATTATTATCATTATTTTTATTTTTATTATTACTATTGTTATTAAAAGATTTATAATTATTAAATCTAGATAAGAATATGGTAACAACGATTGATGAAATTAAATATCTCCGAGTTACCACAGATATAATACTTTAAGTAGTAGTGTATCGATTTACACAGCTAAAAAATTAACTGAATTACCAATTTTATAACCTAAAGCAGAAATTAAAATTATCGTTATTATAATTATTTTTATTTTTATTATTACTATTGTTATTAAAAGATTTATAATTATTAAATCCAGATAAGAATATGGTAACAACGATCGATGAAATTAAATATCTCCGAGTTACCATAGATATAATACTTTAAGTAGTAGTGTATCGATTTACATAGCTAAAAAATTAACTGAATTACCAATTTTACAACCTAAAGCAGAAATTAAAATTATCGTTATTATAATTATTTTTATTTTTATTATTACTATTGTTATTAAAAAATTTATAAATATTAAATCTAGATAACAATATTGTAACAACGATCGATTAAATTAAATATCTCCGAGTTACCATAGATATAATACTTTAAGTAGGAGTGTATCGATTTACATAAGCTAAAAAATTAAGAAAACTAAATTACCAATTTTATAACCTAAAATAATTATTTTAAACGTTCGTGATGCTGTACCGTGTCTCTACTACAAGATCACTAGGATGTTATGGTTGAGTATCACAATGTAGCAAGCATTCGTTCTACAATAAAATGACGTCGGTAGACAAACTCTTATAATACGAGTGCTATATATTAAGTTTTGTATATCTATATATATATATACATAATATATATTACGATGAAGGAAAAACTAGATCTGGAGGAGTTCCTAAAACAACCGATGCCTACCTTTAAGAAAACTCGTACGAGGATATATTACCATAGGGTCTAAGATATACAAAATGATTTATACCTAATGGATTGAAAATTTTTCTGCAGAATTACAGGCGTCGATGAAGAAAATTGTTAACGTCATTCCTAATAATTAGCGAATCAGATAGTAGTAACGTAGTGGAAATATATTTAATAATAATAATAATAATAAACCCAGTAAACGAAATGAAGATTTTGATATTGTCGATTCATAGGCCCTTTATATATGTCATGTTAATCGTGTATATACGTCATCATCGTCGTATTGTTCTTTGCTGAACGTTGTGACTAGCCATTGGACGGTATATTTTTACATTCAAAATTTTTTTTTAAATAACATAATTACAACTGGCCGAGAGACCATCTAGCAAGTTTTATGAAATTCGAAGCAGCGTGAGAAGGGTCAACACCCATTAAAGAATTCCAGTAGAAATTAGGATAAATCAAACGTCCAGGTTCATTTTAATCGGCGTATCTGAATATTGTTATCGAATAAATTGATGGCCAGTGTATTTGTATGCAAGCGCCTTTTATACTGCTCAACCGCGTGTTTGACTTCGTCTTTAACATAAGGAATGAGAAGGATACGATGTAAAGTATAATTCGAAACATACCAAGGAGAAGCAGTGAGCAATCTAATGACCTTATTTTATAACCGCTGTATCTTATATATATGGCTATTTTTTGCGCAGCCACACAGCATCAGGCCGTATGTCCACACAGGCTTTAACATTATTTTATAAATTAAAAGCTTATTTTCAAGAGAAAGACTGGAGTGTCCGCCAAGAAGCCAGTACAGCTGCTTAAATTTTATGCCAAGATGTTTTCTTTTCTGTTCGACATGTCTGCTACACGTTCATTTACTGTGAAGACGCATTCTAACGTAACTCTGTTGAGACATCAATTCCTTGTAGTGAGTGTACAGGTTAAGTTTCGCAAGTAAATGTGACCTGCATGTACTTACTTTCGTTAACTGCAATAGGCAACATCTCAGCCAGGTTTCAGTTTTTATTAAAGACCGCTGCAGAGTTTCGTGGACTAGGTTTTGCTCTTTGGCTACAGCTAAAATCGCCGTGACAGTTATAACATCGTCACTAACTGGAAAATCAGCCGTGAACAATCAAGCACCAGACCCAAGACACTCCCTTGAGGCACGCCAGCGAAAATACTATAGATAGTGGAATATTCGTTTTCGAATTTTACTTGGCATGTACGATCCTCAAGGTACGATTTAAGGAGAAGGAAGTACGGATGAGGAAGAATTTTTTAAATTTATATAATAGCCCATGATGCCATTTTCAAAGGCTTGCCTGACATCTAGGAACACACCGAGACATACTTGCTTGGCATCAAAGCCTTCTTGTATCGTATGTACAATTCGGTGCACCTGTTCGATAGTCGAGTACTTCTTGGGGAATCCAAACTAATGATCGGGAATAATATTCTCCGATTCTAGGATACGATTTAACCGCTGGACAAGCATACAAGGCACTATATGCAACACAGATGCGCGCGCATATAATGTTAAAAGGATTGGGGTGCCACTGACTTCTGCGTGATAATTAGGAATTAGATAATAATGATGAAAAACTCTCTATGTCGTGAGTTAGTTTCAAACCCTCGACCGTCGCATTCACATTAGAGCACTCTAACAATTATATTACCATAACATATGCGTGTATTATGTATGTGTGTATATATATATATATATGTGTACGTATATTGAGTATATGTATATATAAATATAATTGTAAACGTGTTTGTGTATGTACGATATATGTTCGCATGCGTGTATGTATTAGGTTAGAAAAGATGTATCTTATTCGTTTACATTCGGAGATTAGTAAGAATTATGTACGAAATTATCGTTTAGGATTGCGCGCGTGTTAGTGTGAAAATAACGTGCGATTATAATAATAAAATAAACGTAACAGACTTGAGCGACTGGTGTATTATTTATATTTAAGTTCAAAATCTTCAAATCGTCGTTAGAAAGTTCAATTCGTAATTTCGATAGTTATATTACGAATCGAGTTAATTCTGAAAACGGTGCTAGAGACGGCGTAATAACTAGATGAGAAGAAGAAGATGCTTGCATTGGAAGTGTAAAATGAAAAGAAATTGCAATTGAAATTATTATTTTTTTTATTTTAAAGTGTAATTATTGAAATAAAATTTTTAAAAAAATATTATTATTATTATTATTATTATTATTATTAGCGCTGTTTTCATAATCTCAAATTGTATTTTATGTATAAGACGTACCATGTTGGAGCATGTTTAGAATTTGGGAAAGATAGTACTACACATATAGTCGAGCATATAGATTTATGTACACAGAATCTAAACGATAAAGATAATTACATTAGCATACAAACACTTTCGCGAATATTTTACCGACGGTCGCGAATTTTCTAAACAGGCGTTAAAGCGAAACTAAGAAAAAGAAAGAGAACGCGTTTAGTTCGATCTCTCTCGCACATTCGTTATATCTGTCGACGCCGTTTTGAGTGCTGCAAATTCCATAATCCGCTGGAAGTTATTACTGCGTTTTCATTCGCTTTCGTATAACCGCAATATACATTCATACATCACGCTAACTAGTAACACACACAGAAATGCGCATGAACACACACACACACGTTCACAGAAGCGTCGATAGAGATTTTCAAGTTTTAGTAAAATTTTCTTTCAGCGAAATTTTCATTTTTTAAATTACATTCGCTAGTTGACCTAGCATTGCAACCTAGCGTGCGACTAAATTTCGTTATTTCTTAATTTTTAATTACGTCTTTATAATCAAATTCTCGAAATTAGTTATTCATCTTATTCCAGATACTGCTCCGATATCCTTCCAACCGCTCTTAATGGCTCAACGTAAACATACATTGCGGATGTAATCCCCGTTGTCTGATCTTCTAATTGACCGGGTGGATCATCTTTAAAATCATCACTTCGCGAGCATATGACCACTGCACCCGTGGCCTGTTCTGACACGATTTAAACGTGATGGCCTGCAATTCAGTGTGTCTATCTTACCGTATCAGTCTGGGTTCTTATAGTCCCATTCTGCTTTCCAGGATGCAACCGCGTTAAAACCATCTGCTATGAGTTTTGCGTCTAATCCGTGAGCAGGCTTTCTCGATTTTCATCTTCCTAGTCCTTTCAGGTATTTTAACGATTCTTCCTTCTAATAAGATGTGGCATAATGTACGCTAGTACAGGTAACCATTATACCGGAGTAGATTTGGTTGCACCAGAAAGTATACAAAGAGCTGCATTTAGTTCTATATGAATCTTCCTTGTGGTTCAACCATACTGATGAAGTATATTCGGCAGCTGAGTATATCAACGCTAGGGCTGAAGTTCTTAGAGTATGCGCTGAAGCACTCCGTGTTGTTCTTGCTGATTTATGAATTATATTCGTCCGTGTTTTGAGTTTAAGTTAGCGACGGGTAATCTTCGTGCTTTAGCTTATCTTATTAGAGACGGGAGCAGTATTTAGCAGTTTTGTTTACGTGAATCGTTCTAGAGCATACACGTGATCGAGTTTCGATATCATCTTCATTTATATTTATGTCATAGTTTAATACAACTTTTTTTTTTTTTTGACACGTTACAAAACGTTCGAAAATTGTTTGCTGCACAATTCGCTGCTGGTCGTTTGATTCTATTTTATTTTTTAGATATATTCGTTCTTCCTTTCCAGAGATGTCTATATCTTTGCCCAACTGTCCTTTATCGGTAAAATTTGTTTGTGTTTTTTTTTTTGTTCAACAATGACGTATTTTTAACGGAACGTAGGTCCATCGTGTGATTCGTTCTTCACTCATGTGTAAATCCCTTGGCCTATGTACATCTATTAGCTAGAAACTATGTTTGTTGACACCGACGATACTGCTTTAAAAATCTACTCGTTGTGGGGTGCCTCTCAATAACTAAAGGATTTTTAAAAGTGTATCATTTCCAATCGGTTTTCATTCTTGTTTGTGTATTATCGGTCATGTCTCGCTTCCAGATAGTATTACTTGGACCAAGGTTGTTTTACGTACTCGTCATCTTGATCATTATCGTCAGATCGTTATTTCATCATTCTTATTACTATCACTCCTCAATTTAATTCCCGTACTTCTACTTTTCTTAAAATCTTGCTCTTCGACGGAGGCGTTAGATTAAACACCTGCTCTTTTATTATCCGCATCTGCGTGTATATACATAATAAAAAATAATAAATAAATAAATAAACGTAACGATCGGAGGAGAACCGCAGTAAAAGATAAAATTTCCAAGTCGTAGAGTCGACGATGGAATAACAAATTTTCTCGTTGCTAGACAAAGGATTTATCGAAATTCCTTAAGTTACGTAAAATTCTCGTGGATAATTTTTTTCTTTTAGCCGGTTAATTCTCAGGAAAATATTCCAAAGTAGAAAAAGAAAAATTTGAAGTCGGCTCCCTACACCCTGATTACTCTATTCTCTCAGTGTGAGGTGTTATTTGTAATTTTGTCGGAGAGCCGATTTCAGATTTATGAATATATAATATTCGTCTAGAGAGTTTATTATATATTCGAGCGAAATATTTTCAGGGGGAAAAAAACGCAGAAATTTTCTACGAGATCCGGAAAAATTTTTACTGATTCGCTCAATTCTTACTGCAGATTTTTCGTAATCGAATTTTGAAATATACTTTTATTAAAAAATATTTATCTAGTCGTTAAAAAATAATTTTAATCGAAAAACTTTCTCTACGTATTATGTAAACTCGTGTTTCCCCCTCATCGGGGGGCCGAATACT
This sequence comes from Coronaproctus castanopsis, assembly GCA_032883995.1. Lineage (NCBI taxonomy): Eukaryota > Metazoa > Arthropoda > Insecta > Hemiptera > Monophlebidae > Coronaproctus > Coronaproctus castanopsis. The sequence goes on from CM065053.1 coordinate 258,627,001, forward strand.
CGTTTCGCTACTTCTCATTTGAGAACGGGTTTTAAAAATACTTCTTTAAAAATGACGGAAACAAAGAATATCTGGTGTGGAATTATAATTTTACCGATAACACTTTTTAGTTTTTTAAAAAAATCTAATAATTCGAAAATATTTTATACTAAGTTTCTAAAGACGACAAAAACCCAAAACAAATCGAAATAATAATAATAAGTAATTATGGACGATCAATTCTTCGATAAATATCGTCGAAGAAATACCTCGGAAATTAGCTTCGTCGAAAATTGTATAACGTCGTTCAAACGTCTAATCCATCTTCCGGACTGACGTCATCATTACTATCTGGCGTCGATTCATCGTACGTGTTTATCCTATCGATTTATACGTCATTGTTACACGTTAATGTATGCGTGTGCTCGTCTATAATTGTTGTTCGCAAATAATTTTGTTTAATAACCGTAAAATTATTACACGATTTCAGTCATACATTATAGAATCTCGACCATTAAATTATAAATTTTATAGTCGACGTTTATTATGCAATATTGATTATTGGGCGAACCTAATTTTTAAATATATTTATAGAAATATTTTTAAAATTGAGATATTTCAGGTTTTTTTTTTTTAATGTAGCTCCAAGAAAGGACAGCTACTTCCTTTGTGCAATCTTAAACTTTAGTTTAAATAAGCAGCTGATTATTTAACATGTGCAGAGGTTTAACCCAATGGTTAAGCTCTGTTACGTATATTACTTAGTAACAACCAAGTCAGTAGGTTTGAAACGTTTAAGCCTTCTTAAGTCAAGATCTGTGGGCAAAAAGGCAGTCTTCTGTGGTGTTGGTCAGCATAATCCTGTATTATTTCGTTGACCCATTTGATCTGTAAATCTGCACGAAGTGCATCATTTCGTTGGAACCAGCGAGCATTGGTAATTAGTCGAAGAAACTTATTCTGAGTTGTCTGGATTATTTTACGATTCGACGCTACATCCCCATATTTGTATCCCATATTTCCATATAGGACTTATGATGGTGTTATACATTAACAATTTATTCTCCAGCTTCGTTTTAGAATACCGGCCAACGAGCTAGTACATTTGGCGTATTTTTTCTCTTATTTGAACAGCTTTATGAATGGATTCTCCAAATTAATTTGGTGTCCAGAAGATGCATTCCTAAGTATTGCGCAGACTTTACAATTGGAACTTGCTGATCGTTTATATGGACCATGTAACGAGGATCACGATCGCGTAAAGAGAAATTGACGTGTACGGATTTCTGTTCATTTAGTTAAATTTTCCAATCCTTCGTCCATTCGGTTATACGATCCATAGCATGCTGCAGGTTATTATTCGCCACAGCTTGAGAATGATTGATCGATAATATTGCTGTATCATCAGCGAACATTGCAATTGTTGTATCCTGTAATACCGGTATGTGCGCTGTATATAACAAGTACAGAATAGGCCCTAGGACACCGCCCTGCGGAACACCTGCTAATATAGGATGAAATCCTGACTCTTCATATGATATGCAAAACCAACGATCGGATAAGTACGACTGTACCATATGACATCAATTCATTGGTTAACTAAGTTTGAAGATAAGTCCTTTCTGTCATACGCGATCAAACGCCTGCGCAATATCGAGGAACACAGTTGAGCAGTAGCTCTTTTCTTAAAAGGCTTTTTCTATTATTGCCGTTACGCGATGTATTTGATCGATCGTTGAATGCTTTCTTCGAAAGCCAAACTGTAGATCAGGTAGTTTTTGAGGAGTATTTTTTCAAATAGTTTTAATACAGCTGTCAACAATGAGATCGGTCGATATGATTTTTACTACTTCCGCCGGGTTACCTGGATTTTTTATCATAATGATTTTAGCTACTTTAAAACATTTTGGTACATCTTCCAGTCGTATACAAGCATTGAATATATATGTGAGAAGTACGATACTTTTTTTTTGACAGTTCTTTTAATAGTCCTGGTGAAATCTGATCAATTCCTGGCGATTTTTTAGGATTGATATTATTGTCGATCTCATCTGCTACTTCGAGCGGTGTGAAAAATTTAATTGGTTGTTCATGACTCTGCCGTATTTTTATTAGTTGGGATAACGCTAGTTTTGCTCTATCTTTATTCTCCGTTTGATTTCCTCCGTTGAACTTCCATCTTTTCTGATCAATGTTCCTAAATATACGAATTTTTGTAAGTCATATAGACTTTGTGAACTTTGCGACTGGTTGTTGTTATCTATAATCATTATCTTCGTTTTATTTCTGTTTACGAGTAAACCATATTCTTTACTTATGTTTTCCAATTTTCCGAGGAAGCTATTCTCAGTTTTTGTTTCGATGAGGCGATTATAAGAATGTCATCAGCATGTCGTAGATTATTAATTAATTTCCCTGCAATTTTTATTCCGTCCTCCCATTCGTCCAAAGTTTTTCGCATTATCCATTCGCTGTAGATATTGAATAATAATTAACTTAATATGCATCCTTGCCGTACTCCTTTCTCAGATTTAAAATCATCTGATAGTTTATCGCCTACTTTGACTATGCCTCTGTTCGATGTATATAGCGCCTTTAATAAGATTAATTATATGATACCGAATACCGAAGTCGTTTAGTACTTTCCAAAGCTTTCCCCACTGAACGCAGTCAAATGCTTTGCTGTAATCAATGAAGCAGAAGTATGCTGTGACGTTAAATTCTCTACATTTTTCTATTATTTGTTTTAAGTTCATTATTTGTACCCTTGTTCCTTTGCCAGGGATAAAACCAGCTTGTTCTGGCGATATTTGCGGTAATATAAACGATTTTAATCTTACGTGAATAACGCGAAGTATTACTTTACTGGCATGCGATATCAAAGCTATCATCATCATCATCATATATACATATATATATATATATATATCATCAATGTATATATCATCATCATAATCATATATATCATCAATGTATATATCATCATCATCATTATATATATATATATATATATATATATGCAAATAGTATGTGTGTTTATTACAAATATATATCTTTCATTTTAATCATCTCTGAAAATTCGTGATTTATTAAACTAAAGAATGCGTAGAAATTTAATTAGAAATTAATTTTGGAAAAATGTGCGTTCCGTCACAGTTTCATAAGGTCGAAGAAACATATAATGTTACGCAAGTGGGATCGTAATAAAACTATTAATGAGGGGTATGGAAATTAAGGGCGCTACTGGTAATTAAGTTATCTTTCGTTATTTATTGAAATAAAGTTCGTTTCAGTTTGAGAAAGTTAAACTTTTCATCTTTCTTTCTCGAATGTTTCTCCTCTGTGCAAAGTCGAAGTTTTTAATCTATCTGCAAACGATATGGAGGGGCGGTATCTATCCTAGATAAAAAACTAAATTAGTAATAGGTAATAAGGTAGCGAACACTCTGAATTGCCCACGTTCCAAGAAAGTTCATCTCGTCTTTTGAGTTAACTTATATATGAGTATATATATATTTATATATATATATAAATATATATAATCTTATCTATATGGATAAGTGTATATATATATATATATATATATATATATATATATATATGTGGCGGGTAAAAAAATGCTGATGTGAATGACTCAAGAGGTTTCTGCAGTGCAATGAAAATTATTTACCGCCCAAAATACAAGCCGGAAACTGTTATAAAGGATAAGACAGAAAATCTGTTATGTAGAAGGGGTGAGATACATACAAGATGGGAAGAATATTACAAAGATCTGCTAAACGGTGAATTGAAGTTTAATAAAAGCGTGCTACAAATTGTATTCGGAAAAGAAATTAATTCGAGCCTAGACCATCTACCAACGATAGAGAAAGTTCAGAAAGCAACAAAGTGCTTAAAGAACAACAAGTCGCCGGTGCAAGTCGAGAAAGAGATGGTTGACTATTTGCAAAAACACTTTTCAACAACATCACGTGGCAGGAAAAATCAGCACGGAAGGATTTCAAAGAAGCAGTCATATAGCATCAATCTATAAAAAATAAAGAAGATAAAACCGATTGCGCAACTATAGCTCTTCTATGTTCCGCAAAAAAAATTTTTCGTAACATTCTTGAAGAAAAACGCTGTTTAATTCATATCTACCCGAAGAGCAATATGGATTTAGGGAAAATCGCAGCCTAATCGTTTACCCGAAGGCAACTGATGGAGCAGGTAAGCAATCATCCATACTGTATATGACCTTGATAGGTGTAAAAAAATCAATCGACTCCGTTAATAAGGAAGCTTTATGATGTGCCTAAGGGCAGCTGGACGTTAACTAACCCTGTTGCAATTAATAAAACTGCTTCACAGCCGAAGTATGGTTAGTGCTTTATGTGATAACCGGACGCAGAGAAGAATTTGACGTAAATACTGGACGTAAAACAAAGATTTGTACTCGCCCCGACCATATTAAACTTGTTCACGAGCGTGATTCATCAAGAATTTAAACGCAGTATTACGGATGCGGGGTTTTGTCGATATTAAATTTCCTTTTGACGAAATTTAAATAAATGCAAAGCAAAAGCGGCGAATAGTTCCTTCTCGCTTGCTCGCCTTCGTTACGCTGATGATCACGTAATTTTTAACGACAAAGCAGACGAACTCCAACATATGATAACGCAATTAGCGGAAACGTGTAATGATTTCGGGCTTGTGATAAATGAGAGAAAAACGGAAGTCACGCAGTTAGATCGAGAACTATCTGATTTCCAGTTAATAATGGGAAATAAGTAACGCACGGTCGATTCTTTTAAGTACCTTGGAAGTTTCGTCAATAAGGAAGCAACATTCGATTGTAAAATTTCTTCTGGCCTAAGAAATGCAAATGCAACATATAACTATAATCGAGATATCTCGGTTTATAAATCGGTGCAGGGAAAAAAGGCCTGGAAGCATGCCATTTCAGATTTCCCCGGAAAATATTTCACGTCACTTGGAAAGATTGAAAAACCAACGAATACATACTGAATGCAACTGGATGTTGTTCAATCGAATAGTTTTTAACAGAAAACCCCGTCTAAATGGATAGGACACGTGATCCGTATGGATGATGAACGCATCCTCGAAAGATTGCACAGTCTTAAACAACGGAAAAAGACCATTCGGATGACCAAAGTTAAGATATAAAGACGTCATTTTGAAGAAATCAGAAATATACAAAACAGAAAAAGTTGCATTAAACTGCAACGAATGAAATAAATCACGAAGCAAATAATAAAAGGCCGTACCTACATCTAAAAGAAGAAGAGCCAAGCAAGTGATAATGATAACAACGAGCGACAAGAATTTAAATGCAGCCACTTCAATTTTATATCTACCCACAGCATAGGATATCGAATAGCAGACATAAGTACAAAGCTGGGATCTGAAACGGCTGATGGAATATACTTTTCACACAAAAGAAGAAGAAGAAGATACACGTTATACATGTATATGTCGCGATGGCGTGGTTCTTACGCATCTTCATCGTAGGCAAGGCGTAAGTCCGAACTTCTCAATTCTGACTCTTCAGATTACTATACACGTCTTACTCGTGAGTCTTTAAGGCAGAGAGCAAACATGTCCGAATTCTTAGAATTTTGTCAACTTTCTGTGACTAGTACTTCTTCCTCGTAGGTCTTCATGGCAGAGGCTTCGAGGTTTGTTAGCAGGAGTAGAGATGATTGCAGCTATTACTGCTTCATCTTAGGGTACTCCTGCCGTATTTATACCTAAATTTTAGCGAAGACTCGTCAAAAAGTGACGTTTATTCTCCAACCTCTTTGATTGACCTCCGCTCTAGACCTTGACGACCCGCTCTCGTTATTTTCCTTCTTTATCGAATACTTAATTTTTTCATAATTACAGCTATCTCTATTTTATCAGGTATCGGATTCTACGTTCCTTAGTTTGCGTTGTTGATTTCGCTGAAGAAAATTTTTACTTCTCAGCGCTACGATCGCTGCTCTTTTGGCTCATGTGAGACGAAGTTCGCGCAACCAGCTTTTCTCTCGTTGGCCGTTTCATTTCTTCTTGCTGCTTACCAAAACCGAAACATTTACAGGGTAGTTTGGTCATGCGTAAATCTTAATTTCGGCTCATATTATATAATTATAGAGGAGTTTTAATTTAAATTATTATTATCATTATTGCGTGATCGCAGTTTGCTCATTGAAAAGCAAGTTTTTGGGCCATAATAATACGGACAACTATATCTTTATAACTACTAAGATAGCGAGCGTCTAATTAAACTTCGATCTTAAATATAAATTAATTAAATATTACGTCCGTTATTATATCGACATCACTATTGTTATTTTTATTTCAAAGTGATGACGATCGTCGTAATATATACATATATCTTAATTATTTGAATGCGCTATTAATAGAAAAATGCAGAATGAAAATAAATGCAGATAAAACGGAAGTAATTATATACATATATAGAAATAACCCTCTCAATGGGAAAAAGAATATCTCAAGTAGTAAAATAATTTCCTTATCTGACAGTTTAATGGTGTCCGATGGAAGAATAGAAAAATAAGTAAAAAAAAAAACAATAAACGCTTTTAATAAAAAAAAAAAAACAGAACTCTCATTTGAGAAATGTTTCCTTACGCGTAAGGAAGCTGTTCACATTAAAACTTTTAGAAAAAGATTAAAACTGGAAGCTTTTGAAGTTTGAGGATATCACGGACGGATATTATCGCAAATAAAGAGGTATCCGAAATAATAGAAGAACAACTAGAGATAATAAGAACGATTGAAAAAAGAGAGTATGATCGGTAATGACATTGTAAATGGCTAGAAAACTTGATAGAAGGAGAAGCAAACAGAAAATTAAGAGGAAGATCAAGGAACGCCATAATAAAAGAACAGAGTTTAGGAAAATATTTGTTTAGCTGGAGGCCACGTTGCCCACCAACTTTAGCGGTTAAGGAGAAATTACGATGATGTATATGTGTCATTTTTTTAGATTTATTAATAAAGAAAAATATGAAATTAACGTGGAATACAATTTCGTCCTAAAACATCGAGCCGCCTGTAAATTATTTCGTAGGCTATTTATCCGAATTTACGCGCTTAGGTCTCCGCTAGCTTTCCGAATGGCACCCCTTATATACGAGCCTCAATAAATTATAGTTATATATATCTCGACCGAAATTCGGCCGACGTTAAATTATTAACACCTCTACCCTTTTCAATGAAGATCATACATACCCATTATAATTTCCCGATTTCTCTTTTTCCGAATACGCTCAATTTTCCATTATCTCTCCTTAAATTTTCTTTTTAAATTAATTCATAAATCACGTTTAAATAATTCCTATCGAAAAATTCATATTAACTTTGCGACGCTGCAGCAAAGAGACCCATATAAGTATTCAGCTAACTAAAACCAGATTATACTTGCAATGGAAAAATGTTATATTTTATGTGTAGAAGATTTTATTAACGTATTAACAAATAAAAAAAAAAATATATCATTATTATTATTATTATTTTAAATTTTTAAATTGCGGAGGAGCTAAATTGAAATTTATGAATTGACATAAAAAATAATTGTGAAAGATGGTTGTAAATTGTCATTGCAGTCGTATTAATGTTTAATAAATTGATCGATTTAAAATTACAATTAATATTATAGAGGATTTACCATATTAATACTTAATCTATGATAATAAGAAAATTGTAAATATGAATCGCAATAACTTATATCTGTATGAGTGATTAAATATAAAATGAAAAGGTTACAATATTATATACTTCAGGCGTCGGCATAGCCTATAGAGCACGGACTTCTATACGGAAGTTACTGAATTCGAAAAAATTATCATGGCTAGAAAATAAAAATATAAATAATCGTAATATTAACGCGTACAAGGCAATGGCAAACCACCTCGCACAACGCCATATGCGCGCTAGTAATAATATAGTACACAACAAAAACAAGCGCGAATGACAACAAAGCGATTAGAATCAGTTCTCCAGTGTGTGTGTGTGTGTGTTTATTTAGGCTAATGGCATATTATGATTTCCTCGTACGCTACTTACACTGTACAACATAACATGTATATGATGATTATCTACTTGACTAAAGTGACATTTAATCTTCCATAACTTCTACATGTATAAAATTATGAAATACCTTTTTACCTATGCAGAAATATTCCAAAAAAGGACGAACGCTGATGATTTATTCGATATATTCGTTTGCCCATCGTCATTCGGATGTTAAAGTCACAAAAGGGGAGACTGCTTAAATCTAGCGTATAATACATAAATTGCGAATCGAATTTGATTATTGCGAGAACACGACTCCACACTAAAGCTGACTTTTTTTGACATTTCAGTAATTTCTTATAAGGCACAAAATGAGACTGCTTAAATTTAGCGTATAATACATAAATTGCGAATCGAATTTGATTATTGCGAGAACACGACTCCACACTAAAGCTGACTTTCTTTGACAATAATTTCTTATATATATTATGTATATATATATATATATGTATATATATATATGTTTGCGCGCTAGTAAATATATACATGTAATTTTTCCTAGGTGTTCACGCTGTTACGTAGTTAGATATTTTATTCATAGCGCTTTGAACGCAACTTTCAACTGTAAATAAAATCATTCCACCTCTCGATTTCATTCGGAACTTCTTTATACCGGGCCCTTTTTCTAGTTTACTCGTTTAAGTTTATCGGAGGAATATCTTTATTGTCTCGTGTTTTACATTTCATTTTTATTCCTTCCTTACCCAGAGAGAGTTCGCTATTGTTCGGTCCGATTGAAATTCTTTATTCAAAACGTAAAGCGCATAACGAACGAAAATAGTAACAACAAACAAAAAAAAAGTCACTAACACGCTGGAGGAAAAAAACAACATTCTTTGGAAAAAGCGAAAAACAGTTTTCCCCATTTCATGTAGAATGTTTTCTACTCAAAAGCAAAGTAAATATACCGTTGGTAAATATTTCACACCGATATCGTCGTTGAGCGAAAATAACCCCACCACATATACTTATTATCTAGGTACATATATATATAGATATAGATAGATATAAATAGATAGTTAAATGTATATATAAATATATATATATATACATATATAACTTATAAGGGTGCAGAAAAAGATCGATTAAATAAATACAGTTTAAACTTAGGTCCAAAATATTTATTTATTAAGTTAAATTGAACAATGTGGTGTTTCAAGTTTATCTAAATAGAAAGATAAATAACTACATATACATATATATATACATATATATGTATGTATGTATATAATATATGTAATGTATAGGTCGGACAGAAAAAAATCTATTAAATAAATACATTTTTGGAAAAATTCGGAATTTGGTGATTTTTAAAAAATAAGCAAACGAAAATGGTCTTAAAATCACTAAAAATTTTTTAATGGAAAATCACAAAGCTTTTCGGCTGTTAAGCCATTATCGAATTAACGTAGAAAAATATGAAAACATGTACACAATTTATAAAACTATAAAGTGTGAAACATATTAATTTAGATATATACGATTTACAAAAATTATCGATGTGAAAATATAGTATTTATAAAATAATCTGATGACTGCCTCTATTAATCGAAGTGTGTACAATTAATGATAGTAGCAAAATTTTGACCTGTTTAAAAGGGGGGGGAAGTGTAATTATAAGCGTACCAATTAGCAATTGTTCTCTTCGCAGCTTCAGCAGCACGACTTAAATACATACAACGAGACCGAACCTGGGTCCAGTTCCAGGTATTGAAGCTATTATCAGCAAAACTCTATCAAAGTCGACACCAACAGTAAATTTTTTTTTTTATTAATTCATTTGTATTACAATCTCAAGAAAAAATAAAAAACAGTAAATGAGCGTAAATTTAATGAAGGACTAAAAAGTAACTCACACTTTTGGTGGTCACTTGTCGGCGCACAGCTTGTGATAGAAGGAGCGCTTTACAAGGAAAGTAGCAACGTTGAAAGTTATCTACACCGGAGGAAAACTAACGCACTAGCTAAACGTGACTAGGAAAAAGGAAGAAATGGCAACAATTTTGTATAAAATTCAATCGACAACTCCGATCGATCTCGAAGGTGTTGGAATTATCTAAATCATTCGCATGTTCAACATATAACCGAGTAAGACATCTATCGTTGTCCAATTTGGTTTATATGTTTTCTTCTCATTTACAACTAAACGATTTCTTCTTAACCGACAGAAAACGTTACAAACATTTTGTTAAATCAGATGTTTTATTCATAGCGATGGCTTAGAGTCGCGGACATTAAATAATACATTATGTCAGAAACCAGAAGCCTTCTAAATGTAATAGGCGTATGCCCAGCATTTCATGGATGGCAGGTCGGACTAATGAAGCTATCCTGAAACAACTCGGATTCGAGAAAAAAGATAGAATGGTTGCAGCAATAAAAATCATTGTCGATGAAATATTTCACACATCAAAAGTTCTTTCAGCATATTTATGTATGTTTCATCGTTTTATCAATTCAAACTTTCTCGCATTTGCTGAGAACGCTACGCGCAAAATATATTTCTAATAATTAATTAAATTCCGTGCGTTAACTTTAAAAGCACCAAACAATAAACAAATTAAATCAAACAGCTTCTTCCGCGCATCTATACGAGTGGATATATACATTTGTCTATATATATATAATTATTTATATTATTACACTGTACATATTCTGCATGTTGCATAATCATCGGTGCATCTAGGATTTTTTATGCGGGGTGGGCTCAAACATACCCCGAAAAAAAGAAATTAAAAAATTCCTAATAAAAATGAACAAAATATACACAGCCGAATGTGTAACAAAACTCGACAGCCAAAACAAACTATAAACGATCATGAACAACAATGACACAAGTAATAACAAGAATAACAAAAAACGCACTAGATTCGAATGCTGGATGACACAATTAGCGCCATTTTTTTTCTTTGTGTTGCACAATCAGCTGGATTTTCGATGTCATTAGCAGACAGAATGTAAGGAATATTTTCTAACAGTACTTTTTGCAATCTAGGCTGTTTTTCGTGTTCTTCAAAATGAGGTTTTAGTAATAACAATATTCTCTTTTATTTCAACTATCATTTAGCTGGGAAATCGTTTAGAACCGACTAGTTATGTGCCTTCTTGATATATTTTATAAACCCTCTGTGGACAACTTAAGCCCGGTAGACCGCCGTGGGTGCGCCACTGTGCATAAAATTGTGTGTTAAATTAGTAATGATATTTTGTAACTACAAAATTAGAATTATTAAAAACGTAAGCTAATTCAAACGTTCATCCGATACATGCTATAACTAAAAAATACAACCGCATTATATTTTAATACTGCATAGTCCAACCAGAAACACATAAATTCCCTGTATAAATAGTCATAGCTTCCATATTAACGTTTTCGGTTACTCATGTAGACAGAAACGCACGAACGCCAGTTTGTGCATATACCCCAAAATAAAATTTTGAAAATTTCAATTCCCTCCCCTCTGTCTTTTTCTCGGTGCTTATTCTGAATGTTCGTTGAAAATTTCAGCTTCAACCGAGTTAAGCTTAGAAAATTGTTCTTTACACGACATGTGTGTTGGTAAATATAATGGAAATGTTTTATATCGCCAGTGACGTTTTTATTTTTTTTATCTATGAAAGAACTATTTCAAGGATAAAAATTTGATCCAAAAATTTCGGAATTAATTTAAAAATTTAACTCGTATGTTCCGGATATTCCTTAAAACTACGCCATTTTCAGTGGAAATTCAGAAAATGTATAGAAAGAAATTCTGCTCGATTAATGTAGTTATAGTTACGTACGTAACAGTTTTAAATATGGTATACGATTCGTATCTAAATATATTTTCCGACAAAACGCGATTTTCCAAAATTATCTCCATTCGTCTAGGAGGTATGATGATGGTCTAGTCATTTTTTATGTTATACAGAATACGCTAACGAAACAGAAATACCTTTCAAAAGTATTGTCGCCTACTATCATTTTTTTCCCCGCAGAATAGAGATCGCCCGGTTTTTTTCAAGGGATTTGTTCATTGTAATAACAAAACCTAAAATGAAGAAAATTTCTTTACAAATTCGCGGAAAGTTCCTTTTACAAAGTGACTATAGATACCCGTTATCATAGCTTGTAAATTAATTTTATACAGCCGGTTATCTGTTTCTTAGCTGAATAGATAATTTCAGATCTATTTATATAAATATTTTTGAGACATTTCACGTCAAGCGGAAAATAAAAAATTTGTTAATATTAAAATTTTACATACCCCTATAGCGGACATGGTGACTGACAGTATACATTTATTTATCGCACATACATATATATATATATATATATATATATATATATATATATATATATATATATATATATATATATATATATATATATATATATATATATATATATATATATACGTACAATAAGTATTACAAATATATTTCACCGTGAGAAAAAATAAAGGAAATAATATGGGATTTAACGAGCCGTTTGAAAATGTTAACCCTATAGTAGAAAATCTCTATCGCACCAATGGCGGACTACCAACCCTTCGATGATGATGATAGGAAAGGCGGTAATAACGTCACGTAGACAAAGAGATAATGAACCATTGGTACGGGACTTGTTTTACCGAACGTAATTTCCTTTCCATCTTCATACACACATGGTTGATCTAGTTCTGTCATTAGGCCATATATTCTTGCAATCGAATGTATAACATATATATATATATATATATATATATATATATATATGTTACTCTCGTTTTTCGCTCGACTTTGATTCATTTCCTATATTTTATCAAAATTCGATACAATACGCGCTCCCATTTCGTAAATTCGTGAGTTGGTCAACTTCGTACTCAATAATACTTAATTGCCTTCCTTCAAAACCGATGGTTAAACGACCTCTCACTCTTCGTCACAATATGTCATTATGGTGACAAACGAAAACCAATTTTAACAGAGGTAACTTGATTATATATATATATATAACATACAATTCAATATAGATGAATTCATGAAAATATATTAAAAAAATTCAAAATATAGGCTATATACATAAATTATATCATGGAGTGATACGAGAATCAGTTACACTAATGCTAGAATATAATTAACTAGAGTAGCCTGAGAAATTAACCTAGGGCTACTAATAGAGATTATGTATTGTTTAATTTTAAATAATTCAGACATGAAAACAATATATACATCTTATGTGTACACCAACAGAACCGATTGTATATTTTAATTTAGATTTTTAACAATACTTTGCAGATGATTTTAAGCATAGTATATACAAATAAATATTTTAATTTTTTATGTAATGTGGAATCTAGTGATTTTTTATAAAAAATCAATTGAAAATTAGTTAAATCACTAATATTTATTTTCTTATAGAAAACACAACGCTTTTCGGCATTTACGCCATTATCAAGTGAAACATTTTTAAAAAATCATAATTTTAAAATATAAATTAAATATAGTTACTTAAAAATATTTGATGGTGATTGTGAAAATATACTCCAAAAATGCTGTTCTGCTTCTGTTCTGTAAATTTTTTTGAATTGTTGAAATTTAACATCAATATATTTGTTTAATAATTTTGTTTTTTTATATTAATTTTTTTCTTCAATATTATTTATCGGTTTCTGTAAAAGTTGTATACTGGTGGAATTTTAAATTTTTCATTTACTGTTGCGATGTATGATGTCCAAAAGTAAGATATAAAATATAAAAATATACAAACACAAAATTTTTTAAAAAACACAATTTTACAAGTAAAATGAAAATAAATATTAAAAAATCTGATTTTGTGTTCGTATATTTTTATATTTTATATTTTACTTTGGACATCATACATCGCAACAGTAAATGAAAAATTTAAAATTCCACCAGTATACAACTTTTAACAGAATCCGGAAAATAATATTGAAGAAAAAAATTAATATAAAAAAACAAAATTATTAAACAAATATATTGATGTTAAATTTCAACAATTCAAAAAAATTGACAGAACAGAAGCAGAACAGCATTTTTGGAGTATATTTTCACAATCACCATCAAATATTTTTAAGTAACTATATTTAATTTATATTTTAAAATTATGATTTTTTAAAAATGTTTCACTTGATAATGGCGTAAATGCCGAAAAGCTTTGTGTTTTCTATAAGAAAAAAATATTAGTGATTTAACTAATTTTCAATTGATTTTTTACAAATAAATAGTAACTGTAATACATTTTGCTAACAAATAACAACTTCGTTTATTTTAATTCAGTACTTACTTTCGTTATATTATTACTACTGTTAAGGTCAATATTATGGCTTTATATGATTTCACAGAAGAAGTGAGAATAAACTTTGAAAACGGAAATAGAGTATTGGTGGCATAGACTTCACAAAATCGTTTGATTAACCACACGAAACTATACTATATAAATTGGATGAAATAGGAATAACAGAAAAAAAATCAAAAAGTGGTTTGAAAATTATTTAGTAGATAGAATAACAGTGATTAACATAGATAATGTGCAAGAGGAGTTCGTGAACATGAATGTAGGAATACCAAAGGGAAGTAATTTAGCATTAATACTATATATTATATATACAAATGGTTTGCAAAATATAATAAAATAATATCAAAGTGTTTGCATTTGCTGACGATTTAGCTATTCTGGCAGTCGATAAAAATTAAAACTGCATTGAGTTACATGAGGAGTGATTTGGTGGGAATAAGTAAATAGGCTCGTGATCATAAAGTCAATACATTAAAAACAAAATGCATGCTGTTAAAACCAACGAGAGATCTAGATTTATATAAACCTCTAAAATCATAATGCATTCCAATGAACGTATTCATTTAATGATAGGAAATAATACATATTCTAAAATAGAGGTTGTAAAATAAAATTAATGTAGTAAGTGAGCATAGGTGTAATGATAGATAATCATCTTAGATGGAATTTATGCAGTCAATTATACCACCATTATACACATTAAGAAATTATGTTAGTAGAGAAACACTGATGTTAGTATATCTTGCTCTAATTGAATCGAGACTGAGATACTAAATCCTATATGAAGAAAATAGATAAGTTACAAAGAAGGTGTCTAAATTTAATAAGCATAGATAAGGAAGAACGAAAAACATTAAATGAACTTTTGCGAGAACGTCATCTACTAACTATCACAGGACTATATTTATAGAAATTTTGGACTATATAGTAAAACATAAACGTCAAAATATAATTGGAAATGTACAGAAAAAATATGAATTCCGAACTAAAATGAAATACAGAATACCAATAGAGAGAACAAAGTATGGTGAACAAATGAATATATAATGACGAAATTGTTAAACAAACTTCCACCTGACTTGTGGAAGAAAAAACAAATTGGCTATTTAAAACAACAACTGAAAATATGGCTACGGGACATATTTCTCTATTCTGTTTGTTGAGCTCATTCTCTATAACGTTTCTACAATGTTTATTTTTAAACATATATATATCCTCTTTGTATAACTGTAGATATTTACATCAATAAAATTACAATAATCTGAATAAATAAATATATGAAGACCGTTTCACCTTTTTGTTTTAGGTAATCGGCGAAATTTCCGTGTCCCGATGGAGACTCTGTTAGAAAGAAATATGGACTGATTAGTTTATTATTAAGTCTATCATCGATTCTTCTTACTATTCTATGTGTTCGTCTTCCTTAGCTCTTCCTCATAAACGTTTTGCCATTTCTCCAGGTATTTTTGTTTCACTTCATTTATTATTTTTGTCTATTATTATTTTCATGTTCTCCGTTTTTTTGATCTCGTTTATCATTTCCAACTATTAAGTTCCCCAGCATAATTCCTGATATGACGTAACAGTATAGGAGACCGTTCTATATGCAGATATTATGTTTAAGATATTTTTTTTTTTTTACATTTTGATCTTTTTTTTTTCACCGAAATATTAGGATAATAAATCATAATCGATCTGAACAACACAGAGTAAAGAATTTTTCTGTCCAGTGACCTAAAAAAAAGCGAGTAATATTTTTTAATTTTGTCCATAATGTAATCAACATAACTGAAATGAAAATTTTCATCAATGTGTATATGCCCAAATATTTCACTTCCTTTATTACAATGTTTAAATGAAAAGCATATTAAAGAAAAGAAACTGTGCTGAAATGAAAAAATTATCCCAAGACAGAAGATTAATAGACATCCACCAACCTAATGATTGAGGAGATAATGATGATGATTACAAAGTTTATCATATTGTTCCTTAAACCTTTCTGTATTCTATTTTGGAGGCTTTGTTCGTCTTTTAAGTTTCCTTAACTATTAGTTCATGTGAGTTATTATAAGTGAGTGATCTGTTTGCATTAGTTCCACACGTAACATCGACTTTTTCACTTGATTTAGATGTCTTTGAAAGCTATCAGTAACCATCTTTATCGCTGAAATAGAAAAGGTATAAACGTAAACGTCTCGAAATCACGATGTTTTGGCTACAAATGACAAAAAAGTAGTTAAAATAAAAAAATTTTAATATTAAAAGACAACGAAAGTTTTCGGCTATTAAGCCATTTAAAAAAGGACATAAATTAAATATATAAAAATTTAAAAAATTTAAAAATAATATATAAAAAACAAAAACTAAAATAAAATGCGAGAAAATACTTAATCTAGATATGTACAATATTAAACAAAAAAAGAAATATCAAAATAAAATAACATATTTAATCATAAAATAATCTGAGAGCGAATGTAATTTTATAACTAAATCTCTGATATTTTCTGTAATATTGTACATCTAGATTAAGTATTTTCTTGCGTTTTATTTTATTTTTTTTATATTATTTTTATATTGTTTAAATTTTTATATTTATATATATATATATATATATATATATATATATATATAATCCGTATATATGTATGTTAGTATATAAACAATCACAATAACGTATATTTGTATATATAAATCAAATAATTAAATAGATTATATCTATAAATTACACATCAGTATCGAGTAGTGTTACCTCTCATAAAAGAACTCTATATAATAAGATTATTAACAAAAAGTAAAAGTTAAGAATTTGAGTTCATTAAATTGCAATAAAAAAACATATAAAATTTGCTAACAAAGACATGCAATCCTTTTTATATACCCTATTATACGTATACCCATATATATATATATATATATATATATATATATATATATATATATATATATATATATATATATATATATATATATATAGATAGATAGATAGATAGATAGATAGATAGATAGATAGATAGATAGATAGGTAGATAGATAGATGGATAGATAGATAGATAGATAAGTAGTAAAATAGATCATTACAAATAAAATTCTAAAATGCGTACACAAACGATAAAGCCTCTAATGAAGTTTATGCAAAGTGTAGTACATACCTCAATAAAGCAGATTATGCTACAGTTTTCTACGTTTCGAATTTTTATATCTTAATGATAATGATTCATAGTTATAGTTTATACTCTGACAGTGATAAATGGATTACTGGTGTGTCTACTGTGGAAATTCTCAAAATATATATATGTGTGTAAAATCTTGTGATTCTATAAGATGGCGTGTAAAAAGCGATATAATAAGGTGTAAATATTGTATTTACATCTAGATGTGTAGGAATGCCATTAAAATATAAAATAAATAAAAAAGGACCAAGTATACTATCCTGTCCAGTGGCGCACACAGGATTTGTATCTGGAGTAGGCTTAAACATCCCCTCCAAAAAAAATCACTAATAAAAATTAATAAAATATACACAGCCGAATGTGTAACAATATTCGGCAGTTAAAACAAACTATAAACGATACGAACAACAATGAAACAAGTAATAACAACAACAAAAAAAAACACTGGCCAGCACGTAGGTCAGATTCGAATGCCGAACGGCCGACTGAATGGCCATTTTTTTTCTTTGTGTTGCACAGTCAGCTGGATTTTCAATGTCATTAGTAGACAGAATTTAAGGAAAATTTCGAACAGTACTTTTTGCAATCTAGGCTATTTTGCACGCTCTTCAAGATGCGGTATTATTAATGATAACGCGAGCTATTTCAAATATTCTCTTCTGTTTCAACTATCATTTTAGCTGCTTCATCGTTTGGAGCTTACAAATTACATGCCTTCTTGATATGTATTTTATACTTTTCTAATCCTTGTGGTAGGTGTGCCACTGACCCTGACATAGTTTTAACAGAGGATATATCGGATTCAATTTTAATATGAAAGTTATTACGGTGATTTAATAGTTTTTTACAGGCAGCATTAATGCAAGATCAAAGATTATTTTATAAATAACACAATTTTGTCCTAAACAGTATCGAAGTCCCTCTCCATATATATATATATATATATATATATATATAAGTAAGAGACCAGCACATTATCAGTTACAACATGGACGGGGTGAATAGTTGATAAATGTTTTCTAAACCCAAATTGACTGTCATTTAAAACATTGTTATTAGTATATGATGAATAATTTTTTTTTATAGTTCGTTAATTACTTAACTAATTTGTAAACGCACGATGTGATCTTCCGGCTCCGGTTTTATTTAAATTACATAAACAATTTTTCCATGACTGTAGTATTTATTACAAAATTGAATTTTACTGTTCATTTTTACCTGTTAGGTTTGGTTATAGTAAACTGTTAGCACCGGTACCAATATTTATTTAGTTACTAAATAAGTATCAGCTAAATTAGAAAGTAAAAAAGCTTAAGAAGTTAATGATGAACCACCTCGTATTGTTTTGCCAGAGAGATGACGTCATCTGGCAACTTAGACCTATACTTAATTTAATATTATTATTATTATTATTATGTTTATCCGGTATTTATATCAGCTAATATCATTATTTCTTCAACCGATCCTCGTTACAGCGTATATATACTTTTCCCCTTTCATAAAAAGAATTATGTACTACTAATTATACATTTAGTTTTAAAGAACTGAGCCTATAAAGCTACATTTTTATTTTACAAAATGCTTCTCTTTTATTTGTTTTCAAATTATAAAATAGTGATGTGTTTGTGGTGTTACAGTACCATAGTACTGCAATGACAACGTTTACTCCTCTTTTCAAATTACAAAATAGTATTTATATATATATATATATTACACATGTGTGTGTGCGCAAGTGTATTACTTACATACGCTATAGTACTGCAATGGAAATGTTTATTATCAATTAGTCTTCGGTATGGAACAAACTACGCGGTTTGAATTATTTCCAGGGGAGACATCACAGGAAAATATCAAATCTACTAATTAAGCTTAAAACTGAAATTTTGAAACAAGGTTGTCGTTGTACAAACAAACTTTTAACAAATATGTAAATACGTGTACATATATATATATATATAGATATATATACAAAAAGGAACTAGTTTTACGGGTCTTCTCGGAATAATTTATTATTCGAGAGTTTAAAGTTCGCGTAGAGGATAAACGCAAAGGACGATAATAAGCTTGGGAGATGGGTTAGCTCAAGATAAGAAATATTTCGGTAAGTCAAGTCGCAAGTCGCAATTGCGGGGAAGGTAACCTCCGACGGACATAGAAAAGTGGTCTGCATAATTCTCGTACTTCCGCTAATTCATCAACCGTGGTAAATAGGAATAAATCTACTCAACATCCCGTCGTAAAGTCTCGGAGTCTCGTAGAAGAAAACTTCTCCCATGTGTTCTCCCGCCATTCGTCTTTCTAGTTCGAATTAATTATCCGTCCTTTAAACGGCTCTTCTAAAATGTTCGTATAAAGTTTTTTTTTTTTTGCTTTCGACCCTAGCGATTTCGTACGGCTGTAAACAACTTAACGAATTTTCCTAATTAAAAAAAATAAATAGCCCTCGATTGAGAAGTTCGCCTCGAACCAGCTATCCGGTCGAGTGTCTATATAGAAGCATTTCTCTAACTCTCGATACATCTATTTCAGCGTCGGATTATTCTTCCTAATTTCATATTATCGATCTTATCTTCTTCTTCTGTTGGTATCGTTGAGCGTGGACGTTACATGGCTCGATCTCTCGCTCTTTTCTTCAGTTCCGCGATGTTATCCGCTGCTGTCCGATCTTTAATATTTTTTAACCTCGGTCAATTTTTCTTCTACCAGGTCGATCAGCAAATTTCCCCCTTCGAGTACTAATTATTTTTCTGTGCGGATGATAAGTATCTCGAATTTTCCCTTCTTCGGTTATATTATTAGCTCTTTCTGTCTATTAAAAAATAAAAAAACGGTTCGAAATTAATACATAAATTTTCTAACTAGTTTCGTTTGATTATTTCTAATTTCTACGGCGGAAATTAAAAGCAACGACCCAATTTTTTAAACTATTAAATTTAAAAAATTACCAAATTTCTTGACGGTTTGAAAAAAATTGACGAATAAGATTCATCCGCACAAAGAATCATGTACCGCCATTACTAGAAGGAACATATAACCTTTTAACGGCAAATTAATATCGCTTTTTAAAAAACGACCGTAGATAATCTTCAACTAGAAGTGGAAGAAGAAAAAATTTTTACGATAAGTGTATTGCAGCGTATTCTTAACGATCACATTTTAAAACTTTGTATAAACATCGTTACAATTGAGACATTTCGTGTCAACCGGGTGATATACAATTTTTTATCAGCGTTAAAATTTTATTACATACATACCTCGACTGAAAGAAATTATTTATAACATAAAAAAAAAAAAAGAAAAATACCAACTGCGGAAGAAAGCTGAAATTAGAAAAGTACACGAGCATTATATCGTGTATTTACCGTACTAAACATAACACGCCGAGGGCTAGCACACAGTCTTCCACCTTCCTTACCATAATTCTTATTTAGGCCATATCCACAATGTCTTCCGTTTCCTGCATTCACCGAACCTCTTAAATCTTATCTAGGACCACGGTAAGTGAGTATGTATCTCGGCACCCGCGCTACCGAATAATAATAATAATTGTTTTTTATTATTTAAATTACGGTTTTACAGCTTGTTTCATTTACAGAAATGCAATAGACTTAATCAGTGTACTACACGCCTCTTTAAAATATTTCATCATATACGAGTACACTATTCCAAAGCTATCTCTACAAAATAGAAAACAATATGTTCAATTTGAAAATTTCATACATCGAGGTTTCTATTTTAGGAGTTTTTCTCATTTTGCTCTATATTAATAATTTATCGAATGTTATACACGGTACTCGAAAATATTATTATACGCTGATTATTGAAAATTATTTTAAAAAATTAATAGAAGACTTTATACATTCCTATAAAATGATATCAATAACTTTGTATCTCGGAGTGTTGCTAATAATTTACCAGTTAATACGTCTGAATGTAAGCTCATTTCATTTGCACGAAAATTTCTCACTGCTTTGTATCATATACACAAGGTTCATTATTAAAAAAAGCGACGTGTGTCAGAGATTTTTATATTCTATTCGATGCGACATTAACATTTAAATTCCGACACAATTCGTAAGACGAGGAAAATGTTGGTTCAATTATGCGAAGCAGTCGGAATTTTAAACATATTGAAACACATTTAATTCTATATACTTCTTCAGTTCGTTCACATTTTCGGTACGCTAATTTGGAACTCGGTTAGATATGTGTAGTTTACAAGAGCGGAGAAAAGAAAGATTCTTGCACAGTTTGATCCGTGGTAAGATAAATTGTCCCACTCCTATTAGGAAAAGATCATTATCAAGGTGTTCTCGTTTTCGGAGTTCGTTCCGCTTGTACGGTTAGCAAAAACTAAACCGTATGTTCTCCCCTTTATATTCGTTCTTTATACTGCACAACAATTTAAAGAAAAATATCCCGAAACAGATACATTTCACAATCATCCTGGAGAATTCTTACAAATCTTTAATAACGTGAAGTTGGGCCACCCTGTCCTGTCTAAGTGATAATATTATGCGTGCGTGGATGTCAGGGTGTATCCGAGTCTTGCATATTTCGTACCAATGTAAAAGTATGTTATTATTTGCGTGCATGTGTACTTGATAGATTTACATATATGCGTGCATATGTATTTAGGTTTACATGTGTATGTATATATGATCTTTTAAGTAAATAAGCACTAACAATTGTACGGTATATTTATTGTTATTTTTTTTGTTATACCGCGCTGTGCAGTAATTGCCGGAAGCTGTTGTACTGGCGTATTGTGAAATTTAAATAAATAAATTATAATATTATAACAACTTGTACACTCAACTATTATATGAAGTAATATGCGCTAATAAACTATAATAGATGCGTAAATGTGAGAATTATCTATATACGATACATATATACACAAGTACACATACACAACGAAATCATTATTGCACAGAAAGTACACACAAATGCACATACATAATAATAATAATAATAATAATAATAATAAAATATATATTTTTTCATTTGATTTTACATAATATAAAAATTTATACAGTGGAGTACATAACAACCTCGACCGCATTACAAATAATAAATAGTTACTTAATCTATAATAATAAATAGCTAAAAGTTAATAACACCGGAAAAGTGGAAAAAACCTGCACAAAAGAAAAGATAAAAGATTAAAACTAGAAAAAATAAAGTATTATGTAATAGTTAGTAGGAAAGTATTTGATTATAGATTAAAATTATCTTAAGAGTAATCTATCTTTAATACGACGATGTTTATAACGAGTCATGCGAAGCAGCGCCATGTCGTAGTCTCCCACCACTGTGATCAGTTTGATAGTATGCGCCTGTCAGTTTGCGTAAACTTTTGCCGAAATATTACAGATATAATTCGAAATGTAAGAGAGGTATAATGCATGTTTTTAATTCTGTGGTATTATCTAGTGGCGTTTAAGGAAATTCTGCAGCAGATATTTTGAACCAACTGTAATATCTTGATAGTACTATTTGAAACTGAAAACCAAACAGGACAGGCATAAGTTAATCTTGGACGAATAATGGATGTATATATCAGTTTTTTGTTTAGGGTTACATACATCTAGACGTACCTATAGGTATAATTTCATTTGGTACTGAAAAGTTTCATTGCTGTTTCGTAAAGTGCTAGTAAAAAAATTTAGTAACGCTGGAACCTCTCGTACAGTACATCAAAAGCAAATAATTGAAATTGTCGGGCATACATTCGTCGTCTAAGTTAAATTTATTTTTATTGTATAATCTTACGCGATCTGTGGCAGGACATACGATGATTACACGGTCAGCAGTCACACTTGTCATCCTTACTAAATGAAAGTGAAATAGATAAAACCCAAATTTTCGATGCCCCGCTAATAATTGGGTAGTGCAGAAATCGTGAGTATTTTTGATTTTGTGTCTATATAATATAATGAGGATTAAGCTTCTCTTCGCATATTTTTGACCCAATTTCTAAGTATTGTCTTTTTTATAGCTTTCAGAGCAAAGATATATTCGGTTCTGGTTTCGCCGGCAGAATTTAGATTGAATTTCGAGATTAATGTGTTTGTTTCTTCTATTAACAGCTCATTCAAATATTGAAAGAAGACCACATTTTTAATGACGGCCGCCCTAATAAGCAATAACTACAGATGCGCTGTGTGCAATTGTTTTATATCCCCCTACGTGCGTTTATTAAAAATTTTCTTTGCACGCTGAACTAACTTTTTCTTTACTATTTTAACTTTTAGAGGGTTTAATGTACAACAAGGTGCTAAAGTGTTTTCAATCAATGATTTTTATAATTCTGTAATTGTAACTAATGTCCCATGTATTTAGACAGAGGCTCGTAACATTTGACAGTATTTAGTATATCCGTTTTCAATATTATATTGTCGAGATGGTATTTTCAATTCGTTTATCTACGGCAATACGTATTTAAAGTATTTAACTGGTTTAACATTTGAATTCTTAAATATTTTGATTTTAATAAATTTGTAAAAAATCTGACAAAACTGTTTGCTATTGACAGTTTTCATTTGACACCATCTAACCAATTTCTAAATTTGACTAGAGCATCATTTGCTATATTTTCTAGTTCTACTTATGAGTTACCACAAATTATAAAAATTACGTCATCTGCGTATGCATAGAGTTTTACATGTTTACTGTAGCGTAATTTCAGGATTCCGTTAAAAAGTATGTTCCACAATAAAGAACCCAGAACACTTCCCTGTGGACAACCTATATCGGTGTCTTTTTTTTTTCAGATCTACTTGTATTGCGATCTCCCTTTTACTTATAAAATGGTATATTCGACAATCATTTATTTTCAACTAGGAAATTCTCTAGACAATCGAACAGAACACAGGATATCAACAATTGTCAAAGGCTACTTTTATGTCCACATAGTGATTACCCTATTTTTACTTCTTAGATTTTTCTGCATATTGCGTACCGCATGTAGAGTTAATAAACCGTATATGTGAACCCACACACTGTCTAGATAATTTGTTCGCTGAATTTGACCCATAATTTCGATAACTTTTCAAAAATTTACCTAAACACATTCGAAAGACCAATTTGGCGATATAAGCGAATATTATTAGAATCTTTCTCTGGTTTTCACACTAGATAATATTTTAATAACAAGCACTATATAATACAAAAAAAAACGGAATTTAGACATTTTTTAATTTTTTTTTATTATTATTATTATTAAAATGGGATCTGCTCGCTTCGAAGGTTTTTTAAACGTAGTTATTCTGTTACATTACTTTTAGTAATCCTTCCTCGTTAGAAATACATCGGTGGTATAAGAATTTCTCGGGGGAAAATATTAAGAGATTTCGAAATGGATCCCCAAAAAAAAATGAAAGAAACTTTCCATAGATCGAAAGATAGAAATGTTTCCTGCTCGGATGTTTTCTATCCGAAAACAATTTAATCGTACCCTATCTTCGCGAGGAAGCTGAAAATCTTTAACCGGTGCTAAAAAATATATGAAACTTGCCGTAGATCGAAAGATAGAAATGTTCCCTGCTCGGATGTTTTCTATCCGAAAACAATTTAATCGTACCCTATCTTCGCGAGGAAGCTGAAAATCTTTAACCGGCGCTAAAACATGTATGAAACTTGCCGTAGATCGAAAGATAGATATTTTCCTTGCTCGGATGTTTCCTATCCGAAAACAATTTAATCGTACCCTATCTTCGCGAGGAAGCTGAAAATCTTTAACCGGCGCTAAAAAATGTATGAAACTTGCCGTAGATCGAAAGATAGAAATGTTCTCTGCTCGGATGTTTTCTATCCGAAAACAATTTAATCGTACCCTATCTTCGCGAGGAAGCTGAAAATCTTTAACCGGCCCGTCAGGATAAGCGACCAATAAGCGTATCGTTATAATATCGTGTGTTCATCTTTAGCTCGTTTCTTTCCGTATTTATACGTCTTTTCGGTCGATGACTTTTAGCAATAAGATCGCTTCTTGCGCCGCTGATATTTCGTACTATCCGGCGCGCCAATAATTTTCCCGCAGAACGTTAATTCGTTTAATATATCGATCAGTTTTGCACAACCCCGCGCAGTCGACAATCTTGTAATATTACGGAGTTTATCGAGATCTACCTGATAAATTAACGGTAAAGCGAACAGTCATTTATAGTTGTCACTGATCCTCGATAGGTGTTATCAGTAATCAATCCGCCGGTGATTTTGTAATTTTCCGCCATTTTACGCGATCCTCTGAATTGACGCCCATGGCGACCCTGTTGTATGCACGATACTATCTCAGAGATGTACAGCCAACCACCAGTGACTGTTAGCCATTAATTTTATCCGCGACCATTGTGAGTTCGATTTCTTCCTGTTTTCTTATTATGTGTCCGTAGAATTTCAACATTCTTGGAATTAATATATTTATTAATAAAATACATTTTATAGTATGAAATTGAAAACGACAGTCCAATTAAGTTTTAACCTCAAACTCCATTTACAAACACAATTATTATAATGACAACAATAATACAATTTCGTTAGTCTTAATCTAATAGTAATAGAACATGTTAACCCGACATGTAATAATTCATTTTTATATTATAAATTATAAAATTATTTTCAAAATAAAATTTTTAAATAAATGTTATTATCTTACTAACGTAATGAATTATAATTTTCGCCGTTGTTTATTTCTTCTATAGTTAAATTATCTAAATGGTTAAATTGATTTCTTACTAATCCTTCCGTATACTATAATCTAAAACTATCAACATTGCACCCCTATTATACAATGCAGCTTCCTAAAGGTGAACTGTAGATAATTTTCAATATATTTATCTAGGTTTAAAATCGAAACACTTCGCGTCAACCGGAAAACTAAACCTTTGTATCGTATTTTTCGTCATCGCAGCGCGATTGTAAACGTTAAATTTTTTCAAAATTGACGACTGGATATTTCTTCCTTGGTAACTGTACCGCTACTAAGGCTAGAACAACGGGGGGGGGGAATTTATATTAACGTGTAGAATAAATGACGCTGGGTAAGGAGATTCGGATATAGGAGAATATTGTGAAATATTTAAGGGAATATTTGGAAGATTTTGTACGTTCAGAGGAATATAGTGCATTCAGATCATTTGGGTTGGTATTTATTATTAGTAAATAAGTATTTATTGGTAAGCAACGTGTGGCCTGAGCGTACACGGCACTGGATGGACTAAAAAAAAAAAAAGTTTTCATTAAAAAAAGAAAAGGGCAAATAACCTGATTGCGTAATAAAGTAAAAATTTTTACATTCGTCCACGATATAGCCGTAATAATTGACGACAAAAACATTTTAGAACAGACGGTAAATGAAGTATACCAAACGATAAACATCCGGTTACAGTCGTTTAATCTGAACATTAATAATACGAAGTCAAGATGTTATTCGACAAAATATTAAAAAACAAGAAATTAAACTTAATGCAATATGATTTAAATATATGTCACCACACAAACACTAAATTTTACTAAGGGGTATTAATAAATAATTTAAAATTTTTGTAATCGTTTAAACTATATTACAAATTATAAGCATATATTCAATAAACTATATAATAACGATAATAGAATAAATTATAAGAAGGGATTAATTCTATATAAAAGTGTAATTTTGCCTAACATAATATATAGCAGTGTAATATATATATATATATATATATATATATATATATATCGATACGCTTAACATAAAACGATGTCAGAAGAAATTAAAGACTTTTCAGAGAATGATTGCAGTTAGGTTAATTAACTCATATAGAACGATTTACGTCAAATAATGTGATTGCTGGCATTAAACCACCGATATTCGAAACCAAGAAACACGATAAATATTTTCTTAATAAAGAATAAAACGTAAAGATAGTCCGTGAATTTAATACTACACAGTACCGACATCCATATTATTTACACGATGAAAAAATATTAACGCCGAAACAATTTAAAACTGTACTGAATGTATAGTGCAAAATATCAAATTCTTTGGGATAGATCGGTTTAATGAAACAATATTTCCCTAGTATAGACGATCGATTAAATAACGTTGGTGTTTATACTGAATTATTTTAACGTACAAAATTTATTATCGCGCACGGTATGTTTAAAAAATATCTATACAAGTATAAAATAGCGCATTCGAATAAATGCCAAACACGCAAACTACCGGATAATATCAAGCACATATATATTTTTAGGATGTATATGGTATATTTATATTTATTTCAACACAAAATTTTAAAAAATCATTAAGAATTTATATGTACATATGCCAAGTTTACCTTAGCAGTTAAATACAACTAAATGACTTTACAAAACTAACGAAATAATAAAGAAAATAGCCAGTAAAATAACAATAGGAAAAATTTAAAAAAAAAAAAAAAATTATTAGCTGCAAAACTATAATATTTAGCGATACTTGTGTTACCCCCAATTAATCAATGAGGAATTTATAAACTTTAACGTTTTTACAGTAACTGAAATAACTATCGAAAAATATACCATTTTTTCATCGTCATTAAGTGTCGTCTCCATATCAGGTGACTACTTACTATGCATATTTTGTTGTACAGTATAAGTATTGTACAAGACAATCGTAATATGACGTTAGAGCGGATAGGCACACACTCGGGAGAACTGATTGTAATCGCTTTGTTGTCACGTGACAATGCAGTCCCACATGTTGTTGTTATATTATTACTAGCGCGCATACGGTGCTGAACGTGGTGGTTTACTGTTCCACGCGATAATAATATTATTTGGATTATTTATATTTTTATTATCTGATGATAATTTTTGCATCGTCGATCGTATTCAAACTTGGTACCTTCCATATAGAAGTCCATACTCTTAGCCACTAGGCTATTCCGACGACGTCGCATTTACAATTATACTAATTAAGGGCTCTCACTGGCGAGCATAGGCTCGGAGGGGGGGTTGCTGAGATGAAACATTCGAGTCTGCTAGGAGGTATTGCTGTACAGTCTGTTCCATATTTGAAATTTAAAAAACAGATAATGTCTTTGTTGGTTGAGAAGTGGCAGGACTGGTGGGATAAAGCTGAAACTGGCAGGAAGACGTATGCTTTTCTTCCTGATATTTCTTTACGTTTGAAAATGCTTAAGTTTGACGTCAGCTTCTACAGTGCTCAGGTGTTGTCAGGTCACAGCAGGTTTGGTTCCTATCTTCATAGGTTCCGGCTTGCTAATGAACCTGTCTGCACGTGTTGTACTGTAGGTGAGGTAGACGATGTACATCATACGTTGTTCACGTGTCCTGCATTTACCGCCCTTCGTCGCCAAGTTGGTATCGACTGTACGGATGTATATCCTCTTAGTAGGAAAGTTGGAAGTTTTCTTTTGCTGGCCGAACAGGTCGTGCGTTCAAAATTTAAAATACAAAATTCTATTACTCGCAACTGACGCCTAAATCAACCGTGACACCAATATCGTTGCTTCGTTCGTAGCGTGGTAATTTATCTGTTTATCTTTCTATTTACATTAGTTAATCTTTTAATATTTGATTATTTTATTACTTAATTGCCTTTTACTTTTTCTTTGAGAGTCCTTATTTTTATTATTTTTATTTTAAGATTTTTTTGCCTCGTATTTCATGTTATTTTTATTAAATATGAATAATAGCTTTTTAATTATAAGTTTACTTGTTTAAATCTTTCTGTTAGAAGGTTTTATTTTAACTCTTAATTTATTATTTATTTTATTTTTCTGGTAGACGTTAATTTTTGTACAAACTCATTATTCTTTATTTGATGGAAGAAGGGACTATGTGTTCTCATCCCTTCTTTCATCGCTTTAAGTTAATTGTAAGTGTGGAGGTCTTTGCTTTGTGCAATTGCCTTCATTATTATTACTATTTTTTTCTCAATAGAGGGAGGGGTTTTTAGTGGGTAAAAATCCCACACACTGGTTTTGGTTTCCCAGCAGTGCATATAATGCAATGCACTGCGTGAATAAAAACAAAAATTTATGCGATATCAGTGTCTTTTGAAGATTTCCCCCCCCCCGCTTCAAAAAAAAAAAATTAATCGATAACAATAAGTCACCTTTATTAATAAACTGATTAGAGCGCCATAAACATGAACGGATAAGCTCATTTAAGTTTATTACATATAATTTCCTTGTATTCAATTTTATGTAAAATAAACTGATTAGAGCGCCATAAACTTAAACAGGTGGATTCATTTCAGTTTATTATATAATTTCCTTGTATTCAATTTTATGTAAAATAAACAGATCAGAGCGCCATGAACGGATAAGCTCATTTAAGTTTATTGCATATAATTTCTTTGTATTCAATTTTACAAATTTGTGTATTTGAACTGGGGACAAACAAAAAAAACTAATATTTCTCCTTTATCGAAAGATATTTTACTATTAATATCGCGGAAAGGATAGAGAAAAATAAAATAATAAAAATTTTAATCGGAGGAAAGAAAATTTCTCATTTAGAACTACTTAATTCTGTAAGAACGGCGAAGATTTTCGCGAAAACGATAAAATATTAAACGGGATGAATTATCTCCGCGCAAGTTGACGTAGTACACGCGCGTGATTAATGTTGCAACGTTCGCTATTTCGTTATTTCGTAATTTCGTAATTTCGTAATTGCATATGGGTCCTCGTACGCGTGACTTTTTAGACCAACTATTCCATTTGTTTGCGTCACGGTTTATAAGAGAATAATATCCGTAATAGGTCGCTCTTTATTCTGCGACAATAACGCTAGCAGTCATTTTTCAATAACGAACGCCCATAAATCTAAAATAAGACAACTGAAGCTTCACTTCCACAACCGACCCGAACCACCTTATTTATCACGTTACGCTTCAAACTCGAGGCGCTGTAATTATTTACACATACATATGATGTTTATACATGATTCTTCCGCAAGAGTTAACGTTCGTTCCTGCTTCCTTTTATTAGAATTCTAGCTGAAGTATTATAAAAAATTTGAAATAAATTTTTGTATACACACACACACACATACATATATATATATAAGCCTGCATATGTGTATAAGTTAATGCGCCTAATACTACAAAACATGGTTTGAAACACGGGTTTTGGTAGTGTGGTACATGCGAACGGTGTATATATATATATATATATATATATATATATATATATATATATTCCGTCCGTTATTTCATTGCCACACCTCACACAACAAAACGTGGCGTTATATATATATACACGTGTGTGTATGTATATGCCTATTATTTATTTATATATATATATATATATATATATATGCGTGTGTGTATATATACACATATATATCCGTCTGTTAATTCCACTCACTCGCTCGCTCATTTTGCAGGTTAACTCCCCATATAAACTGTGCCAATAGAAGTTTAAATTCAAAAACATCTGTACCTCAGAGTGCAGGTTAGAAGTGAAATGTGAAGTTGTCTTAACTAAATTCGTCACAAAAGTTTTTTTTTTTAATTTTTAGATGATGTATACAACACACACACACACACACATGCATATATATGCGTGTGTGTGTGTGTGCAAGTGTGGCATATACATATATATCCGTCTTTTAATTCTACTCACTCGTTCGCTCGTTTTGCAGGTTAACTCCCCATATACACTGCACCAATAGAAGTTTCACTTCAAAAATAAACATTAGGAATGGATAAGAAATCTTTATTACGTGATTCTAAAAATTTATGATCTATTTTCGAATAATCAAGAGTCATCATTGGTATTACAGTCCTTAAGACTGATTTTATTTCACAATAAGCGCTTTTTTCAGTTGCACCGGTTGCCCACCACCATTTTCATCTCTCAATATATTTGTCCGTTTATGTATGTAATACAGCCACAAAACTATTCCTCGGTTAGCTTCGTCCTTGTTCCTTGATATTGTTCCTTCTGTTACATCTCGTAATTATTTAGTAGTTTTTCATTTGTGATTTTATCAGTCCATTTAATATTTTCCTCCAGCACCATATCCCAAAAGTTTCCAACTTCATTCGATGGCTCAAACTTCACGTTTCGGCCCAATATAAAGCTACCGGGCAAATATAGTTTTTTATAATGCTTTTACGGAGGTTCATCTGTCGCAATTTATTTCGTTTTCCTCCCACGCTAACTTCTAGCCTAATTCTTATATTTATTTCTATAAAGATCCTCAATTATCCGAAGTATTTAAAACTATGAACTTGTTTGACTAATCCATATTGTTTTCCTATATAATTTATAGACCGGGCTGTTTTCTGCAATACATTTGGAGACCCCAAAATTACAGCTTGGTCGTCTGCAAAAACTTACTAGTTCGAAGTCTGTCTGCTCTTATGGATATACCAAAATGCAAACGGTCGAAAACAAATCGAAAAGTTTAAAGCGACGTGCTAGAGCCGTACTGAGGTGTTTAAAATAGATACAGTTGTTCGGTAAATTAACGGCTAGCGGCTTAATATATTATTGTAGTCCCGTATATATTTTTCACTTAAATTTCTGTTGTTTGTTTTACCCTTGGTACATTGAGGTCACAATGTATGACATTCTTACGTACATACCGGGGCGCAGATACAATGTTTCGTAACACCTTGTTTTGAAATCGCTGAACATGAATTACTTATAGCGCCCCACATTTCATCTCTGTAAGTCCACACTGGTTTCAATAACATGTTTTAGAGTAAGACTTTGTTTTACAATGAGAGATTGGAGTGTTTGCCTATTAGTTTATGGATCGAAGTTTTAACTGAAACTGCTTTCATTTTGAGACAACGTGGTCTTTCTATGCGAGTCGTCGGTTCAAGTGTAATACTAGATATCTTACTTTCCATAAAAATGCTATTATTTGGCCATTCATGTCAGCTTTGTTCAAAGTAAACGAAATGTAAATCCATTTTGGATTCATTAATTTTCTACACGTTAAATATTTATACGCAAATGAAAAAATATCGACGATAATGCCTCGCGTGAACTTCAGTTGAAATATTTCAACGGTAAATCTAAGAATACACGTCTCCGCTGCTAATACTAAGCTGCGACTCATAAAGAACTTTAGCTTCCCAATCTTATTGAGGAGACGGAAAACCATACTAGTATATAAGGCAAGCCAATATTTTGTTTAGTTATTCCTTTAAAGATTTTCGATAATTGTTACTCTAGAAAAAAAAAAACAGCATAATCCGGTATAGGACGAATAAACTATTTGTAGAAATGGCTAAATATCATAGGATCTTCTTCGGCTCGAGTTATGTAAACAAACCAAAATGGTTAATTGCTTCGAAGTCCAATTTAACTTTCTAACGATATAAAACCAAAATAGCAGCTATATTACGTATTAAAGGTAAATCGTTTAATGCGGGATGTTGGGAATAAACAGCTCAAGCATTTGTACGCCGAAAGAGCAAACTGGACAATACTAAAAGTAGAGAAGAAAATAAATGTAAATAATCGCTTAATATATTCGAATATTCAATTTAGTTCAGGCGTGACTAGAATAAACCGCAAACTCATTCGAATATGACGAGGTATTTATATTATAATTGAATTGTATGCGAAAAGAATGAAGTAGTATATGTTAAGGACGTTTAATTCTTACTAAAATATGTATGAATACTGTAAAATGTCTAAAATTGGATTATTGAATGAGCAAAAAAAGTGCCTTCGGAGATGGAAGAATTTTGAAGTATAGAATATATACAGAATCAAAAGTTTTATCGATATCGAAGAAGCAAACATTTCCTATGTTAAAAAAGTGAGTTTTACATGTCCAACATCGAGTGCTAAGGTTATTCCAAAATCCGAATATACTGGGGGTGATATTAGTTTTTCTCTAATCGCACCGATATGAAAATGGCAATCCAGAAGAAGTAGAAAAGGAATTTTTTACAGCTATAATCAAAAACAAACATGACCAATCAGCGGAGAAGAAGACAGTGAGAATAATTATACATATAATTGCGGATGGCGGATTATTCAATATTGTGTATGAAATTCCATCATCATCATCATCATCATCCGTTTTTTTACATTAATTAAAAACGAATAATAGAATTGGACAGAGCTTTATATTCATGTACACTTACATTATATACGTAATACACCATTCATTAAAAGTAACGACGTAAGAAGGAACAATTAGAAAATTTTCCTACTAATCAAAGTTATTATCTTGTAAGAATGAATCGAATACTTCGAGAATGGTCCAGAATATGCTCGAAGTAAACATTTCACAAACAAGGGAAAACACGAATACATACATACATAAATGCATAAAATCAACTCACATCAACTGTAAAAGTTAGTATCGTCAAACCCGGGTACACCGATATGACCTTCAGCAAGCCAATAGGAAATGGTTTGCCATTGCGTTCCCCGGGTTTCTTTATTTTCCCCCAGTAAACTGAAACTCGTTTATCGAAAAAAAAAAATTATACAATTATACGGATAGCCAAGTTCGTTAGAATTTTTTTTTTTTTTTTTTTTTTTTACCGTTAATTCTCGTCCCCGATAGGATACAAAATCAGGTTGCGAGCTGATTTGGAAAAGCACTATAAGCCACGAGGCCATACTATATATATATATTCTTACGAATGTGAAAATTAACAAGAAAAAAAGTGAATTTACGCATTCAGCATTTTCTACCCAAGATGACAAAAAAAAAATAAACTAAACTAAACACGCCAGCATGCCTCTAGGGAGAAAATGTTTCGGTGGAGAGTATGCAAGCAAAGATAGTTACCTTGGTAAACACGAACTGGTGTATGTGAATAAATTTTGCTTCACAAAATAATAAAGATAACCGTCACCCTCTTAACCCGCTTTTTTTTCAATCGATTATACGGACACTTTTGTTTCTATACTCACACTGAACTCAATAATGGAAACTCCGAAATAAAATAAGACTATACTACACCTATGAAATACGGTACTTTATGGA
Organism: Coronaproctus castanopsis; assembly: GCA_032883995.1. Taxonomy (NCBI): domain Eukaryota; kingdom Metazoa; phylum Arthropoda; class Insecta; order Hemiptera; family Monophlebidae; genus Coronaproctus; species Coronaproctus castanopsis. The sequence continues at coordinate 258,661,474 of CM065053.1, forward strand.
TACCGGAAAGTATATATATATATATATATATATATATATATATATATAACAGATTCGATTTTTCTGCCCTAGTGAATTCTAGCAATATGTAAAAAATATTTGCCAACATAGGTTCTTCGGTAGATGAAAGGTATCTATTACACCTTATTTGCGATGAACCACATTTGCTAAAATATCGATCAAACTAGGAATCAATTTTTTTTTTTTCGATGAAAAGTCACAAAGCTTTTCGGCTGTTAGGTCATTATCGAGTGAATATATAGAAAGATAAAAAATATAAAATGAAAAAATATTAATTTAAGATATTTTTTTTTTTTTTTTTTTTTTATTTTACTGTACCGACAGTTTCCTGTCATAAACAATAATGATCGTAAGTAAGGAAGTAAGGAGAAGGAAGAAATTGGAATATGGAATGTGAACAAGAGGAGGAAAGTAAAAGAATATTATTAAGATTACAATTCGCAAAAATATAATTGCTTTGTACGCTACTTATTCTCCGCAACAAAATATGTATAGGTTAAAGTAGTCGTATAAATTGCCCACCAACCTAGCGGTTGAGGAAAAATGATGATAATTGAGGTCATCTAGCAATTGTTGTAAAATGCGAATTAGGTGCTCTCCCCCAATGGGAATCCCAGTAGAAATTAGGATAAATCAAATGTGCTGGTTCGTTTCAACCGGCGTATCTTAAGACTGTTATATAATAAATTGATGGCCGGTGTACTTGTACGAGACTCCGACCACCTTTTATAACTTCGTCTTTAACATAAGGAATAAGGAAGTCACGATATAATGTCGTATTAAGGAGGAGCAATGAGTATGACCTTGTATTTTATTTATACGACTTTTTTTTTGCGCAGCCCCACAGCATCAGGCGCCGTATGATGTCCACACAAGCTTTAACATTATTTTACAAATTAAAAGCTTATTTTCGAGAGAAAAAGACTGGAGTAGCTGGCAAGAAGCCGGTACAGCTGCATATTAATTTACTGTCAAGACGCATTCTCAGATATTTTTAACGTAACTCTGTTGAGATATAAACTCCCTCTAATGGATGTACAGGTTAAGTTTCGCGAGTAAATGTGACCTTCGTGCACTTACTTTCGTTAACTGAGATACGCCAACGTCTCAGACAGGTTTCGATTTTTGTTAAAGACGGCCGCAGAGTTATGTAGACTAGATTTTGCTCTTTGACTACAGCTAAAATGACTGTATCGTCCGCAAACGTGTTATCACATCGTCGCTAACTGGAAAATCAGCCATAAACAACGGAAAACACTCCTTTGAAGCGCGCTCTTGCCGATACGTTGCGTAAGTTAAATATTAAGCCAATACGGTCATCAGCTTGTACGAAGCCAAAAAATGTGGCAGCGACTATAAAGATATATTAATGTTTCCCAGTAGTCGATAGCATAGACATAATCGTAAGATACGATTACTTTATCCGTCGACTACTGAATAATAATTAAAATATCTCTATTCTTTTTCTTTTCTGTGTCATCGGCATATATCTCAAATTGAAAATTCGTTTTCCTCCAATAGGAAAACCTTCGTCTCAGTCAATTAGAACATTCCTTATAATAAGTTCACCGTAAACATTAAATAACGAAGGAGACTAACCTAACCTAACCTATCAGGAGCAAATCCTCCGGTACCGCTAGTTATTAACGGTACCGAGTAAAAATAAAAATTATACATCACGATAACTTATATTTAATACTTAATGGATAGAAACTATTTTGATACTTTTAAATCTTCCGCGAATTCAATAAGTAGGAGAAACTTTAGTAAGTTAGTGCGTTCATATTTAATCCCGTTGTCTGTCTTTCAGATAGTGGGTCCGCTGCGATAGAGCTACTCTAGACAGAGTTTTACCCGTCCGGTCACCTCCGATGATGGACAAGTGCTCAATCTATGCGCGGTTTTCTTGTTGTTGCATTCACGAGTGTTGTGTGCAATCTTGTACTGATCGTTTTATTACGTTATTTTCACGTTAACTTTTTTCAACATAAATAATTTCATTTAGCTATTATATTTCTTAAGCAACTTCCAAGAAAATCTCTAGTATTTCTGACATACGTATATAATGCAAAAGACTTCAGTTCCGATACTATGGAAATTTTCTTATATTAAAATGATATTAAACCCCCCAGAAAATATTACATCTTATCGACACATCTCTCTCCTTCCAATGTTTTCTAACGTCTTTGAAAAATTAATACAAAAAAGGCTCCAGAAGATTATCGATAAAGAGAAACCGAATCATCAATTCGGATTCCGCATTGGACAATCAACTGTACAGCAGATTCATTTAGTTGTAAGCCAAATTGAACAGTGTCTTCTCGATGTGAAACAAGCCTTTGATAGAGTTTGACACCCAGGCCTTCTTTCTCTATAAATGCAAACATATATTGCCACCGGAATATTATAACATTTCGAAATCATACTTGGAGGATCGATATTTTCAAGTAATAATTAATAATTGTCAACCATCTCCCCATAAAATTCAGGCTGGAGTATCTGAGAGCAGTATCCTGGGGCCACTCTTATACTCAGTATTTACGAGAGATATTTCAGAAAATACATTTATAGCAACCTCCGCTGATGATACGGTAATACTAGCTTCACACGAGTGTCCTAGTGCGTCCACTCGGCATCTTCAGTTTAGACCAGATCGCTGAATGGTTCAGCATTTGGAAGATAGCAATTAACGAAGCTAAATGTAAACATTTATTATTTACTAAAAGAAAAACTGAACGCAAAAAGTATTAAGTTTCGTTAAGTGGAATAACAATACCTCAAGACGGGTCTGTTAGATACGTAGGAATCCATCTTGATCAGTCTTTAATACGGTCATCACATATAACGGCAAAAAGGACTGAATTAAATATAACAAAATTAAAGTGATTATTAGAACCCCGATGTCAACTAGATATTAAAAATAAACTTTTATTATACAATGCGATACTTAAACCAATCTAACTATATAGTCCTCTAAGGGCAACATTCAAAAAATACAGCAGTTCCAGAATAAGATACTACGAAGGATAGCTGGCGCTCTATGGTATGTCACTAACTATTGCATAAAGATCTTCAGTATGTGGAACAAGTAATTCAACGAGCTGCTCGCGATTACCTGGCGAGATTAGAAACTCGCGAAAATCCGCTAACAATAAGCTTGCAAGTTCAATCGGCGATTAAAAATCTGAAGAGAAAACGTATTACCCGACTTCAGATAACGCTTTCGGGCTGCCATCATTCATAACTTGGGAGTTCTGTCGCTGGACCGAATACTTCTAAAAAAAATGTTTATTTTTTTTACATTCATTACATCTGGTAGATGACGAATTGGACACGTCAGTTCTAGATTAGAAGAAGATAGAAAAAAAAATAATAATAATTTTAATCTGAAATTGAAAGTAAACGCAAGAATTTGATTAGCGTTGGCGAGAATAAATTATTTTACTAATATGTTCTTCGAATAAATTAAGATTATACAGAATTGCATTAAAATAAAGGGATACATTATGCATTAAAATGCCTTGCCGAACTTTTAAAATTATAATTAATATTAAAAAAATGCAACGCTGAAATTGTAGTTCTACTGTAATAAAATTTATTACTTAGAATCGTTCAAAAGAATATTAAAAGTTCGTCGACTTATTTATGCGTAAGCAAAAGAAAATATATATATATATTTTTTCTATTGCGATATAAGTAATCCGCTTTATCGAATAATCAAGTAAATATTTTTTCCACGAATTTACCTTTTTAATGTCCTTAAAAATAAAAACATACCAGAACGGTACCACTAAACAGGATCAGGATTCGCCAATGATAATATATAATAATACGTATATATGTACATGTATATGTATTACATTTATATAAAAAAGTTAGGAGTAAAAATATTTCTCAGCTATCCTTGTTATTATAATCCTCTCTAAAATTAAATCTAATGGCGATATTACCATAACCTACTTCTTCATGAAGGTCGGCGATGCACATATTTGAATTACTATCAACGACTGACACGAATAGACGTTCTAAGAACACCAGTTGAAACATTCTTTAAGATAGGCCAACCGTGTAATTTGACATCTTTTTCAATGCTGGAATTATATTTTTAAGGTAGTATATTTCGATCCTTTCATATTACACCTTTCATTTTTTGTCATAATTTTTATTAGTTGAAGGTTCTATCCTAGTTTAAAATCCCTGAATCCATTCTATTTTACCTATACGCCGGTAGCGGTACATCACGCATTTGAGATCTTTCTAATGTTGAACTGTATATAGTAGGATGCATGTAACATCTCGGGAGTCTTAGCTCTTTCCTGTTACAAGTTGCAACAGGTTCGAAACTGCAATATTATTCCGGTATACTTTCAAATATTTCATAAACGCTACCTGTTCAATTGTTTCAACTTTTTTATTTTGATAAATCGTCGAACAATTCGTTATTTTAAAATGAAATTTCTATCGTCGCGTTGTGTACGAGGAGTTAAAACGAGCGAGCGAGCGAACCGATTTCTATTCTTTCTCTATGCGCGCACGGCTATTCGTTATTTCGTTAAAATCTTTGCTGCACAATGGATCTACATTCTATGTAGATTCGAGAACGAAAACATTCGAGTCACATCGCCATTTAAAATTAAGCCGAATAGTTCCTTTTCTCTATGAAATTTGTACGAAATCGTGAGTTTATTAAATAAGTGTATTTTCATTGTGCCTAATGTACACTTTGAGTTTAATATGTCGAATATTAAAATTTATCTACTACGATGTTGCATTTTATATTGTCTTCAAGCTTTAGTTCTTCCGCGCGCCACGAGGCGCGGTCTTTTTTTATTTTTCTTCAATCTCATCTAAAAACTACTAAATGTAAACACACAAACATATTTTAAAAAATAATAATAAATTAAATAGATCGCCGATGGAAAAGGAATTTTTTTTCAAAAAATAAATAACAAAATTATTTAATTTCTGATCGGGAAAAAGTTATGTCAATCGAAGAATATAAAATTGCGCTAAACAAAAATAAAACGCCGAAAATCCTTTTAATCGAAAACGGAAATTAATTTCCAAAACGAAACGAACCGAGTTTTTACAAAAAATAATAAAAACCTATTCATTATTATTATTATCATTGTTATTCTAAAAATTTGGTCGTAAGTAATCTTTCGCTCGAGGGCGCTGGAGATTTCCGAACAAGCTTCGCGTTGTTTACCTCTACGTAACGTAGGTCCATATTTACTGAGAAAACAAGATGATATCGTACTCAGTTCGTCCTGCCGCCCGAAGGGAATGATGTAACGTATTTTCAGCGTAAACAAACCAATATATAAATATATATATATTAGAAAGAAGAGAGAGAGATGATATAATAAAAATGAAAAGAGAACAAGATAGTCACGTTAAATCTAACCATACTAAACTTACTGGACGAGTAATCTTTGCATCTTATTAAAGCTGTAACATAAAATACATGACACCCTTAAGATATGAAAACTTATCATTTCAATCAAAATATGCTAAATAAATCCCTTTCTCGTTTATGATGTTCAAGGCAATACTAACTCTAATATTAAACACGGGTAACCCTAGTTTCTATCGAGAATTCATCCACGACAAAATATCATTAAAAGCGAACGCCTGCTCTCTCCCTCTAATATATGCCTCTCCCTTATATATTAGCGATTTACATAACCGACTAATTAGTAACACCACAAAAAAAAAAAAAAAAAAAAAAAACAGACTAATTCCCTAATTGATAATAACTCATATAACGAAGAATAACAGACATAAACTAAACTAAACGTATTTAATTTATATTAAAGTTTAAAAATATATTTTAATCTAAAAAATTGCATGAACTTTGTGAAGTAAATCATGTAATCGTACAGATTTGACAACTCCATAAATAAATTAAATATATTTTAATACAATGCAAATATTTATGTAATCGGTGTTTTACAAAATCGATAATTTATACTAGTAAAAATATAACTTAGAATGATCGTATTCGAAATCCGACTAATTTTCAATCGGTTCTAGAAAAACCTATTAATATCGATATAAATTAATCTTCAATCGGTTCTAACAAAACCTACTAATGTCGATATTTCCTGCGCCCATATTCTTAAACTACTTAAAAATCGAATTATACTACTTGTCGCTAAACTTTTATTATTAAATTCGAAGTAAACTTTGAGAAACACTCTAAAAAAAGAAGCAATAGAATATATTTACCGAATAATAACCTACTAACGGATATTAGTCAAAATGCTATTAAATTCAATCGGATTTAAATCGGTTTTTTTTAATTCTAATGCGCATCGCATACTTCTTGGCACATGCAAATGAAATTTATACTTATATGGATGAAATAACATCTTTACAGGATTTTTTTTCTATATGGAAGGTACCGAGTTCGAATACGATCAACGAGGCAAAAATTATCATCAGAAAATAAAAAAAAATATAAATAATCCTAATATTATTATCGCGTGGAATTACAAACCACCGCACACGTCATTTGCGCCCTAGTAATAATATAGCGCACAACAAAATCACACGAGGCTGCATTATGTCCTGACAACGAATCGATTACAATCAGTTCTACAAGTGTGCGTGTGTGTGTCTGCTTGTGCTAATATTCTGATTTCCTTTTACGCTACTTACATTGTACAATAAATATATATATATATAGGTAAGTAGTCGCCTACATCAGGCACTTAATGATGAATGATATATGTATATAATATATATAATGTATGCACATGTATGCATATATGTATATGTAACAATAACATATATATGTCACAATAGTTTGCTAGAGTGCTCGACTATCAACTCCATGGTCAGAGGTTCAAAACTAACACGCGATATAGAAAGTTTTACATAATTATTTAATTCTTAATTATCACCAGGAACATTATATGCGCGCGCATCCGCGTCGTATATAAATATAAGTGCTTCGAATGCTAGCTGATTTTGCACGTAAAAATAAACGTACAATATTATATTTCACTTTGTAACTATACGTTTATCGTTGATATATATATATATATGTATATGTATGTATTAAATTTTAGTGTAAAATTACTCAATAAAAAAAAGTACGTATTACGAGCTTGCTTTCTGAAAATAATTATTTGTCGAAATTAAATACGCTATTTAAAAGCTTGCAATCGTAATCTTATAAACGTTTTTTAACAACTTTTAGAAAGTTGGTAAAATCGTCATCAACCTGAAGATTGACAAAGAACCGGCAAAACTATGTTATCGGGAAAGTCAATAAGAGGTCGTTTGCCAGACTGGCTTCTTCTCGGCTTCTATACTCTCCCAATAAGCAGATACTCTCGCTTAGCGATCGATTACATAGATAGCGTAGCCGAGTTAATTGCAGGCGTTTTTATCGTGAAAAATATGGAATTAGCGTCGCCGAGACGTGCGAACAGAATGCTAACACTAGTACGCCATAGTACTCGGTTTTCCCAATCATCTAAAAAGTCCGCGAAAATTACGATAATAATATATTAGATTCGTATTTGGACATATTAAAAAAATAAAAATGGCAAATTAATTTTACCCGCGACGTAACTTGAATATGCGAATTTCTTATATTATCGTCTATAATTATCGATCGAATGTCATTAATATCAATTTTCGAAAGCTCGGAGACGTTTGAGTTATTAAAATGGTTCACCTTTTTCAAGGTAACGGTTAAGTAGGCTAGAGCGATAAATCAAATTAATACCACGGGAACAGCTAACGCGATAAATTGTCAGTTTGATAAATAACGTGAATGAACGTAAAAGACGGAATATTGCAACAATAAATGTAAACACATTTAGACTATCCACATTATATATATATACATATATATATATATATATATATATATACACATATATATATATATACATATATATTTATATATACATATATATTTATATATAAATATTCCTCAGTAACAACCCGCTGCCTTGCGGTTAGGATGTTTATCTAAAGGCTAAGGGAGACAACCCTGACAGAAAACAAACTAGGTAGCGTCTGTACTCCAAAGGAGCGGCTACCAAAGGCGTCTGTTCCCTATGTTAAGGGCGGCCTATTTTCATGCGCAGAAGGAAGCGGGGCCCCACTGCGTTTTTATATGCCTAACGAAAACCTATGGATTACTCAGAAAAGGAAAGTGTTATGCCATGTGACCCGACTGGCACTCGGCGCTACTCGAGTACCGAGTTCGAGAGTGTAAAATATGCGACTGGCCATGTGGTTGTAGGAAACCAGGCAACTCATGGAAAATATACGACTGGAATGAATATGTGGAAAACTATCAACAACATTGGAACCTGGAACGTACGCGGATTAAATGAAGCAGGCAAGTTGACTGTTGTCGAAAAAGAGGTAACTAAATACACAGCGGTTGGCATATCTGAAACGCACTGGCGAGGTAAAGGGCATTTCATTAGCAACAATGGTAATGCAGTTTACTACTCTGGTCAGGATGATCAATCTATCAATGGCGTAGCGATTATTATAAATAAAAGCTCTCGCAACAATGTAATTGGTTACGAGCCAGTTAATGATCGGATAATTAAAGTAAAGATAAAAGCATGTCCTGTCAACCTGAATATATTACAGATCTATGCTCCGACAAGCGAAGCTGATCAGGAATGTATAGACGATTTCTATGCAGCCTTAGAAGAAACAATGACGAGGATACCGTCCCGCGAAATTACCATAATTGCTGGTGACTTTAATGCAAAAATTGGCGATACTACTCAGGACGATGATTTACGAAACATAGTAGGGAAATTTGGCCTAGGGAAAAGAAATGATAGAGGCGAACGCTTGCTACAGTTTTGCGCCAGCACAGGGATGTTTATATGTAATTCTGGATTCCAGCACCATCATAGGCGGTTATACACATGGAGCTCACCTGATAACAGATACCGAAATCAAATAGATTATATCCTAATTAATAAAAGATGGAGAACAACAGTCAAAGATACTAAGACTTACCCGGGCAAAGATTGTGGAAGTGATCATCAGCTACTAGCAGCAGAATTAAAAATTAAGTTACGAAAATGTCAAACGTCGAAACCTATACGGAACAGATGGTACCTAAACACCCGCACAGAGTACAAACAACAAGCAACACAAAAATTGGCAGACATTGTACAATCATCAGACCGATGGAGAGATGCCAACACCATGTGGGAAGCTACAAAGAACGTTCTGGAACAGGTAGCAAAAGGATACAGTGCATCGTACCATAAAAGGAAATCATGGATCAGTAATGAAACATGGAGGATAATAAATAAAAGGAAACAAATCAAGATTAATGGCTGGAAATGTGAAGAAGATCTCAGGAAGTATCGCGAGGTAGATAAGCAAATTAAACAAATGTGCAGAGTTGATAAAAACAATTTTATAAACAACATATGTAAGGACATCGAAGACCATAAGAACAATAACCAGACCAGAGACATGTTTCGGAAAATAAGACAAATAACTATTTTACACCGCAGTATCCGATAATAAAAAACAAAGAAGGAAAACTACTGATAGATGGGAAAAAAATAATATCCAGATGGCGGGAATACTGTGAAGAACTGATGAAAGGGGAACGTGAACAAAATAACACAATGGAAACGAAAACTACAATAACTGAAAAAGAACCACCACTGCTGAAAGATGAAATCAGGCTAGCCCTGCAGAAGCTAAGAACCCAAAAGGCAGCAGGAGAAGATCAAATTGTTGCAGAGATGTTCATAAAACTAGACAATGTAGCAGTGGAGGTCCTATATGGAATTTGCCAGAAAATATGGGACACAAATATGTGGCCAAATGACTGGACAAAATCTATATATATATACCAATCCATAAAAAAGGAGAACGAAATATATGTGAAAATTATAGAACAATAGCATTAATATCGCATGCCAGTAAAGTAATGCTTCACATAATTCATGAAAGATTAAAATCATTCGTATTGCCGCAAATATCTTCAGAGCAGGCGGGGTTCATTCCTGGCAAAGGCACACGAATACAAATAATGAACTTAAAACAAATAATCGAAAAATGTAGAGATTTCAATGTCACAGCATACTTCTGCTTCATTGATTATAGTAAAGCATTCGACCACATCCAATGGGAACACCTATGGCAAATATTAAACAACCTCGGCGTCCCACGTCATCTAATTGGTCTCATTAAATCGTTATATACATCTAGCAAAGACAGAGTTAAAGTAGGTGATAAATTGTCGGATGAATTCAAAGCAGGAAAAGGTGTACGACAGGGCTGCATACTAAGCCCGATATTGTTCAACATTTATAGTGAGTGGATAATGAGAAGTGTCCTACAAGAATGGGAAGATGGTGTAAAAATTGCAGGAAAAGCAATCAATAACCTGCGATACGCGGACGATATTGTAATAATCGCCTCATCAGAACAAAAAATGGTCAGCCTCCTTGAAAAATTGGAAAGTATAAGTAAAGAACATGTATTATACATAAACAGGAAAAAGACCAAGATAATGATTATAGATGGCAACAGTCAATCACAGGATCCACAAAGTATAGATGGCTTACAAGTGGTTGATAGATTTGTATACTTAGGAACGCTAATCACAAAGGACGGAAGCTCAACAGAGGAAATTAAACGGAGAATAAAGATAGCAAAAATGGCGCTATTACAATTAACGAAAATATGGAAGAGCCATGAGATAACAATACACACAAAAATGCGTCTTATGAACTCGCTGGTGTTCTCTGTATTCCTATATGCATCAGAATGCTGGACAATGAAAAAGAGCGATACACAACGCATTAATGCGTTTGAAATGCACTGCTGCAGGCGAATGCTAATGATACCATGGACTGCGAAAAAAACTAATTTGTCAATACTTCAAGAAATTAAGGTGGATCCCAACTGCGGAAGAAAGCTGAAATTAGAAAAGTACACGAGCATTATATCGTGTATTTACCGTACTAAACATAACACGCCGAGGGCTAGCACACAGTCTTCCACCTTCCTTACCATAATTCTTATTTAGGCCATATCCACAATGTCTTCCGTTTCCTGCATTCACCGAACCTCTTAAATCTTATCTAGGACCACGGTAAGTGAGTATGTATCTCGGCACCCGCGCTACCGAATAATAATAATAATTGTTTTTTATTATTTAAATTACGGTTTTACAGCTTGTTTCATTTACAGAAATGCAATAGACTTAATCAGTGTACTACACGCCTCTTTAAAATATTTCATCATATACGAGTACACTATTCCAAAGCTATCTCTACAAAATAGAAAACAATATGTTCAATTTGAAAATTTCATACATCGAGGTTTCTATTTTAGGAGTTTTTCTCATTTTGCTCTATATTAATAATTTATCGAATGTTATACACGGTACTCGAAAATATTATTATACGCTGATTATTGAAAATTATTTTAAAAAATTAATAGAAGACTTTATACATTCCTATAAAATGATATCAATAACTTTGTATCTCGGAGTGTTGCTAATAATTTACCAGTTAATACGTCTGAATGTAAGCTCATTTCATTTGCACGAAAATTTCTCACTGCTTTGTATCATATACACAAGGTTCATTATTAAAAAAAGCGACGTGTGTCAGAGATTTTTATATTCTATTCGGTGCGACATTAACATTTAAATTCCGACACAATTCGTAAGACGAGGAAAATGTTGGTTCAATTATGCGAAGCAGTCGGAATTTTAAACATATTGAAACACATTTAATTCTATATACTTCTTCAGTTCGTTCACATTTTCGGTACGCTAATTTGGAACTCGGTTAGATATGTGTAGTTTACAAGAGCGGAGAAAAGAAAGATTCTTGCACAGTTTGATCCGTGGTAAGATAAATTGTCCCACTCCTATTAGGAAAAGATCATTATCAAGGTGTTCTCGTTTTCGGAGTTCGTTCCGCTTGTACGGTTAGCAAAAACTAAACCGTATGTTCTCCCCTTTATATTCGTTCTTTATACTGCACAACAATTTAGAGAAAAATATCCCGAAACAGATACATTTCACAATCATCCTGGAGAATTCTTACAAATCTTTAATAACGTGAAGTTGGGCCACCCTGTCCTGTCTAAGTGATAATATTATGCGTGCGTGGATGTCAGGGTGTATCCGAGTCTTGCATATTTCGTACCAATGTAAAAGTATGTTATTATTTGCGTGCATGCGTACTTGATAGATTTACATGTATGCGTGCATATGTATTTAGGTTTACATGTGTATGTATATATGATCTTTTAAGTAAATAAGCACTAACAATTGTACGGTATATTTATTGTTATTTTTTTTGTTATACCGCGCTGTGCAGTAATTGCCGGAAGCTGTTGTACTGGCGTATTGTAAAATTTAAATAAATAAATAATAATATTATAACAACTTGTACACTCAACTATTATATGAAGTAATATGCGCTAATAAACTATAATAGATGCGTAAATGTGAGAATTATCTATATACGATACATATATACACAAGTACACATACACAACGAAATCATTATTGCACAGAAAGTACACACAAATGCACATACATAATAATAATAATAATAATAAAATATATATTTTTTCATTTGATTTTACATAATATAAAAATTTATACAGTGGAGTACATATATAACAACCTCGACCGCATTACAAATAATAAATAGTTACTTAATCTATAATAATAAATAGCTAAAAGTTAATAACACAGGAAAAGTGGAAAAAACCTGCACAAAAGAAAAGATAAAAGATTAAAACTAGAAAAAATAAAGTATTAAGTAATAGTTAGTAGGAAAGTATTTGATTATAGATTAAAATTATCTTAAGAGTAATCTATCTTTAATACGACGACGTTTATAACGAGTATATGCGGAGCAGCGCCATGTCGTAGTCTCCCACCACTGTGATCAGTTTGTTAGTATGCGCCTGACAGTTTGCGTAAAATTTTGCCGAAATAAGATATAATTCGAAATGTAAGAGAGGTATAATGCATGTTTTTAATTCTGTGATATTATCTAGTGGCGTTTAAGGAAATTCTGCAGCAGATATTTTGAACCAACTGTAATTTTTTGATAGTACTATTTAAAACTGAAAACCAAACAGGACAGGCATAAGTTAATCTTGGACGAATAATGGATGTATATATCAGTTTTTTGTTTAGGGTTACATACACCTAGACGTACACCTATAGGTATAATTTCATTTGGTACTGAAAAGTTTCATTGCTGTTTCGTAAAGTGCTAGTAAAAAAATTTAGTAACGCTGGAACCTCTCGTACAGTACATCAAAAGCAAATAATTGAAATTGTCGGGCATACATTCGTCGTCTAAGTTAAATTTATTTTTATTGTATAATCTTACGCGATCTGTGGCAGGACATACGATGATTACACGGTCAGCAGTCACACTTGTCATCCTTACTAAATGAAAGTGAAATAGATAAAACCCAAATTTTCGATGCCCCGCTAATAATTGGGTAGTGCAGAAATCGTGAGTATTTTTGATTTTGTGTCTATATAATATAATGAGGATTACTCTTCGCATATTTTTGGCCCAATTTCTAAGTATTGTCTTTTTTATAGCTTTCAGAGCAAAGATATATTCGGTTCTGGTTTCACTGTGAGAATTTAGATTGAATTTCGAGATTAATGTGTTTGTTTCTTCTGTTAACAGCTCATTCGAATATTGAAAGAAGACCACATTTTTAATGACGGCCGCCCTAATAAGCAATAACTACAGATGCGCTGTGTGCAATTGTTTTATATCCCCCTACGTGCGTTTATTAAAAATTTTCTTTGCACGCTGAACTAACTTTTTCTTTACTATTTTAACTTTTAGAAGGTTTAATGTACAACAAGGTGCTAAAGTGTTTTCAATAAATGATTTTTATAATTCTGTAATTGTAACTAATGTCCCATGTATTTAGACAGAGGCTCGTAACATTTGACAGTATTTAGTATATCCGTTTTCAATATTATATTGTCGAGATGGTATTTTCAATTCGTTTATCTACGGTAACACGTATTTAAAGTATTTAACTAGTTTAACATTTGAATTCTTAAATATTACTTTAACGCCGTTTCTTTTTGATTTTAATAAAAAATCTGACAAAACTGTTTGATATTGACCGTTTTCATTTGACACCATCTAACCAATTTCTAAATTTGACTAGAGCATCATTTGCTATATTTTCTAGTTCTACTTATGAGTTACCACAAATTATAAAAATTACGTCATCTGCGTCTGCACAGAGTTTTACATATTTACTGTAGCGTAATTTCAGGATTCCGTTAAAAAGTATGTTCCACAATAAAGAACCCAGAACACTTCCCTGTGGACAACCTATATCGGTGTCTTTTTTTTTTTCAGATCTACTTGTATTGCGATCTCCCTTTTACTTATAAAATGGTATATTCGACAATCATTTATTTTCAACTAGGAAATTCTCTAGACAATCGAACAGAACACAGGATATCAACAATTGTCAAAGGCTACTTTTATGTCCACATAGTGATTACCCTATTTTTACTTCTTAGATTTTTCTGCATATTGCGTACCGCATGTAGAGTTAATAAACCGTATGTGAACCCACACACTGTCTAGATAATTTGTTCGCTGAATTTGACCCATAATTTCGATAACTTTTCAAAAATTTACCTAAACACATTCGAAAGACCAATTTGGCGATATAAGCGAATATTATTAGAATCTTTCTCTGGTTTTCACACTAGATAATATTTTAATAACAAGCACTATATAATACAAAAAAAACGGAATTTAGGCATTTTTTAATTTTTTTTTATTATTATTATTATTATTAAAATGGGATCTGCTCGCTTCGAAGGTTTTTTAAACGTAGTTATTCTGTTACATTGCTTTTAGTAATCCTTCCTCGTTAGGAATACATCGGTGGTATAAGAATTTCTCGGGGGAAAATATTAAGAGATTTCGAAATGGATCCCCAAAAAAAAATGAAAGAAACTTTCCATAGATCGAAAGATAGAAATGTTTCCTGCTCGGATGTTTTCTATCCGAAAACAATTTAATCGTACCCTATCTTCGCGAGGAAGCTGAAAATCTTTAACCGGTGCTAAAAAATATATGAAACTTGCCGTAGATCGAAAGATAGAAATGTTCCCTGCTCGGATGTTTTCTATCCGAAAACAATTTAATCGTACCCTATCTTCGCGAGGAAGCTGAAAATCTTTAACCGGCGCTAAAACATGTATGAAACTTGCCGTAGATCGAAAGATAGATATTTTCCTTGCTCGGATGTTTCCTATCCGAAAACAATTTAATCGTACCCTATCTTCGCGAGGAAGCTGAAAATCTTTAACCGGCGCTAAAAAATGTATGAAACTTGCCGTAGATCGAAAGATAGAAATGTTCCCTGCTCGGATGTTTTCTGTCCGAAAACAATTTAATCGTACCCTATCTTCGCGAGGAAGCTGAAAATCTTTAACCGGCCCGTCAGGATAAGCGACCAATAAGCGTATCGTTATAATATCGTGTGTTCATCTTTAGCTTGTTTCTTTCCGTATTTATACGTCTTTTCGGTCGATGACTTTTAGCAATAAGATCGCTTCTTGCGCCGCTGATATTTCGTACTATCCGGCGCGCCAATAATTTTCCCGCAGAACGTTAATTCGTTTAATATATCGATCAGTTTTGCACAACCCCGCGCAGTCGACAATCTTGTAATATTACGGAGTTTATCGAGATCTACGTGATAAATTAACGGTAAAGCGAACAGTCATTTATAGTTGTCACTGATCCTCGATAGGTGTTATCAGTAATCAATCCGCCGGTGATTTTGTAATTTTCCGCCATTTTACGCGATCCTCTGAATTGACGCCCATGGCGACCCTGTTGTATGCACGATACCATCTCAGAGATGTACAGCCAACCACCAGTGACTGTTAGCCATTAATTTTATCCGCGACCATTGTGAGTTCGATTCCTTCCTGTTTTCTTATTATGTGTCCGTAGAATTTCAACATTCTTGGAATTAATATATTTATTAATAAAATACATTTTATAGTATGAAATTGAAAACGACAGTCCAATTAAGTTTTAACCTCAAACTCCATTTACAAACACAATTATTATAATGACAACAATAATACAATTTCGTTAGTCTTAATCTAATAGTAATAGAACATGTTAACCCGACATGTAATAATTCATTTTTATATTATAAATTATAAAATTATTTTCAAAATAAAATTTTTAAATAAATGTTATTATCTTACTAACGTGATGAATTATAATTTTCGCCGTTGTTTATTTCTTCTATAGTTAAATTATCGAAATGGTTAAATTGATTTCTTACTAATCCTTCCGTATACTATAATCTAAAACTATCAACATTGCACCCCTATTATACAATGCAGCTTCCTAAAGGTGAACTGTAGATAATTTTCAATATATTTATCTAGGTTTAAAATCGAAACACTTCGCGTCAACCGGAAAACTAAAACCTTTGTATCGTATTTTTCGCCATCGCAGCGCGATTGTAAACGTTAAATTTTTTCAAAATTGACGAATGGATATTTCTTCCTTGGTAACTGTACCGCTACTAAGGCTAGAACAACGGGGTAGGAATTTATATTAACGTGTAGAATAAATGACGCCGGGTAAGGAGATTCGGATATAGGAGAATATTGTGAAATATTTAAGGGAATATTTGGAAGATTTTGTACGTTAAGAGGAATATAGTGCATTCAGATCATTTGGGTTGGTATTTATTATTAGTAAATAAGTATTTATTGGTAAGCAACGTGTGGCCTGAGCGTACACGGCACTGGATGGACTAAAAAAAAAAAAAGTTTTCATTAAAAAAAGAAAAGGGCAAATAACCTGATTGCGTAATAAAGTAAAAATTTTTACATTCGTCCACGATATAGCCGTAATAATTGACGACAAAAACATTTTAGAACAGACGGTAAATGAAGTATACCAAACGATAAGCATCCGGTTACAGTCGTTTAATCTGAACATTAATAATACGAAGTCAAGATGTTATTCGACAAAATATTAAAAAACAAGAAATTAAACTTAATGCAATATGATTTAAATATATGTCACCACACAAACACTAAATTTTACTAAGGGGTATTAATAAACAATTTAAAATTTTTGTAATCGTTTAAACTATATTACAAATTATAAGCATATATTCAATAAACTATATAATAGCGATAATAGAATAAATTATAAGAAGGGATTAATTCTATATAAAAGTGTAATTTTGCCTAACATAATATATAGCAGTGTAATATATATATATATCGATACGCTTAACATAAAACGATGTCAGAAGAAATTAAAGACTTTTCAGAGAATGGTTGCAGTTAGGTTAATTAACTCATATAGAACGATTTACGTCAAATAATGTGATTGCTGGCATTAAACCACCGATATTCGAAACCAAGAAACACGATAAATATTTTCTTAATAAAGAATAAAACGTAAAGATAGTCCGTGAATTTAATACTACACAGTACCGACATCCATATTATTTACACGATGAAAAAATATTAACGCCGAAACAATTTAAAACTGTACTGAATGTATAGTGCAAAATATCAAATTCTTTGGAATAGATCGGTTTAATGAAACAATATTTCCCTAGTATAGACACGATCGATTAAATAACGTTGGTATTTATACTGAATTATTTTAACGTACAAAATTTATTATCGCGCACGGTATGTTTAAAAAATATCTATACAAGTATAAAATAGCGCATTCGAATAAATGCCAAACACGCAAACTACCGGATAATATCAAGCACATATATATTTTTAGGATGTATATGGTATATTTATATTTATTTCAACACAAAATTTTAAAAAATCATTAAGAATTTATATGTACATATGCCAAGTTTACCTTAGCAGTTAAACACAACTAAATGACTTTACAAAACTAACGAAATAATAAAAAAAATAGCCAGTAAAATAACAATAGGAAAAATTTAAAAAAAAAAAAAAAATTATTAGCTGCAAAACTATAATATTTAGCGATACTTGTGTTACCCCCAATTAATCAATGAGGAATTTATAAACTTTAACGTTTTTACAGTAACTGAAATAACTATCGAAAAATATACCATTTTTTCATCGTCATTAAGTGTCGTCTCCATATCAGGTGACTACTTACTATGCATATTTTGTTGTACAGTATAAGTATTGTACGAGACAATCGTAATATGACGTTAGAGCGGATAGGCACACACTCGGGAGAACTGATTGTAATCGCTTTGTTGTCACGTGACAATGCAGCCCCACGTGTTGTTGTTATATTATTACTAGCGCGCATACGGTGCTGAACGTGGTGGTTTGCTGTTCCACGCGATAATAATATTATTTGGATTATTTATATTTTTATTATCTGATGATAATTTTTGCATCGTCGATCGTATTCAAACTTAGTACCTTTCATATAGAAGTCCATACTCTTAGCCACTAGGCTATTCCGACGACGTCGCATTTACAATTATACTAATTAAGGGCTCTCACTGGCGAGCATAGGCTCGGAGGGGGGGTTGCTGAGATGAAACATTCGAGTCTGCTAGGAGGTATTGCTGTACAGTCTGTTCCATATTTGAAATTTAAAAAACAGATAATGTCTTTGTTGGTTGAGAAGTGGCAGGACTGGTGGGATAAAGCTGAAACTGGCAGGAAGACGTATGCTTTTCTTCCTGATATTTCTTTACGTTTGAAAATGCTTAAGTTTGACGTCAGCTTCTACAGTGCTCAGGTGTTGTCAGGTCACAGCAGGTTTGGTTCCTATCTTCATAGGTTCCGGCTTGCTAATGAACCTGTCTGCACGTGTTGTACTGTAGGTGAGGTAGACGATGTACATCATACGTTGTTCACGTGTCCTGCATTTACCGCCCTTCGTCGCCAAGTTGGTATCGACTGTACGGATGTATATCCTCTTAGTAGGAAAGTTGGAAGTTTTCTTTTGCTGGCCGAACAGGTCGTGCGTTCAAAATTTAAAATACAAAATTCCATCGCCCGCAACTGACGCCTAAATCAACCGTGACCCCGATACCGTTCCTTCATTCGTAGCGTGGTAATTTATCTGTTTATCTTTCTATTTACATTAGTTAATCTTTTAATATTTGATTATTTTATTACTTAATTGCCTTTTACTTTTTCTTTGAGAGTCCTTATTTTTATTATTTTTATTTTAAGATTTTTTTGCCTCGTATTTCATGTTATTTTTATTAAATATGAATAATAGCTTTTTAATTATAAGTTTACTTGTTTAAATCTTTCTGTTAGAAGGTTTTATTTTAACTCTTAATTTATTATTTATTTTATTTTTCTGGTAGACGTTAATTTTTGTACAAACTCATTATTCTTTATTTGATGGAAGAAGGGACTATGTGTTCTCATCCCTTCTTTCATCGCTTTAAGTTAATTGTAAGTGTGGAGGTCTTTGCTTTGTGCAATTGCCTTCATTATTATTACTATTTTTTTCTCAATAGAGGGAGGGGTTTTTAGTGGGTAAAAATCCCACACACTGGTTTTGGTTTCCCAGCAGTGCATATAATGCAATGCACTGCGTGAATAAAAACAAAAATTTATGCGATATCAGTGTCTTTTGAAGATTTCCCCCCCCCCCCGCTTCAAAAAAAAAAAATTAATCGATAACAAAAGTCACCTTTATTGTACAATAAACTGATTAGAGCGCCATAAACATGAACGGATAAGCTCATTTAAGTTTATTACATATAATTTCCTTGTATTCAATTTTATGTAAAATAAACTGATTAGAGCGCCATAAACTTAAACAGATGGATTCATTTCAGTTTATTATACCTATATAATTTCCTTGTATTCAATTTTATGTAAAATAAACAGATTAGAGCGCCATGAACGGATAAGCTCATTTAACTTTATTGCATATAATTTCCTTGTATTTAATTTTACAAATTTGTGTATTTGAACTGGGGACAAACAAAAATATTTCTCCTTTATCGAAAGATATTTTACTATTAATATCGCGGAAAGGATAGAGAAAAATAAAATAATAAAAATTTTGATCGGAGGAAAGAAAATTTCTCATTTAGAACTACTTAATTCTGTAAGAACGGCGAAGATTTTCGCGAAAACGATAAAATATTAAACGGGATGAATTATCTCCGCGCAAGTTGACGTAGTACACGCGCGTGATTAATGTTGCAACGTTCGCTATTTCGTTATTTCGTAATTTCGTAATTTCGTAATTGCATATGGGTCCTCGTACGCGTGACTTTTTAGACCAACTATTCCATTTGTTTGCGTCACGGTTTATAAGAGAATAATATCCGTAATAGGTCGCTCTTTATTCTGCGACAATAACGCTAGCAGTCATTTTTCAATAACGAACGCCCATAAATCTAAAATAAGACAACTGAAGCTTCACTTCCACAACCGACCCAAACCTCCTTATTTATCACGTTACGCTTCAAACTTGAGGCGCTGTAATTATTTACACATACATATGATGTTTATACATGATTCTTCCGCAAGAGTTAACGTTCGTTCCTGCTTCCTTTTATTAGAATTCTAGCTGAAGTATTATAAAAAATTTGAAATAAATTTTTGTATACACACACACACACATACATATATATATATAAGCCTGCATATGTGTATAAGTTAATGCGCCTAATACTACAAAACATGGTTTGAAACACGGGTTTTGGTAGTGTGGTACATGCGAACGGTATATATATATATATATATATATATATATATATATATATATATATTCCGTCCGTTATTTCATTGCCACACCTCACACAACAAAACGTGGTGTTTTATATATATATATATATATACACGTGTGTGTATGTATATGCCTATTATTTATATATATATATATATATATATATATATATATATATGTGTGTGTATATATACACATATATATCCGTCTGTTAATTCCACTCGCTCACTCGCTTATTTTGCAGGTTAACTCCCCACATAAACTGTGCCAATAGAAGTTTCAATTCAAAAATATCTGTACCTCAGAGTGCAGGGAAGAAGTGAAATGTGAAGTTGTCTTAACTAAATTCGTCACAAAAGTTTTTTTTTTAATTTTTAGATGATGTATACAACACACACACACACGCATGCATATATACGTGTGTGTGTGTGCAAGTATGTGGCATATACATATATATCCGTCTTTTAATTCTACTCACTCGTTCGCTCGTGTTGCAGGTTGCTCCCCATATACACTGCACCAATAGAAGTTTCACTTCAAAAATAAACATTAGGAATGGATAAGAAATCTTTATTACGCGATTCTAAAAATTTATGATCTATTTTCGAATAATCAAGAATCATCATTGGTATTACAGTCCTAAGACTGATTTTATTTCACAATAAGCGCTTTTTTCAGTTGCACCGGTTGCCCACCACCATTTTCATCTCTCAATATATTTGTCCGTTTATGTATGTAATACAGCCACAAAACTATTCCTCGGTTAGCTTCGTCCTTGTTCCTTGATATTGTTCCTTCTGTTACATCTCGTAATTATTTAGTAGTTTTTCATTTGTTATTTTATCAGTCCATTTAATATTTTCCTCCAGCACCATATCCCAAAAGTTTCCAACTTCATTCGATGGCTCAAACTTCACGTTTCGGCTCAATATAAAGCTACCGGGCAAATATAGTTTTTTATAATGCTTTTACGGAGATTCATCTGTCGCAATTTATTTCGTTTTTCTCCACGCTAACTTCTAGCCTAATTCTTATATTTATTTCTATAAAGATCCTCAATTATCCGAAGTATTTAAAAATATGAACTTGTTTGACTAGTCCATATTGTTTTCCTATATAATTTATAGACCGGGCTATTTTCTGCAATACATTTGGAGACCCCAAAATTACAGCTTGGTCGTCTGCAAAAACTTACTAGTTCGAAGTCTGTCTACTCTTATGGATATACCAAAATGCAAACGGTCGAAAACAAATCGAAAAGTTTAAAGCGACGTGCTAGAGCCGTACTGAGGTGTTTAAAATAGATACAATTGTTCGGTAAATTAACGGCTAGCGGCTTAATATATTATTGTAGTCCCGTATATATTTTTCACTTAAACTTCTGTTGTTTGTTTTACCCTTGGTACATTGAGGTCACAATGTATGCCATTCTTACGTACATACCGGGGCGCAGATACAATGTTTCGTAACACCTTGTTTTGAAATCGCTGAACATGAATTACTTATAGCGCCCCACATTTCATCTCTGTAAGTCCACACTGGTTTCAATAACATGTTGTAGAGTAAGACTTTGTTTTACAATGAGAGATTGGAGTGTTTGCCTATTAGTTTATGGATCGAAGTTTTAACTGAAACTGCTTTCATTTTGAGACAACGTGGTCTTTCTATGCGAGTCGTCGGTTCAAGTGTAATACTAGATATCTTACTTTCCATAAAAATGCTATTATTTGGCCATTCATGTCAGCTTTGTTCAAAGTAAACGAAATGTAAATTCATTTTGGATTCATTAATTTTCTACACGTTAAATATTTATACGCAAATGAAAAAATATCGACGATAATGCCTCGCGTGAACTTCAGTTGAAATATTTCAATGGTAAATCTAAAAATACACGTCTCCGCTGCTAATACTAAGCTGCGACTCATAAAGAACTTTAGCTTCCCAATCTTATTGAGGAGACGGAAAACCATACTAGTATATAAGGCAAGCCAATATTTTGTTTAGTTATTCCTTTAAAGATTTTCGATAATTGTTACTCTAGAAAAAAAAAAACAGCATAATCCGGTATAGGACGAATAAAGTATTTGTAGAAATGGCTAAATATCATAGGATCTTCTTCGGCTCGAGTTATGTAAGCAAACCAAAATGGTTAATTACTTCGAAGTCCAATTTAACTTTCTAACGATATAAAACCAAAATAGCAATGTGTTATATAGCTATATTACGTATTAAAGGTAAATCGTTTAATGCGGGATGTTGGGAATAAACAGCTCAAGCATTTGTACGCCGAAAGAGCAAACTGGACAATACTAAAAGTAGAGAAGAAAATAAATGTAAATAATCGCTTAATATATTCGATTACTCAATTTAGTTCAGGCGTGACTAGAATAAACCGCAAACTCATTCGAATATGACGAGGTATTTATATTATAATTGAATTGTATGCGAAAAGAATGAAATAGTATATGTTAAGGACGTTTAATTCTTACTAAAATATGTATGAATACTGTAAAATGTCTAAAAGTGGATTATTGAATGAGCAAAAAAAGTGCCTTCGGAGATGGAAGAATTTTGAAGTATAGAATATATACAGAATCAAAAGTTTTATCGATATCGAAGAAGCAAACATTTCCTATGTTAAAAAAGTGAGTTTTACATGTCCAACATCGAGTGCTAAGGTTATTCCAAAATCCGAATATACCGGGGTTGATATTAGTTTTTCTCTAATCGCACCGATATGAAAATGGCAATCCAGAAGAAGTAGAAAAGGAATTTTTTACAGCTATAATCAAAAACAAACATGACCAATCAGCGGAGAAGAAGACAGTGAGAATAATTATACATATAATTGCGGATGGCGGATTATTCAATATTGTGTATAAAATTCCATCATCATCATCATCCGTTTTTTTACATTAATTAAAAACGAATAATAGAATTGGACAGAGCTTTATATTCATGTACACTTACATTATATACGTAATACACCATTCATTAAAAGTAACGACGTAAGAAGGAACAATTAGAAAATTTTCCTACCAATCAAAGTTATTATCTTGTAAGAATGAATCGAATACTTCGAGAATGGTCCAGAATATGCTCGAAGTAAACATTTCACAAACAAGGGAAAACACGAATACATACATACATAAATGCATAAAATCAACTCACATCAACTGTAAAAGTTAGTATCGTCAAACCCGGGTACACCGATATGACCTTCAGCAAGCCAATAGGAAATGGTTTGCCATTGCGTTCCCCGGGTTTCTTTATTTTCCCCCCGTAAACTGAAACTCGTTTATCGAAAAAAAAAAATTATACAATTATACGGATAGCCAAGTTCGTTATAATATTTTTTTTTTTTTTTTTTTTTTTTTTTTACCGTTAAACATTCTCGTCCCCGATAGGATACAAAATCAGGTTGCGAGCTGATTTGGAAAAGCACTATAAGCCACGAGGCCATACTATATATATATATTCTTACGAATGTGAAAATTAACAAGAAAAAAAGTGAATTTACGCATTCAGCATTTTCTACCCAAGATGACAAAAAAAAAATAAACTAAACTAAACACGCCAGCATGCCTCTAGGGAGAAAATGTTTCGGTGGAGAGTATGCAAGCAAAGATAGTTACCTTGGTAAACACGAACTGGTGTATGTGAATAAATTTTGCTTCACAAAATAATAAAGATAACCGTCACCCTCTTAACCCGCTTTTTTTTCAATCGATTATACGGACACTTTTGTTTCTATACTCACACTGAACTCAATAATGGAAACTCCGAAATAAAATAAGACTATACTACACCTATGAAATACGGTACTTTATGGATACCGGAAAGTGTATATATATATATATATATATATATATATATATAACAGATTCGATTTTTCTGCCCTAGTGAATTCTAGCAATATGTAAAAAATATTTGCCAACATAGGTTCTTCGGTAAATGAAAGGTATCTATTACACCTTATTTGCGACGAACCACATTTGCTAAAATATCGATCAAACTAGGAATCAATTTTTTTTTTTTCGATGAAAAGTCACAAAGCTTTTCGGCTGTTAGGTCATTATCGAGTGAATATATAGAAAGATAAAAAATATAAAATGAAAAAATATTAATTTAAGATAATTTTTTTTTTTTTTTTTTTTTATTTTACTGTACCGACAGTTTCCTGTCATAAACAATAATGATCGTAAGTAAGGAAGTAAGGAGAAGGAAGAAATTGGAATATGGAATGTGAACAAGAGGAGGAAAGTAAAAGAATATTAATTTAAGATTACAATTCGCAAAAATATAATTTTTTTGTACGCTACTTATTCTCCGCAACAAAATATGTATAGGTTAAAGTAGTCGTATAAATTGCCCACCAACCTAGCGGTTGAGGAAAAATGATGATAATTGAGGTCATCTAGCAATTGTTGTAAAATGCGAATTAGGTGCTCTCCCCCAATGGGAATCCCAGTAGAAATTAGGATAAATCAAATGTGCTGGTTCGTTTCAACCGGCGTATCTTAAGACTGTTATATAATAAATTGATGGCCGGTGTACTTGTACGAGACTCCGATCACCTTTTATAACTTCGTCTTTAACATAAGGAATAAGGAAGTCACGATATAATGTATAGTTCGAAACGTATTAAGGAGGAGCAACGAGTATGAGCTTGTATTTTATTAATACGACTTTTTTTTTTTGCGCAGCCCCACAGCATCAGGCGCCGTATGATGTCCACACAAGCTTTAACATTATTTTACAAATTAAAAGCTTATTTTCGAGAGAGAAAGACTGGAGTAGCTGGCAAGAAGCCGGTACAGCTGCATATTAATTTACTGTCAAGACGCATTCTCAGATATTTTTAACGTAACTCTGTTGAGATATAAACTCCCTCTAATGGATGTACAGGTTAAGTTTCGCAAGTAAATGTGACCTTCGTGCACTTACTTTCGTTAACTGAGATACGCCAACGTCTCAGACAGGTTTCGATTTTTGTTAAAGACGGCCGCAGAGTTATGTAGACTAGATTTTGCTCTTTGACTACAGCTAAAATGACTGTATCGTCCGCAAACGTGTTATCACATCGTCGCTAACTGGAAAATCAGCCATAAACAACGGAAAACACTCCTTTGAAGCGCGCTCTTGCCGATACGTTGCGTAAGTTAAATATTAAGCCAATACGGTCATCAGCTTGTACGAAGCCAAAAAACGTGGCAGCGACTATAAAGATATATTAATGTTTCCCAGTAGTCGATAGCATAGACATAATCGTAGGATACGATTACTTTATCCGTCGACTACTGAATAATAATTAAAATATCTCTATTCTTTTTCTTTTCTGTGTCATCGGCATATATCTCAAATTGAAAATTCGTTTTCCTCCAATAGGAAAACCTTCGTCTCAGTCAATTAGAACATTCCTTATAATAAGTTCACCGTAAACATTAAATAACGAAGGAGACTAACCTAACCTAACCTACCAGGGGCAAATCCTCCGGTACCGCTAGTTATTAACGGCACCGAGTAAAAATAAAAATTATACATCACGATAACTTATATTTAATACTTAATGGATAGAAACTATTTTGATACTTTTAAATCTTCCGCGAATTCAATAAGTAGGAGAAACTTTAGTAAGTTAGTGCGTTCATATTTAATCCCGTTGTCTGTCTTTCAGATAGTGGGTCCGCTGCGATAGAGCTACTCTAGACAGAGTTTTACCCGTCCGGTCACCTCCGATGATGGACAAGTGCTCAATCTACGCGCGGTTTTCTTGTTGTTGCATTCACGAGTGTTGTGTGCAATCTTGTACTGATCGTTTTATTACGTTATTTTCACGTTAACTTTTTTTAACATAAATAATTTCATTTAGCTATTATATTTCTTAAGCAACTTCCAAGAAAATCTCTAGTATTTCTGACATACGTATATAATGCAAAAGACTTCAGTTCCGATACTATGGAAATTTTCTTATATTAAAATGATATTAAACCCCCCAGAAAATATTACATCTTATCGACACATCTCTCTCCTTCCAATGTTTTCTAACGTCTTTGAAAAATTAATACAAAAAAGGCTCCAGAAGATTATCGATGAAGAGAAACCGAATCATCAATTCGGATTCCGAATTGGACAATCAACTGTACAGCAGGTTCATTTAGTTGTAAGCCAAATTGAACAGTGTCTTCTCGATGTGAAACAAGCCTTTGATAGAGTTTGACACCCAGGCCTTCTTTCTCTATAAATGCAAACATATATTGCCACCGGAATATTATAATATTTCGAAATCATACTTGGAGGATCGATATTTTCAAGTAATAATTAATAATTGTCAACCATCTCCCCATAAAATTCAGGCTGGAGTATCTCAGAGCAGTATCCTGGGGCCACTCTTATACTCAGTATTTACGAGAGATATTCCAGGAAATACATTTATAGCAACCTCCGCTGATGATACGGTAATACTAGCTTCACACGAGTGTCCTAGTGCGTCCACTCGGCATCTTCAGTTTAGACCAGATCGCTGAATGGTTCAGCATTTGGAAGATAGCAATTAACGAAGCTAAATGTAAACATTTATTATTTACTAAAAGAAAAACTGAACGCAAAAAGTATCAAGTTTCGTTAAGTGGAATAACAATACCTCAAGACGGGTCTGTTAGATACGTAGGAATCCATCTTGATCAGTCTTTAACACGGTCATCACATATAACGGCAAAATGGACTGAATTAAATATAGCAAAATTAAAGTGATTATTAGAACCCGGATGTCAACTAGATATTAAAAATAAACTTTTATTATACAATGCGATACTTAAACCAATCTAACTATATAGTCCTCTAAGAGCAACATTCAAAAAATACAGCAGTTCCAGAATAAGATACTACGAAGGATAGCTGGCGCTCTATGGTATGTCACTAACTATTGCATAAAGATCTTCAGTATGTGGAACAAGTAATTCAACGAGCTGCTCGCGATTACCTGGCGAGATTAGAAACTCGCGAAAATCCGCTGACAATAAGCTTGCAAGTTCAATCGGCGATTAAAAATCTGAAGAGAAAACGTATTACCCGACTTCAGATAACGGCTGCCATCATTCATAACTTGGGAGTTCTGTCGCTGGACCGAATACTTCTAAAAAAAAATGTTTATTTTTTTTACATTCATTACATCTGGTAGATGACGGATTAGACACGTCAGTTCTAGATTAGAAGAAGATAGAA
Organism: Coronaproctus castanopsis; assembly: GCA_032883995.1. Lineage (NCBI taxonomy): Eukaryota > Metazoa > Arthropoda > Insecta > Hemiptera > Monophlebidae > Coronaproctus > Coronaproctus castanopsis. The sequence goes on from CM065053.1 coordinate 258,689,469, forward strand.
AAAAAAATAATAATAATTTTAATCTGAAATTGAAAGTAAACGCAAGAATTTGATTAGCGTTGGAGAGAATAAATTATTTTACTAATATGTTCTTCGAATAAATTAAGATTATACAGAATTGCATTAAAATAAAGGGATACATTATGCATTAAAATGCCTTGCCGAACTTTTAAAATTATAATTAATATTAAAAAAATGCAACGCTGAAATTGTAGTTCTGCTGTAATAAAATTTATTATTTAGAATCGTTCAAAAGAATATTAAAAGTTCGCCGACTTATTTATGCGTAAGCAAAAGAAAATATATATATTTTTTTTCTATAGCGATATAAGTAATCCGCTTTATCGAATAATCAAGTAAGTATTTTTTCCACGAATTTACCTTTTTAATGTCCTTAAAAATAAAAACATACCAGAACGGTACCACTAAAAAGGATCAGGATTCGCCAATGATAATATATAATAATTACATTTATATAAAAAAGTTAGGAGTAAAAATATTTCTCAGCTATCCTTGTTATTATAATCCTCTCTAAAATTAAATCTAATGGCGATATTACCATAACCTACTTCTTCATGAAGGTCGGCGATGCACATATTTGAATTACTATCAACGACTGACACGAATAGACGTTCTAAGAACACCAGTTGAAACATTCTTTAAGATAGTCCAACCGTGTAATTTGACGTCTTTTTCAATGCTGGAATTATATTTTTAAGGTAGTATATTTCGATCCTTTCATATTACACCTTTCATTTTTTGTCATAATTTTTATTAGTTGAAGGTTCTATCCCAGTTTAAAATCCCTGAATCCATTCTATTTTACCTATATGCCGGTAGCGGTACATCACGCATTTGAGATCTTTCTAAAGTTGAACTGTATATAGTAGGATGCATGTAACATCTCGGGAGTCTTAGCTCTTTCCTGTTACAAGTTGCAACAGGTTCGAAACTGCAATATTATTCCGGTATACTTTCAAATATTTCATAAACGCTACCTGTTCAATTGTTTCAACTTTTTTATTTTGATAAATCGTCGAACAATTCGTTATTTTAAAATGAAATTTCTATCGTCGCGTTGTGTACGAGGAGTTAAAACGAGCGACCGAACCGATTTCTATTCTTTCTCTATGCGCGCACGGCTATTCGTTATTTCGTTAAAATCTTTGCTGCACAATGGATCTACATTCTATGTAGATTTGGGAACGAAAACATTCGAGTCACATCGCCATTTAAAATTAAGCCGAATAGTTGCTTTTCTCTATGAAATTTGTACGAAATCGTGAGTTTATTAAATAAGTGTATTTTCATTGTGCCTAATGTACACTTTGAGTTTAATATGTCGAATATTAAAATTTATCTACTACGATGTTGCATTTTATATTGTCTTCAAGCTTTAGTTCTTCCGCGCGCCACGAGGCGCGGTCTTTTTTTATTTTTCTTCAATCTCATCTAAAAACTACTAAATGTAAACACACAAACATATTTTAAAAAATAATAATAAATTAAATAGATCGCCGATGGAAAAGGAATTTTTCTTCAAAAAATAAATAACAAAATTATTTAATTTCTGATCGGGAAAAAGTTATGTCAATCAAAGAATATAAAATTGCGCTAAACAAAAATAAAACGCCGAAAATCCTTTTAATCGAAAACGAAAATTAATTTCCAAAACGAAACGAACCGAGTTTTTACAAAAAATAATAAAAACCTATTCATTATTATTATTATCATTGTTATTCTAAAAATTTGGTCGTAAGTAATCTTTCGCTCGAGGGCGCTGGAGATTTCCGAACAAGCTTCGCGTTGTTTACCTCTACGTAACGTAGGTCCATATTTACTGAGAAAACAAGATGATATCGTACTCAGTTCGTCCTGCCGCCCGAAGGGAATGATGTAACGTATTTTCAGCGTAAACAAACCAATATATAAATATATATATATTAGAAAGAAGAGAGAGAGATGATATAATAAAAATGAAAAGAGAACAAGATAGTCACGTTAAATCTAACCATACTAAACTTACTGGACGAGTAATCTTTGCATCTTATTAAAGCTGTAACATAAAATACATGACACCCTTAAGATATGAAAACTTATCATTTCAATCAAAATATGCTAAATAAATCCCTTTCTCGTTTATGATGTTCAAGGCAATACTAACTCTAATATTAAACACGGGTAACCCTAGTTTCTATCGAGAATTCATCCACGACAAAATATCATTAAAAGCGAACGCCTGCTCTCTCCCTCTAATATATGCCTCTCCCTTATATATTAGCGATTTACATAACCGACTAATTAGTAACACCACAAAAAAAAAAAAAAAAAAAAAAAACAGACTAATTCCCTAATTGATAATAACTCATATAACGAAGAATAACAGACATAAACTAAACTAAACGTATTTAATTTATATTAAAGTTTAAAAATATATTTTAATCTAAAAAATTGCATGAACTTTGTGAAGTAAATCATGTAATCGTACAGATTTGACAACTCCATAAATAAATTAAATATTTTAATACAATGCAAATATTTATGTAATCGGTGTTTTACAAAATCGATAATTTATACTAGTAAAAATATAACTTAGAATGATCGTATTCGAAATCCGACTAATTTTCAATCGGTTCTAGAAAAACCTATTAATATCGATATAAATTAATCTTCAATCGGTTCTAACAAAACCTACTAATGTCGATATTTCCTGCGCCCATATTCTTAAACTACTTAAAAATCGAATTATACTACTTGTCGCTAAACTTTTATTATTAAATTCGAAGTAAACTTTGAGAAACACTCTAAAAAAAAAAGCAATAGAATATATTTACCGAATAATAATAGAACCTACTAACGGATATTAGTCAAAATGCTATTAAATTCAATCGGATTTAAATCACTTTTTTTTTTAATTCTAATGCGCATCGCATACTTCTTGGCACATGCAAATGAAATTTATACTTATATGGATGAAATAACATCTTTACAGGATTTTTTTTCTATACGGAAGGTACCGAGTTCGAATACGATCAACGAGGCAAAAATTATCATCAGAAAATAAAAAAAAATATAAATAATCCTAATATTATTATCGCGTGGAATTACAAACCACCGCACACGTCATTTGCGCCCTAGTAATAATATAGCGCACAACAAAATCACACGAGGCTGCATTATGTCCTGACAACGAATCGATTACAATCAGTTCTACAAGTGTGCGTGTGTGTGTCTGCTTGTGCTAATATTCTGATTTCCTTTTACGCTACTTACATTGTACAATAAATATATATATATAGGTAAGTAGTCGCCTACATCAGGCACTTAATGATGAATGATATATGTATATAATATATATAATGTATGTACATGTATGCATATATGTATATGTAACAATAACATATATATGTCACAATAGTTTGCTAGAGTGCTCGACTATCAACTCCATGGTCAGAGGTTCAAAACTAACACGCGATATAGAAAGTTTTACATAATTATTTAATTATTAATTATCACGAGGAACATTATATGCGCGCGCATCTGCGTCGTATATAAATATAAGTGCTTCGAATGCTAGCTGATTTTGCACGTAAAAATAAACGTACAATATTATATTTCACTTTGTAACTATACGTTTATTGTTGATATATATATGTATATGTATGTATTAAATTTTAGTGTAAAATTACTCAATAAAAAAAAGTACGTATTACGAGCTTGCTTTCTGAAAATAATTATTTGTCGAAATTAAATACGCTATTTAAAAGCTTGCAATCGTTAATCTTATAAACGTTTTTTAACAACTTTTAAAAAGTTGGTAAAATCGTCATCAACCTGAAGATTGACAAAGAACCGGCAAAACTATGTTATCGGGAAAGTCAATAAGAGGTCGTTTGCCAGACTGGCTTCTTCTCGGCTTCTATACTCTCCCAATAAGCAGATACTCTCGCTTAGCGATCGATTACACAGATAGCGTAGCCGAGTTAATTGCGGGCGTTTTTATCGTGAAAAATATGGAATTAGCGTCGCCGAGACGTGCGAACAGAGTGCTAACACTAGTACGCCATAGTACTCGGTTTTCCCAATCATCTAAAAAGTCCGCGAAAATTACGATAATAATATATTAGATTCGTATTTGGACATATTAAAAAAATAAAAATGGCAAATATAATTTTACCCGCGACGTAACTTGAATATGCGAATTTCTTATATTATCGTCTATAATTATCGATCGAATGTCATTAATATCAATTTTCGAAAGCTCGGAGACGTTTGAATTATTAAAATGGTTCACCTTTTTCAAGGAGACGGTTAAGTAGGCTAGAGCGATAAATCAAATTAATACCACGGGAACAGCTAACGCGATAAATTGTCAGTTTGATAAATAACGTGAATGAACGTAAAAGACGGAATATTGCAACCATAAATGTAAACACATTTAGACTATCCACATTATATATATATATATATATATATATATATATATATATATACACATATATATATATATACATATATATTTATATATACATATATATTTATATATAAATATTCCTCAGTAACAACCCGCTGCCTTGCGGTTAGGATGTTTATCTAAAGGCTAAGGGAGACAACCCTGACAGAAAACAAACTAGGTAGCGTCTGTACTCCAAAGGAGCGGCTACCAAAGGCGTCTGTTCCCTATGTTAAGGGCGGCCTATTTTCATGCGCAGAAGGAAGCGGGGCCCCACTGCGTTTTTATATGCCTAACGAAAACCTATGGATTACTCAGAAAAGGAAAGTGTTATGCCATGTGACCCGACTGGCACTCGGCGCTACTCGAGTACCGAGTTCGAGAGTGTAAAATATGCGACTGGCCATGTGGTTGTAGGAAACCAGGCAACTCATGGAAAATATACGACTGGAATGAATATGTGGAAAACTATCAACAACATTGGAACCTGGAACGTACGCGGATTAAATGAAGCAGGCAAGTTGACTGTTGTCGAAAAAGAGGTAACTAAATACACAGCGGTTGGCATATCTGAAACGCACTGGCGAGGTAAAGGGCATTTCATTAGCAACAATGGTAATGCAGTTTACTACTCTGGTCAGGATGATCAATCTATCAATGGCGTAGCGATTATTATAAATAAAAGCTCTCGCAACAATGTAATTGGTTACGAGCCAGTTAATGATCGGATAATTAAAGTAAAGATAAAAGCATGTCCTGTCAACCTGAATATATTACAGATCTATGCTCCGACAAGCGAAGCTGATCAGGAATGTATAGACGATTTCTATGCAGCCTTAGAAGAAACAATGACGAGGATACCGTCCCGCGAAATTACCATAATTGCTGGTGACTTTAATGCAAAAATTGGCGATACTACTCAGGACGATGATTTACGAAACATAGTAGGGAAATTTGGCCTAGGGAAAAGAAATGATAGAGGCGAACGCTTGCTACAGTTTTGCGCCAGCACAGGGATGTTTATATGTAATTCTGGATTCCAGCACCATCATAGGCGGTTATACACATGGAGCTCACCTGATAACAGATACCGAAATCAAATAGATTATATCCTAATTAATAAAAGATGGAGAACAACAGTCAAAGATACTAAGACTTACCCGGGCAAAGATTGTGGAAGTGATCATCAGCTACTAGCAGCAGAATTAAAAATTAAGTTACGAAAATGTCAAACGTCGAAACCTATACGGAACAGATGGTACCTAAACACCCGCACAGAGTACAAACAACAAGCAACACAAAAATTGGCAGACATTGTACAATCATCAGACCGATGGAGAGATGCCAACACCATGTGGGAAGCTACAAAGAACGTTCTGGAACAGGTAGCAAAAGGATACAGTGCATCGTACCATAAAAGGAAATCATGGATCAGTAATGAAACATGGAGGATAATAAATAAAAGGAAACAAATCAAGATTAATGGCTGGAAATGTGAAGAAGATCTCAGGAAGTATCGCGAGGTAGATAAGCAAATTAAACAAATGTGCAGAGTTGATAAAAACAATTTTATAAACAACATATGTAAGGACATCGAAGACCATAAGAACAATAACCAGACCAGAGACATGTTTCGGAAAATAAGACAAATAACTATTTTACACCGCAGTATCCGATAATAAAAAACAAAGAAGGAAAACTACTGATAGATGGGAAAAAAATAATATCCAGATGGCGGGAATACTGTGAAGAACTGATGAAAGGGGAACGTGAACAAAATAACACAATGGAAACGAAAACTACAATAACTGAAAAAGAACCACCACTGCTGAAAGATGAAATCAGGCTAGCCCTGCAGAAGCTAAGAACCCAAAAGGCAGCAGGAGAAGATCAAATTGTTGCAGAGATGTTCATAAAACTAGACAATGTAGCAGTGGAGGTCCTATATGGAATTTGCCAGAAAATATGGGACACAAATATGTGGCCAAATGACTGGACAAAATCTATATATATATACCAATCCATAAAAAAGGAGAACGAAATATATGTGAAAATTATAGAACAATAGCATTAATATCGCATGCCAGTAAAGTAATGCTTCACATAATTCATGAAAGATTAAAATCATTCGTATTGCCGCAAATATCTTCAGAGCAGGCGGGGTTCATTCCTGGCAAAGGCACACGAATACAAATAATGAACTTAAAACAAATAATCGAAAAATGTAGAGATTTCAATGTCACAGCATACTTCTGCTTCATTGATTATAGTAAAGCATTCGACCACATCCAATGGGAACACCTATGGCAAATATTAAACAACCTCGGCGTCCCACGTCATCTAATTGGTCTCATTAAATCGTTATATACATCTAGCAAAGACAGAGTTAAAGTAGGTGATAAATTGTCGGATGAATTCAAAGCAGGAAAAGGTGTACGACAGGGCTGCATACTAAGCCCGATATTGTTCAACATTTATAGTGAGTGGATAATGAGAAGTGTCCTACAAGAATGGGAAGATGGTGTAAAAATTGCAGGAAAAGCAATCAATAACCTGCGATACGCGGACGATATTGTAATAATCGCCTCATCAGAACAAAAAATGGTCAGCCTCCTTGAAAAATTGGAAAGTATAAGTAAAGAACATGTATTATACATAAACAGGAAAAAGACCAAGATAATGATTATAGATGGCAACAGTCAATCACAGGATCCACAAAGTATAGATGGCTTACAAGTGGTTGATAGATTTGTATACTTAGGAACGCTAATCACAAAGGACGGAAGCTCAACAGAGGAAATTAAACGGAGAATAAAGATAGCAAAAATGGCGCTATTACAATTAACGAAAATATGGAAGAGCCATGAGATAACAATACACACAAAAATGCGTCTTATGAACTCGCTGGTGTTCTCTGTATTCCTATATGCATCAGAATGCTGGACAATGAAAAAGAGCGATACACAACGCATTAATGCGTTTGAAATGCACTGCTGCAGGCGAATGCTAATGATACCATGGACTGCGAAAAAAACTAATTTGTCAATACTTCAAGAAATTAAGGTGGATCAGAGATTACAAACCGTGGTACAGAAACGAATAACATCATACACAGGACATATCATACGACAGAATGGATTGGAAAAAATGATTATGACGGGTATGGTAGAAGGTCGTAGGAAAAGAAGCAGGCCACCAACAAGATATATAGACAGAATTAAAAGAATCGCAGGCACCGCATCAATACGAGAAATGATGGACCGGGCAGCAGATCGAACTACATGGCGGCTAAAAACGTTCGTTTATGAGGATTCATAGGGTCACGATGCTCGAAACGAGCCACCGATGATGATGATGATATATATATATATTATAACGTAATTTAATAATTTCGTTTATTTATTCGGACGTGGAGAGTAAATTTATGAAATATTTAATTTCATTAATTTAACTTCAGTTTTGATTCCCTCTCTACAGGGAACGATTTAATTTTTTATATCTACAAGCTTGGTCATGATCGCCACCTTGTATAGAGGAAGTATATTCAAAGCTAAAAGTGTAGGGCATCCATCCCATGAAATCGTCTTATATATTAATTAGAACTTAAGACTAGTTGGCTACACCTTTATTATGTAAAAAATAAATAAAACAATATGGAATAAGCGAAATTTGTACAATCTGTCGGTATACCACAGGAAGGAAGAACTGTCGATGATATTGCAGGGTGGAAGCATATGCTATGCACTAAATACCCGTTTTAGTTATCTGTACGATATCCTTACTACTTTAACTAAGTTAAAATATCGAATGTTTTATACAAATGTTACCAACATGGTCATCACGTATGATTGTAATGCGTAAGTACGACAACGCGAGTTATTTAATTTACTGATTTATCCCCGTACTCTTAAAAAGTTTTTATGTTTATATATATATATCACGATTCGCTTATTTCTATTCACTGCTGGATGTAAGTCCATTGTACTCGGTCCCAAGCATAGTTCATCCATTTAACTCCGACTGACTTTTGAATGTCGTCTTGCCATCGCGTACACGGACGACCACGGATTCTGTACCCTTCTCTCGGTGTCCATTGCGTTATTATCCTTGTATTGCGTTTTCGATCCGGCCTCTTGATACACAGCATTATTCTCTCATGGGCCTTCTGATTTTGTCAGACACCACGTTTCCGCTCCGTATGTGAGCACTGGGAGGATGCACTGTTCATATGCTTTCTTTTTTAAACAGTTCGGTATGTCTCTGTTTTTCAACACACTATTTAACCTTCCAAACGCTATCCGTGAAAGGTGCGAATAAATATTTATATATATATATATATATTATTTTGTATATTTATTGATACAATATTACAATTAAATGAATATACAAAAAAGAAAACTAAAATAGACATCATAAGATGACAGCGTATAAAACTTTGTGTTTTATTTAAATTAGCAATTTTGATATGATATTTTCCACATTATATGTTTAAAAAACAGCGCGACTCGTAAATAAAGGTTGCATGGTTGCACAACCACCAGAAATATCCAGAACAGCGTAAAAATTGATGATGTAATAAAATAGTTAAAAGTTTAATTATTTTATGAACATTAAACGAAATAAGTGAATTTTAATTATATTTTTCGTGGAATATATTATAAAAAGTAAAAAATCTTTTAAAACGTGCTTTGAAATAATCTCTAGACATAGCGGCTAGTGGTTGCATACTCTGCACACTCGATGCAACCTGAAGATGTCGTAAAGCCGTATACAACGTTATATAATGATTTTGCACCTAATGCTACTACGGGTGTAGAATTTACATAGGACTGTATTAGCCATGCTAACCTACTTGACTTGCCGGAATAAGGTTTTTCTGATTGCGTTATTCATAACATTGCGCACTCTACCGGCCAACAACAACAAAGAGTCTATGACTTATATTTCATTCCTTTCCGAGGTTAGTTTATCTTCTTTGAATTTTTATTGGCGTTCCTTTGATGATACTTAGTGCGTCGCAGTCATCTATAACGTTAGCTTATTCGAAATGTTCTTTACGTGTATAAATAATTTATTTATGTACGAAAATAAATATAGAATTTCACGATTTCCAACGCATATCCGTTAGTTTTGAATAGGTGCAAAGATTTAATGTAACTCTGCAACGACAATAGTAGTTTCTTATTAACGGTCGATAGAATGGATAGCCGATTCAAAATTGGCCAAATCGTGTAGGGATAATTTTGCGTGTATTACCTATTAGATTACTGATATTACTATTAAATGTTAGCATATTGAATAACATGCCCGAGTCAGAGTCGGGGCGATCCGAAATACCCTGGCCGACGAATTTAATGGCCGGCAGAAACGCTCGCAGTGGAAATACGTCCACGATATCTGGTAGACCTGAAAACTCGGATTTCTGAAGAAATTTAAAAAATTCAGCAACCTATGCAAGAAAAAGTCTTCGAACATTTTTCAAAAAAATGCACTGTGCAAATGATGGTCATCTGAACAATATTGTCTTCCACGAGCGATTCTAATTTCCCGTTTTCCTATTTTCAAATAAAATTTCATTGAAAAATTTCCATCTATTTTTCGAGTTATTAAAAAAAAATAAAACCGTCCGTCTACCCTGTGTCGCCCTATATTACGTTAACAATATATCGAATTACAAAAAATAGCTTAAAATGCCGGGTATTCTAGGGAATATTTTTTTTAAACAATGAGTATTGAAAGTGTTAAACAATGGAATAGCGAACTTGTTTCTATCGGTGAATACTCTTAATTAACGGTCCATTCTAATGAAAGTTGGCGTCGCCTATTAAAGAAAATAGCTCCTATCTGTTAACTTTTAATCCCTGGATATTTATAAAACTTTAATATAGCGCTAGCGGATTTTCGTAATCTGTTACATATATGGTATTTGGTCTAAAATATCGACAATACGAAGCCCAGTCTATCATAAAAATATCAACGTGAGATCTTCTTCCAGTTATTCCTCTAGGATAGACACTGCTTTGCGCTATAATATTATTCAGAAGCAGACTGGTTCATAATGGGGTGCATTTCAACACTTAGAACAGCAGCATGACCTCTCGTTTACTCCGCTGCAAAATACGGGGCTCCGATATGGTTGAACAGTTGCCACACCAAAAAACTTCATACACAACTCAACATAACAATAAGACTCATCACGGGTTAAAATCAACACCTACCGGTTGGCTCCCGGTACTTAACAATATTTTTTGCCTCCAGATCTGCGCAGGAAAACTGCAGCCTTACGAGAATGGTCAAAATATGAAGCAAATCAGAGTCTCCCAATAAATGTATGCATGGTAAAATCAAAGCGGCTGAAGTTAAGGAAACCAGCGTGTATAACAGTCGATAAGCTTATTGCAGAGAACTTTAAAATGCATGGCGTCAACAATGGAACACATTAAACCCAGATAAACACGCGCTTATTACATGTCCGACCGCTGTGGCGAATACGACTTGCCCCGCAAAGAATGGGTACAACTGAATCGAATTCGTACCGGACAAGGACGTTGCAACGACAAAGCCGTGGAACATAAAAAATGACGCTGCCTGTGATTGCGGCTACCAACATAAAACCATCGATCACATTGTTAGTTGTTCAGGCAGTGCTTTTGACGGGACACTTCGTGAGATTTATAAAGTGTCAACGGCAGCATTATCTTGGCTACAAAACTTAAATATTATATTATAGTGTCTTCCTGCACCATGCCATACGATAAGAAGAAGAATGTCAACATGAGGTTAGGTTAATCTGCTACGAAACAGTTATCGAATAGACGAAACATTCTCAAATAGCCAACGGACGTAATAAGCGAAAATTATCACGAATTATAATCGGTACCGATTACACGATACAAATATCTAAACTAGAAACGAGAATCAATAACGAAAAAGTAAAATTAAAATCACTAAAAATTTGTATACATCAAAAAAGACCGCACAAAGCTTTTTTCGGCTATTATTATGATATAATCGTTTATGTATAAATTTTTGTATTGCTGATTTATCGATTTACGATGTTTGTCACACATTTGCTATCATTTTATAAATCATCTGTTTTTTTGTTGGTTTTTTTTGTAACATCTAAATTAAATATTTTCTGGCATTTTATTTTATTTATGGTTTTATTCGTTTATATTTATTATAAATTGTATTTATTTTTATATTTTATTCTTTTTTTTTTGTGTTCAGTCGATGATAATGGCTTAATAGCCGAAAAACTTTAGAATCATTTTATACAAAAAAATTCAGGTAATTTTAACTACTTTTTTGTTGTTTATCTATTTTCCAAAAATCGCTACATTCCTCGCTGTTCGAACTGAAGAAGAGAAAGTTAATAAATTATGTACACGCGAGCGAGGCGTATTTTATTCGTCCATGTTCGTATTTCTTACCTAGAAGTTACCCACGATTTCGCCTCTGTAATTAATTTTTTTAATACAATTATATATATATATATATATATATATATATATATATATATATCCGTCCGTTATTTCGTCGACACAAAATGTGGTTTGAAAGCTGGTGAAGGCACATTATTTGACAAAGATCTCATACTTTTTAAAACTTTAAATTGTTGTAATTTCGGCCCTATTTGCGATATCAATTTCAAGTAAAGCTTAGAACGAATCTGATAATATAAGATATAATCTGTACGAATTTCATCCTTATTGCTTTAACAAGTTGTTGAATTAAATCGGGACAGACAAAAATTTCACTACAATATATACGTATAGACATATGACATATCCAATTTTTTCGAAAAACGTTCCACCTGGCCCCTGGCTAACAAAGTCGCTTAAAAATGTTTTTATAAACGTATTTCCTTTACTTTTAGAACCGCAAAAGCTCATCTTAAATAACTAATAGTTTTCATAATGAACTTTTGACTTGAAAGTTTGTTATCTCCCTTATCCATTACGATCTGCATAGTCGTTGTTTTTAAGAGACGCTTTTATATTTTGAGTATAGCCATAGAATAATTTATTATGTCGGGTACCTTACCCCACGTTTTATCACTAATACACACACACATATATATATGTATGTAATATATATATATATGTATATATATAATTCGAATACGGACACAGTACCATGATGGATATATATATATATATATATATATATATAATTTGAAAACGGATACAGTACCATTAAATATATGTATACAATATATATGTAAGTATACATGTAAAACCAAATAGTACTTAAAATTCTTAGCTATCCATTTTAGATAATGTGCACAGTTGCTTTATTATTTTAATCTGCGCAGTTACTTGATTATTTTCAGTAAGCGTCATTATATAATAAAAATTCGTGCGAAGCAGTTTTCAAGAATAAAATTTAATGTTAATATTCGAAACAGTAATTCGAAAAACCAGATTACGTATAAATGAATACGGTTCGTAATTATATTAACGACGCGACAATAATTCGAACCCTATCTTCAATCGCGAGTCGAAATTATCTACGGCTGTTAATTTATAAAACTTTTATACCGCCCCGCCACTACTTTACGATGACCCGGTTTTTCGGTACCGACCAGGACTGCTGCAAGTATTTAATGAACAAATGCAGGCTGTCGGAATGACCCAAATGATGTTTGCTCTTCGTTAAAGTAAATAACTTCGATAAAGGACTGTCACTCGAGCAAGATGCAGTGTAATAAAGGATATAATTTTCTTAACTTTAATGTATTTACTTTTAAACGCGTAATTGATACGATAAGTTTTTCTCTACTTCTTCCAATTCATTCCTAGCCATGTAGGCTATCTATGAAAGATATCATATCTCTTGTATGAGGAATGCCTATCTATTAAACTAGGTCGCGAATTCTAGTAATTTTCAATCGTCTGGTTAACGTGACGTCCGGAACGGCAGCGATTAGCTCAGTGCAGTATCTGCGTATGCGCATATCAAGTTCACGATGAATAACTTCATCGGTTACCACGGCATTCTGTGTCTTAAAGTTTTATTTTGGAAGCGTTGTATTATATTTATGTATTGGTGCGGCATAAGTCCATGTTGGCTTTATTGTCGCATTATATATTAATACTCTATTGGCTAAGAAAAGGTTCGAACGATGCCCGATTAGCCAGTAGCTAGTCTTTCCCTTGTTTTTTGTATATGTCTGTTCCAGCTTATGATGTACTCCTAGATATCTGATGTTATTGCTTCTTGGTATAATATTTTTACCTAGTGATAGATAATTTTGATGATCAGTTCTATTGGTGAATGAGATATGCGTGCATTTATCAGCATTCACTTCTAGTTTCCAGAACCACTGTTAAATAAAAAAAGAAAAAAAAAAAGTGTTCGGTAAGCGAAAGTAATTGAAACAATTTACAGATAATACGGAATTGATAAACCGCGATACTTCGAAATATCCACTAAGACATTCTGCGATTTATGCATGAAACTGTGAATAAATCATGTTCTAAAAATGCTACGTCTTCTCAATCCTTCTTTGGAGCTCCGATATGGACATGAATTTTCCTGGTGATCTTCCTCTTGTTATCCTGCCATTTATCGGTCCTTCTATTATTGTCAGATATCTGTTATTTCTTAATATACAGTCACATCTATCTCCTATTGTGTTCATTAAGCAACTTTTTTTCAATCAAAGCATATAACAAAAATACAAGCATAAATCCCGCATTAAGTACTTCGAACTCTTTATCATATATATATATTAATGAGCTACTAGCCGCACACATTATGAATATTTAGTTCATTTCTCTGTTTCGCTAATTTACTCGATAACGAACAGTTATATTTTTTATATACAGATTTAATTTTGCTTACATTAATTTTATTAATCGTTGATTAATTAAAGTTCGCGTTTCCGTGTGTTTTTTTAATAATTTTTTCGCAAAATTCACCGGTTAATTTCTTCTTTCGTTTAAATACTTTAAATCTATTTTTATATTAATTGACACAGAATTCCGTTGTACACTTATTTCCATTTATTGATAAAGAGTTGTTAATTTAAAACAAATATGAAATATCCAGGGATGTACTTCGTAAACGTATTAATACCAAAAGAGAAAATCTGAACGTAAAATCGGAACTAACAAATTATATCGGTTAACAGGAAAATGATATCCAACCTCCCAAAGAAAAATAATTATTATACAATACCACTAAGAGTTAGGAGGATACAAATTGGACTGAAATCAGCTTATTGGACAAACCGAATCAAACCATTACATTTTGCAAGGCGGTGAAAATTTATGTGATCTTGAAAACATCAAATATAGGGTGTCTAATCATCGGACTACGAACTTCGACAATCATAATATCTACCGGTATAAACAATAAAAATTATTTTTAAAAAATCACAAACTACTCCTTCGTCTGAATTTACCATTGAATTTAATAAATTATTTTATCTCATTTTATTATTCACATTTTTGTAGACGTTTTTTTTTTTAAATGTTTTTCCCGTATTTAAAAATTTTTATCATTTTGGTTAATGTTATTTCGGTTTTGTATTTGAATTCTTTACAATGTTTTCCAAATAATTTTTCATCATTGTTTATATATGAATTTAAATGCTCTTTAAATCTTATTGCAAATTGTCTGTTTCTCTATGTATTCCTTTTCAGATTGATTACAATTAATATACTTTTTAATATATTTCCACGATCTATTTCGTTATTAATAACTTGTTATTATTTCTTGTCGCTATATCTATATTATATTTGTTAAATAGTTTTATTATTTTACATATACCCTACATAATTTATCGAACCTAAATAATTCATTTTATTTTTCTGTATTTTTTTTTTTTTTTATTGTAAGATATTTTCCATATTTTATCAACTATAGCAAGATTTATGTATTTATTCATTCACTGCTAGTTGTTCTAATTGGTTTTTCTTAATTATCTTTATCGTAGTCTGTTAAAATTATTTTTGCTCTACTGATAAAACTCATTAAACTAATTTCTTTTTGGTAGAATGAATCTTTAGGTATTAACACGTGTGTCTGTGTAGGTTTTCTCTCTATATATATATATTTATATCAATTTTCTGGCTAACAATGTAAATTTTTAAATCTAAAAAAAGTTTTACCCGATATTTCTAATGTAGATTAAATGTTTTTAATTATAGTTATTTAGATTGCATACAAAATTGTACAAAATATTATTATTCCCATATTATTAAAACAGATAGTTTTAAGTATTTATAATTCATGTTTGTGTAAAATTGTAAACTTAGTTTTAAATTAATATTTTATGATTTTATATAATTAATTTTAATTGTATATAGCTTGACAATGGCGTAAATGCCGAAAAGCTTCGCATAATTAAATAAATTTAGTGATTTCAACTATTTTTAGTAAGCAAGTATTATTAAAATATCATCAACATATAGTTTACATAACTTAACGGGTTTTTTAAAATTATTTTTAATATTATTCTCTAATGTAATCATATAAATGTAAGCTAGAATAGATTAAACGTAATTAAACAAGTTTTTTCTTTATACTTATTTTGAAACTGAAAATAATTTTGATCGAATGCTGCTAAAATAACGTTCGAAATATATTGACATTTCCGGCGAACGAACACACGCTTTAGTTTTTCTTAAATATTCCATTTCCTCCGCTCTTAACATTTATAATAATAATATTATCGAATTTTCGTACCCATAAATGAAATAATATTCGTCATTTAATTTTAAGCGATATTTCCAAACATTTAATCCAATCGATGGAGTTCATCGATGATTAACGGTAAAATAAATGAATACATTTCGTTATTATGCTCCCAGAATAAAGGCACTTTTTTAACCGTTTTAAATTAACGATGTCTCCCGTATATGATACGTAAAATTTTAAAAATTCCTTCTACTCGATGTGAAATGTCTCAATTCGAATAATATTTATACAAAATACGTTCATAATTATCTAAAGTCATCTAAAAATCAATGTTGATGTTAATAGATTTAGAGAGACGGATTTTTGTTTTTACACACAATTTAATCCTATAAAAGCATCGATCAATTCAACTCGACCTATGTCGATACATTGCAACTTCAATTTCTCTCAACTCTAAAATGAAAATCCTGCATTTCATTAATATTGTCGAACGGATTAGTTTCGAGTAGCGACGGAATTCGTTCCACAACTGAAATACTGTCGTTATATTGGACACGGTAAATATTTACTTTTCATTCGCAGTTTAACACTAGTCCGGACGAGAATATTGGAAATTAAGAGAAACGTTGTTGATATAAAATACATCGCGCAGAGAGACATTCGCATTTAAAACTAATTTTTTAAAAAAAGAATTTAGGCGCTATCTATAGCGTGCGCGTAAAACAAATCTATGATTAATTTAAAAAGTAAATAAAAAATAAAATTTAAAATACGAAATACGGATTATGTATATAGGATAAATTTCTCGCATTTCACCGATATTAGTCGCCTATCAATAATTCAACAGAACTCTCTTCGTTCAATGGCGTCATACATTACAATGTGTATTATGTTACTGAATTCGATTTTGTTTTTTTTTTATATACCTGAAGTGTCACCGATTTAATATAACGTCGAATTTCCTAACCGGGAGAAAATATTAGCTAATAAAACAATATCTTGTAGACAACAGAATATTTCGTTGAAATTCACGAGATATTTCAGTATAACGATAAAATGTTTATATCGTTAGTTTTATCAATTTAGTATTCTTAATTATAATCATTTCAAATTAAATATAAAAACAAATAATCGCGCGTTTACTATATCTTTGTAACGATTTTTAGTTTAAAGCGTATTATTACTTAATTTTGTAGTTTAAAATAAATATTTTTTAAATAACGATGTGAACATTTTAATCATTATTAGGAACATCCTAGAAAACACGCGTGAAATAAACGAATAATCATTTCATTTTATTTGTATTAACTTACAAATTAAATTTTAAAATAAAAGTAAACTGAAACATAAACTTTTATAAACAAGTACAAAACTTAAACATATATAAACTGCCGTTGAATTTATAATTTTTTATTATTATCATCGAATTGCCGCAGGATATAATTTACGATACAAAATTTTATACATTGTGAATCGCAAAATCAATAACTCCAACAAATATAATTGATAATATAATCGTTAACATCATAAAGAAAAAAAATATTGAATTTTTTTACATAATATAAACAAATTCTAATAATGAAATAAAATTACAATAAAACGCATAATATCATTTATATTATTTTTCTTCTTTTATCAATAATTTACAATTTACGTAGCGATATAAATCCAAAACATTGTTAAATAATTTCGACGTACTTATCGGTGAATACATAAATACCTAAATAAAATAAATTATATATGTAATCAAAAATTCGTGCGTATCTAAGGTATTTTTACATTTCAGATTTTACAACAATCATAGAATATTTTTAGATTTTAGAAAAACAAAATTATTTAAAACGAAATGAACTAAATATATTTACTCAAATTTAATACGTTAACAATAATACATTAATAACCTAGTTATTAAATAATTATTAAGGCGAAGCAAATTTGTATAATATAAACTAGTACAATTTATCTTCTCAAATATTCGGTAGACGTATTACTTTCTTTAAAATATATTCGTACATTTATTCGTTATACTCAAATTTAATGATCTGTAAATTCATAATGAAATATCCTGCGTGTAAATTATATACTTAAAAAATTGAATAATTTATTTAGTTTAATAAATCTATCTTTACATACATAATACAATCTTCAACATCGAGTTAACATACGAATTTATCGCGTACTTGGACCATTTGTTAAGCCAATTCTTTCGTGAACTTCCAATTTCGTAGGTTTCATTTTAACAGCTGGAATGTCAGAAGTATCTGCCTCATTTGTTGCGGATGTTTGTGTGTCTTTTTTCGGTTTTTCTTTTATCGCGGTTAAAGTTCGATTAACATCGTCAAACGATAATTCTATTCTGGTTAATTTGCGATGTAACATTTTTATAATTAAAATATTTCAACGATGCAAATAAACCACAAACAATTCTAACAAATTTAATTAAACAAAGCACGGCAACAGGATATGTTAGAATGAAAACGCGTAGTATCGTACGCAAACTGATTTTTAAAAACTCGGAATTAACTTCAGAATACCAGCGACGAGCAAGGCAAACTGAACGAATTGTTCGTGCGCAAAGCGAGCGCTTAACTAAACAACGCCCCCTTAATAAGACATCGCGCGTTTTACTCACCTTACACTGTACTCGAACGCAATCATTACACGCTCAACGCTCGGAAATTAATTTATTTACTCAAATATAAAAATAAATAACCTCCGACGTTATTAATTCATAATTCATAACTCGTATATTAAAAATATAATTAATATTAGTTATCGCTAAATAATCGCAAAAAAAATGTATTTACTCCGATATAATAATATGAGACTTTACTCATTACTAATATATTACAATTATCATTTAATTTTTATTGAAACTACTAATTGATATTAATTAAAATTACTAATTTTTAAAATTACCAATTAATATCAATTAAAAACGGCAACGCGCTAATTTAATATTATGAACATCTTGCATATTATAATTATGATTAATTTTAAAAATTTTCAGACTGCGTTGAGAAATTCTGAAAATATATTAGAAAAATTAAACCGCGATAAAGGACACGATCCTTTTAAATTGTTCTTACACGCAAGAAAATCGGGGAAAAATATTTTTACAAATATTTAGCTTAAAGAAAATATGCAAAATATTATTATGGATAAGTAGGTGAATTAATTAAACGACAACGATAATTCGAATATGCAATTTTCAACATATCAGCCATAACGACAATATCCTCTAATATATAATCTTAATTTTTAAAAAGAAATAATGTTGCATTTAGATATAATTACGAGATACGGAGATAATATTTTAAAGCTTGGACAAATATGTAATGTTCTTAATTTCTATTAAATTAAACATAGATCTGGGCATTTTTTATTTAAAAATTACGTCTCCGATATTACTGTCAAATTAATAAAAGTGAGAATTTTCTCTTATTGTTCTATTCTTCGGGTTTATTTTATCAAAGAGAAAAAATTTCTCCATGAAGATTTAAGCGCCGACTTAGGTGGGCAGAGGGCAGTCGCACCCACAGTTATCAGACCGGGACCGGGAAAAATCGAGCTCCTCCAAGAAGCCCCAAAATTAGTGATTTTTGAAACGCAAGTCACCTTTGCATAAAAACGATCAGTAAAGAAAATATTTTTGTCCGAATTGGATTTTTTGTTATAAAAATTTCTAAAAAAGGAAATGACTAAAAACAGACTGGTCTAGAGGTAACAGCACAAATTTCAAATTTTCACGGGAAAATTTTTCATCACTAATCATCGTTATGAAAATGTGATTTGTGTTCCAAAAATAGTGTTAAATAAACTTTAACGTAACTAAACTAAAATATACAACTAAATTATTAAAAACAAGATAATAAATTATAAAATAACGTACCTTATCCGAATATAATTTTAAGATTATTCGTCCGAACTGTCCTCATGAAATACATCGTTGTAATTCAGATGACGGATCGACGAATGGTTGAAGAAGATTATATAACTTGGTCGCTAGTTTAAAAAATTCTACGTTTTATCTAATTTATTAGTCGAAAGCATTTTCCATAATTAATCTAATAACATTAAACTAAAACAATGAAAATTAAAAACAAACTTAATTAGAAAAGAACAGTAAACGAACGCGCAGACACCAGAAACACGCACTACCGAAATCACATAACCGTAAAACAACAGAGTAACTATCATAATGCATCATGTTGCGTCATATTAGTGACTAACCGCCATTTTTCGTGACTAGCCGCCTTTTTTCGAGACTAACCGCCGTTTTACATCCTATTGACTTAAATTAGCGTAAACACACTATATTTAAATTATATTTATATTATTAATCTTTTTTCAAACAGATTGTTTAAATGTTATTTGCAATTAATTTTAAAATTGAAGTATCTTAATATCGCTTATGGGCCTATTCGGCAACCGATCAAAGTGAGGTATGTTACCTGTTCTCATCAGTTTAATATTTGATACACTCCATCTTACCTTATATCTAACCTTACATATAAATATAAATATATATATATATATATTTATATATATAATTAATTTTGAAAATAATAAATATTTAATGGTTAATCGATACTCGAGAGTTCCAATCGACCAATCGACAATTGAGACCAATCGTAGAATATTAGCATCAACGTTTGTCTATCACAAACATTAAACTTTAAAAAGAAGTATAATTTTTATACAAAAAATTTTGTTTTCGTATTTTAAATATGTCCAGTGCTTTTAATAAATATAATTAGACATTTTAAATAGAATATATGATAAATAACAGGGTTAATAACGAGTTTTTTATTTTGATCATATTGATTTAATAAATTTCGAAACATGGTTTCAAAAATAGAATTTTTTCGAAAATTTTTAATCGTCCCCGACAAATTTGTCATCAGTAGTCGTTTTTATGCGAATGTAGTACGTATACCAAAATGGTCAAAGGACTCTGACCCTTCAATGTTTATTATTCAAGAGTTATAACCCTCTCAGTAGTATAAGTTACACGTAAAAATATATAAATAATTTTTTTTCTTCTTCTTTGTTGTCATGCCGTGTACTGCCGCCTAGGCCAAAGTCATGGGAATATAGTAATTAAATGTATTGAAATAAGTTGGTAATTTTGAGGAAATGAAGAAGACGTTCAACTTTAGTATGATGATCAGAGAGGATGAACGATTGAAGAATTTAGGAGGTGGCTATGTGTGAGTTTGGAGTGGCCTAGGCGGAGTCTTGTGATAACGATTTCATTTCTTCTGTTGACCGATAATGATGTGTTCCATGGTTTGATGGTGTCTCGAATTTTGTTCGAAGTATATCTGTAATAACTTCTTCATTACATGTGGTTGAAGATACCTTGGTGGTATTTTGATGTTTGGTATCGGAAAAAACAGCGAGCCTTCTTTTACTGCAATGCCCGCGAACGTATTACCCTGGATTCATTTATATTACAAAGAGCGCAAATAATTTCTTTGCCTATTGGATGTTGATGAGGACAGTTATAGTGAGTCTGCGCATATGAGGAAAGAGGAATGAGGATCAGAGTTTATTGCATATTCTGTAGTAAGCTTTATAGCAAATAGTTCTGCCGAAAGAATAATAAATACGTTTGGAAGAGAGTAACGGAGAATGATTTCTTTATCGGATGCTATTTCACAACCTGTTCCCTGAGGTGTTTTGGAACCATCAATAAAGAATATTTTGAAACTGTCGTATTTTCTGATCATATGTTCATATGCAGAAAGGATCGTATTAATATGGGATTCTTTTTTTAAAAATTGCTACAGCTGAAGGTCTATGTTGAGATGTAAGTTCACCCATGGAGGTGTTGTTGCTATAATTAGTTAATATGTTGATGGTAAAGTGAATTGCATCGAGTCCAAGATTATAGTAACTTGCTTATGGAGAGTGGGGTACCAATGTATGAGGTAATGGTTTTTAATGAAGGAAGATCTGACGACGATTTGAATCAAATCCACGTATTTATGATACTCCGATTTCTGTAAATACTGAGAGGAGGAATACCAGCTTCACAAAGAATGCTAAAAGCTTCAATAGCGAGTTTGTATGGTGTATCGTATTGAGTGATTTAATAATGTTTTGATTAGCTGACGAGTAAATTACAGCGCCGTAGTCGAGCCTTGATTTAATCAATGTTTGATAGATTGTCAATATGAAGGAACAGTCTCATATGATGTGTTAGCTATTTTGCGGTTTAGATTTAGTTTTTTTGGTTTTCTGTTTTCAGTTGGTTAATGTACGGTTTCCCCGTAAGTTTCTGGTCCAAAATTATTCCTAAATACTTCACAGCATCTGATGTTTGGATGGGCATGTTGTTTATTTTAACTGAAATTTTATGGCTACAACAACGAAGTCTGCAGAAATATATAGCAGTAGTTTTCGTGTTGGAGAAGTTGAAGCCATTTCGGACTGACCAAATTTGTAGTCTGTCGATTGTATCCTGTAGTATCGATGTTCCGAGGTCCGAGCAAGAAATGAAGATAGCTAGATCATCTGCGAATAAAGAGCATCGAACAGGTTGGCAGATTCGTTCTGAAATATCATTTATGGCTATGTTAAAGAGGGTAGAACTCAGAATGGAACCCTGAAGGAACCATTCTGTAGATCTTGGGTTGTTAATTTGAATGATGTTAGTCGAATGTGGAATTTTCGGTTAAGGAAATTTCTGATGAAGTATGCTAGATGTCCGCGATCTCCCCAGCAATGAAGGGTTTTTAAAATGTTTTCTTTCTAAGTGTTATCGAAAGCTTTAGATATGTCGAAGAATACTTCCAGTAGATGGTTTTTACGAATAAATGATGTTTGTACGGACTGTTTTAGAAAACTCAATTGTTCGATGGTTGATCTGCTCGCTCTGAATCAGCATTATGATTCAGACAAAAGGTTGTTGGATTCGATGAACCACAGTAATTTGGCATTTATAATCCGTTCTAAAAGTTTACACATGTCGCTGGTTAGTGATATAGGACGATAATTGTCTAGTAGCATTGGTTTTTTTGTTTGGTTTACAAATCGGAATGATTTCCGAGGTTCTCCATGAATCACGGAAGGTATTCGTTTCCCACGTATGGTTAAAAATTGACAGCAATAGATGAACAGCTGGTTCCGGTATATTCTGGATCACGTAGGCATGGGGATGCTATCTGGTCCAGCTGCAGTTGGTTTCTGTTTTTTAATACTTCGTTGTAATTCTTGAAACATAATAGGGCGGTTATAAAGTTCTTCATTTCTATAATTAAAATCTAGTCTTATGGCAGCGTTCGTTCTTGCGATTGAGTGCCTCTGATGAAAAGTTTGAGTTGCTCCACTGGAGAGCTATAAACTCGCAAACGATGAGGCTATTTCGTTTAAATCTGTGCCGATGTGACTGCCCAGTTTAATGCTAGTAGGAAATGGTGAAAAAAATTGTCTATCAAGTGCACGAATTTTTAAATTTTATTCTTAAAGTAAGTATTCAAATGTTAATTTGTTGTCTGCTTATTGTATTTATATTTTACGTATAATTTCTTAGATACTATTTGCTTCTTGAATTTCAGATGTACGTTAGTATGGAAGTAATATTGGAGGTAGAATGCTATTGTCAGCATTTATTCGAAATTGTTTTCATTGACTAGTGTTCTATTCCCGGAAAACCGTTGATAATGATTTCCTGTTTTTCTGACTTTTACATATCTGTTTTTTGTTTTTTTACTTTGTAATTTACACATTCCCTTTTGAATCGAACACGTTTTCACATTCTTAATTGTTGAAAGCGAATGATGCAGCGCATAAATATTTCTTCTGTTTACCAGTAACCGATTTTATTCTACACTTTTATGAATACGATACCGTTCTACTTATTAAAATTAAACTGATGGAAAAATTTATAATTAAAACAGATAAATAATTCTCATGTTCGAAGAGACTGGATCCCATTAAGAATCAAATTCTAATTTTAACCTAAAAATGTATACACATTTTCGCATACATTCACATTTAAAAAAATCAAAAATTTATACATACATATGCATGAAGTGAGTAGTAATTACTCCATATATATTTGTATATGGAGTGGAACAATCTCACGGGTATGACGTCATTTTCGCGATTTTGCTTTCAGCTAATAAAAAATTCGACAATAAAAAAATTATACATATATAATATTAACATTATATATATATACACATATGGGGCACTGCGATTTTGTCTATTACAACGTATATAGCACAACTTATATGACGTCATATTTAAGATGGTAGTTTTATCCTATGAAAAATCTATAACAAAATGATTCATTGGATAGGAAAGTACATAAAAATTTGTAAAATTTATTAGCGACATACATATATATATATATATATATATATATATATAATCCCACACATATGCTGTTACCGCGTATACTGTAAAATATTTTTTTGAAGTATGCAGACTTCCCACTTGCGTAGTCCGTTAGATAAGCTATTTTACTTAATCGGTAGCCCCGAGTTATATGTAAGAAAACAATTTTATTTTTATTAACGAGTTATGTTCATGGAACATGAAAAGAATATTCTTTTGCCCCCTCCCCCCCCCAAAAAAAAAAAAAAAAGTTTTTTCAAGTCGACGCACCTGATCAGAATTGCGTGTATTTTAATAAATAAGTTAAAATATTTTTTCCCTATTAACATTTGAAAAATTTGTCGTTTTTACCGAAATTATAAATAATAATATTTAAAAGGGCTTAAAAATCGTAACATTTGGAAACATCATCAACGCGTGAAATAGCTAACACTCTTGATCGAGGACTCTTGTATCAGTTAGGATTTTAATACTTGTACATGTACAAATAATAAATTGCGAAACAAGACCAAATAACACTATTTTTGAGAGTAACACATTCTTCGCTCTATCAAAAAATAAAAATAAACAAAAATAAAAATCAGTTCTACGTCTTGAAATAAATAGTTGAAACTATGTGTTTTAAGATTTTCCATTACTATGGCGCACTACACACTGTGTACCATCCGGATGATACAACATTTTTTAATATATTGAAATCTTTTTCGCGTACTAAATGTTTTCATTTCTATTTTTTTGTTTCTCAACATTTTTCACACGTAATGAACGAAGCTATCAATAATGATAGATGAATACTAGAATCAGCTTTTGTTGTTTTTTTGTATAATGAGAATGCCCTTATAGCCTACTCCACGTGATAGTGTACTTACTAACTCATATAAACTCGACAACTTCTCTAGAAATATCGCTATGTCCGGAAACAGATGAAAATTCTCAACATGAAGAAAGGACAATACGTTATAAGGAGAACCATTGTGAGACGCGAGCAGTAATTTAAGGTACAGTTCAGAGCGTATACTGAAGAAGGGCATTCAAGGAACACGTGATCAGGATTCTATATTGCACGTCCAGCACATGTAGAAAGCAGTAAGGAGTTTCTCTAAGCTGCATAAGCAATGCCCGAACCGCAACCTGCTGATAAGTACAATTCCCTTCCGATTAATGTTTTTTAAAAAGTAGAACCACGGAAATTTAGGAAGAGAGACGGTTGCAATCGATAGTACCTAGTAAGAGGCGACTGTTGTATACACTCCACATATATCTGTTCCCAGAGTTTCTCATGTTCCGACTGTATAAAATGTATAATATCAAGTGCTGAAACTGAAGAGAATACCACACCACTAGAAGACCAACCTTTAGCTAATGAATCTACAATTTCATTGTCGAGAATTCCTCAATGTCCCGGTACCCGTAAGAATGACGCAAATATACTCAAATGAGAAACTTCATTCGGCACTACGCAACTCGCAGGGCTGATTGAATTACAAATTCTACTTTATACTCATCAGCAACAAGCGGATTGAGCGACCGTCTCGTTTTAAAAATATGTCTTTCCTCTTTTTTTGTCCTAATGAAAAAACCAATATGCACGCCGAAGTGTTTCGTCCTTTTCTATATAGAATTTCTTACATATCTCACATTTCGATCTCTTGTTTGGTACCTTTATCGGGGTTACCTATGAATGTTGATATTTTTTTTTATATATGGAATTTTTCTAAATAGCTCGACACATATGTAATAATGTATCTTAGTAATAGCCTAAAGGGCTGTATTAAAAAAAAAACAAATTATTAAGCTTTCGAATTTTTCCTTTTGTTTTCAGTTTATTCTCCGATTTACGAAATATGTCAGGAACGATGATTATGAACTTACTGGCGACATTATTTATGTCCCAATTAATGTACGTCATCGGAGTCGGTGGTACAGAGGTAAGTACTATATTTATACATTTAGATGTATATATATATATAATCAGTGCGGCCAGATATGATTCCTTAAAAAAAGCAAACGCGATATTAAAAAAAAAAAAAAAAAAAATGGTAGGCTATGGAAAAAACGGTAAACTAAAAAAAGTGCCAATTTAAATAATTTTAAATGTTTTTATTTAATGTAAATCGTAATATTATCCGCATAAATCTATTTAAATAGTAAATAATAACAATTATTTTAGCTTAAAATTATTACAAATACTAACCACTATCGTAAAAAACCCCAAAAATTACGACCATTTTACAGTTAATTTTCGACGTCTTTATAAATAAGGTTACTTGGTAAACTGTTAAATGAAGAAGGACTAACCGTTATTGTCCCGTCGGAGCCTACGTATTAGCCAACACATACAAATCGGTCCCCAGCACTGCTGGATTTCTTCATTGCTAAAAATCTTCAGTCCTTAAGAACAACGTGTAGTACTGTTCCTGAATTAAGCTCAGACCATGCCCTAGTCATAGCTGGTATAGGAGTTGAATTAATATACCGAAGTTACGAGTCACCCTTAACATACAGCAGTACAAACTGATCAAAATTTAGTGAATACATAAACCAGAATACCGATCTTAACATTCGTTTAAAAAACGACTTAATTCCAGTAGTTGGCCATTTTACACGTGATTTCAGATCTCATTAAGATTAACAAAGTTTATAATAAATTTAAATAAGAGTCTAACTTAAAATATTATAAATTTTATACACCCCGTATTCGTTAACCCACTAAATCATTATAAAAGGCGACCACGAGCAAAGACCAAAGTAAGGGAATAATCATTCCACTACCCGCTAGCGTGGGAACGTTTTAAATTCGCGTGCACACGACGGGATAATAATAATATTACTCTCCACACATCTAGCCGAACGTTTTAATATACATACCCGTCCGTTACTTCGTTGACACACACCTAATGCAACAAAACGTGGTTTGATAGGCGGGTGTTGGTATAATGTATGTGTGTTTATATGTATATATACACGATCACAATGCACTTATATCAATTCACTGCTGTATGTAAGTGTTCCCTTTTTTTTGCATGTGTAGTGATCACGAGTACGTTTATTCATTTCACACCGGCTGATCTCTATATATCATCCTGCCACCTTGTATCCGGCCGATCGCGACATCTGCGTCCATTCTGTTATTGACTTCGTCCACCTGTTATCGTTTCTTCTTGCTCTCCATTTTAACTGCGCTACACGTCCAACTAGATCCGACAATTTAGTCTCCTGTCCTATCCACGTATTGGTTTTCTGGTCTGAAATCTTGATGTCCAATATTAATTTTTCTTGGACTGTCTGTATCACTGCAAGTTTCTTAACGACATACTTCGTTAGGTTCCATATTTTCGTTCCATATGTAAGCATTGGAAGGATGCACTGTTCGTATAATTTCACTTTTAAGCTGTTGAGGACAGTACTCAACTTTCCAAAAGCTATCCACGTGAGATGCGTTCGTCTTTTAATTTCCTGACGCATTGCTTCCTTCTCTGTGGTAATAATTTGACCTAGGTATATATGTTCACTGACCTGTTTCAGTATCTGGTCATCTAGTTTTATTTGTAACTTTTCAGGTGTATTTGATATAACCTTCGTTTTATTAATATTTATGGTTAATCCTGCTTTTTTTATAACAGTCAAATGTTAGTTATCATTTCCTGTAAGTACCAACGTTATTACTAATCAACACAATGTCGTCAGCAAAACGCAAGTGGCTGATTTTTTTCCCATCAATTTTTTGAACATACGTTCTAAGACTACTTTAAATAACTTTGGAGATATTGTGTCACACGTATATATATATATATATATATATATATATATATATATATATATGTATATGTATACGTAGATATATATATATCCGTCTGTTATTTCCGCTCGCTCATTTTGTGGGTTAACTTCCCATATAAACTGCGCCAATAGAAGTTTCACTTCAATATATATGTATATATATATAATGCATGTAATGACAAAACATGGTCTAATGCAAAAAATGAATTTAATATACCGATTAGGTTTAAAAAATTAATACAAGTTCGCTGCGCTAGATCTAGATGGCAACGTAATAGGCTACCATCATTAAAATGAGAGCATAACTCTTTGCACAGTGAGTTACAAAAAGCAAGCATTTAATAATGAGAAATACACAACTTTTTTCCTCGTTAAACCTGAAAGACAACTCTGATTGGAATGTAACAAAATCGTACTTAAAACAGTTGCATAAGCAATATCCACTCAGAATGAAAAATGGAGAATGGGCTAAAACTGACAAAAATAAAGCTGAAACATTTAGATACTTATATGATAACTTTCAACCGCACTAAGCTAGTTGATTACCATCGCGATCAATTGATTGTACCAAACTTACAGTCATCATATCATCTGACTCTCCCAACTAAATATATTACACCATATGAAATTCAGAAAGTGATCAATAAATTACCATAAAAAAAAGCACCCAGTAATGATAGGGTATGAAATAAATATTAAAGAAGCTTCCACCTAAAACATTCGTACTTCTAACGTGTATATACAATTCTGTACTGAGAACCGGATGTTACCTACAAAGGTGGAAAAAAAACAATAATTATATTAATTCCAAAACCTAATAAAATCTTAACCTTAATCGTCTCCTTATACACCAATAAGTCGATTAAGTATCATATCTAAAACTTTTGAAATCCTAATAAAGAATCGTATAATTAATATAGTACCTAATAATGATGTAATTCCTAATCGTCAATTAGCATTTCATAATGTACATTCGACTATCCACCAAGTACACAGAATTACCGATCGTATTGCCACATGTCTTGACGCAATGGCATTTTCCTTGTTATAGAAAAAGCATTTGACCCTGTATGGGATCAGAGACTTTTATATGAAAGAATCAATGCCAAATGATATTTACAAATTATTACAAAAAGTTATCTATCTGATCGGTTGCTTCAAGTTAAGCTGAATTCAGTATTATCGAAAAAATATGCAATTGAATTATCTGTTCCACAAGGTAGTGTATTAGGACCGTTGTTATTTTCAATTTATACAGCATGCATACCAGTCATTAAGAATGCACTGTTGGCTACTTTTGCTGACGACATCTGTATTTTAGCAACACATAAGAGTCCAGTATACGCATTATACTACAGGAACATCTGAATAAAATTAGCTCGTGGGCCACTAAATAGAAAATCAAAATCAATATATAAAGATTTACACTGAATAAAAGGTCTTGTATGCCAGTAAAAATCAATGATGCTACTCTGGCACTTCGCAACTGTGTCAAATACATAGGTTGGTTTCTCGATCGACGGCTCGCATGGAAACCACATATTCAGTTTGTGTGTCAAAAAATACAGTCAAGGACGAACAACCTCCAAAGACTAAATCGGATTCAGCAGCTACGGTCGAAAATACTTCGCTCAATAGCCAACGCTCCATAATTTCTTTCCAACAGCACGCTACACCATGATTTGGATCAATCGATACAAGAAGCTTTTCGGTGAATTAAAAAATAACTCAAACATGGAAATATCGAGTATATATAGGCCAGTGTTGCCTGATAATCCACGTAGAAGATTAAAAAGAGCACGAACACATAATATCCTTGATCCTGCATAAATATGACACGAGTATGGCAGCGCACTTTGGTTGTAGACCTAATGGTCGAAAAGAATACTCTGTTCGGAAATGACTCTCCCTCCGCCCATGTACACGGTGTAGGGTTGGGATACCGGTGATGCTGCATTAATAAGCATTAAGTCGATACTATCAATACTCGTGCTCTCCACACCTAACCCGTATATGTGGGCTAGGTAGGTGGTATCAACTGCGCACACATCGTTGGCTAAAGTAGTAGGGATAATATATATATATATAGACGTTAACTCTTTTCCATTAGGAAATGAGTTATTGAAACTTGGCTAAAACGTTGACGTGTTCGTGTGAACGAAATGCGCTCAGATCACGTTCACGTTGAGAAATTTAGTTTGTCCTGTTAAAATTTATGGAGAAATGATTCCGCGACGAGATAAAATATTTGGATATTCATTTAGACGAAAAAAAATTAACTTAGTCTAAACGTATGCAAAATGTAAACTACGACGGTATGTTAACAATGTCAATTGTGGTCAAAAGATAGGTGTAACAAAATAATCGAACCTACATCTCGTTGCATCGATTATAAGTAACATCGTAGCAACTATACTATCGCTTAGGAACTCCTTAGTGTATAACAAACCACTCGGTAACTCGTCCCCTAATTTACTTATCAGTTTTAATATCGTTTAATCGCTGAAAATTTTCGCTCTACGTTAGCAGAAGAATGAGGAAGGCTAAACTGAAAACAAACTTCGTTAATAGTGGGGACAAAATTGTCCCTAAAATTCCATTGCTGACGATTGTTGGAAGTCGATATCTTCGATATTTTTAAGTATTCTCCATTCAGGCTCTCATAGAAGCCGATATTAGTTATCAGACTCCATGCGCCCAGTCAATTGACTTTTGCTGGATTTTACTGAAATGTCAACTTTACATGGTTTACAAAAAACAAGAAATAGTTCTCATTTCTTTTAGATCTCTTTCCATTTACCATGCGCGACAGTGATGAAAGACGGAATGACCTCAGTCACCATTATTCGTATTACGATATTCTTAAATATTATCTAAATGAATCACGCGTAAAATAAATAGAAATCCGTACTACGGGTTAATACCATTTTTTAGACAAAAATTACTCCATAGTTACCAACGATAACGAAACTTTCCTCGATTACAAAAATGAAGTACAGGCATTCGAGTTGTGGTGTTGGAGAAAGTTACAGAAAATTAAATGGACGGACAAAGTCAGTCGGTACTGGATAGGATTGATAAACAAAGAAAGATACTGAAGAAGATTACACAGACGAGGCTCAAATGGACCCGTTATATATTACGGCAGGATCAAAATATCCTAAAAGAAGTAATTGAAGGGAAAATTATCTGGAAGAAATCACTCGGGCGACCAAGAGTAACCCTACTGTATACCACACTGGAAAATGCCAAAACATCGACATATGCTGAGATAAAAAGAAAAGCAACTGACCGGCTTACATGGAGGCTGTTGGTGCATGGAACGAACCAGCCTACGGGCTGATACAACGATGATAATATGTATGTACTATTAAATAGCTAAAGTATTTTAAGATCCTCCCTACGCTATTCGCAACTTTTTTTTATATATCCGAGGTTCATTCCATCGATAGAATCGAAATCAATCATAATTTTGCGGACGTATTACTACTATTATTTCATTAATTATCATTAATCATTAACCGGGATTTTTCTGGAAGAAAACCGAACCTCTTAAACCTTAGACCTTAGACCTTCAAATATATGTCGTCAATGAAAACGATACTATTTGTAGGAGATTGCAAGCGACTACTTCGGAACAATTTTTCGTGAAGAATGTGACCTGTGAAAGTTGGTTTTGTTGAAAGAAATCCATTATTAAACGGATAAGCGATTATTATTATTGTTATTTTAAATATCATTTTCGTATGCTTTATTCCAGAGTAGTACACACACTAAACACACCCGCAAACGCGGAAAACGAAAAGTAAACAAACGTTAAAAATAAAACGCGACAACTATAATATAGCCGATTAGGAAAAATTTGAATATGTAAATTTATCGTCCTTATCGCGCATGTGTGTGTGTGTGTAGTTCGACAAATTTATTCCGTTCGCGTTGCGAATGAAAATGGTGGAAAGCTAAAAAAATAAATTGTTCACGTTCCCGAAACAAAAACACACCAACAGCCACCTACCCCGGAGTTAGTGTCATTTATGAAAATGTCCTCAACCACCACCCTAACGACGAATGTGGAAAAATAAACAGTTCGTACTACGTTTTCGGAAATACGTGGGAATGAACCTAAAACGTTCAAAAGCGACATTACTGCTCGTGTACGTTATTTTGCCCATACGTCGATAGGTGTCACGTATGTGTGTTAACGTTTTATTATAAGCGGACGTACGCAATTTATATTCGTCGAAATAAAACAAAAAAAAAAAAACGGATTAAGTTAAACTTAATATCCTTAAAGGCTTGCTCGATGAATTCGAAAAACCTCAACCGGGGGAGGGGTAGCAGCCGTCTTATGTCGTGTACGATTTTACCAACCGCGTGAAACAGGATTAACCACACCCCGCGTTAAAGAAAAACGCGACGTCAAAACCGATATAAATGACGTACATAGTAGTAGTAACATGGCGATAAGATGAGGGTTTTGGTGCCTTATTAAATTGAACTCGATAAGCCAAAAAAAAAAAAATGACGCGCAAAACGTAATCACACGAAGCCTTTGTCGCACGTGCGTGTTTTTACATTTAGAGAAGTGGTAACTAATTTATCTAATGCTGACATCGAGGCGATATACAAATATAAAGCCTATTTCTGTTAAAATGTATAAAATATATCCTAACAAATAAAAAAAAGTCAGGTATAAATAAATAATGACGAAATTACCCAAGCAGATTCGGCACATTTCCTCGGTACGTATTATGAACAAGAAGGCTTATACACGTGGCACAGACTAAAAGAACTATCATCACCCCTGCAAAATTGCTACATACATTGGTAGCGAGGAAATCGATTTTAACTAAACGGAGCATCTACTTTTCGATGATCGCCTGTATCCAAGTACCTGTAAAAGTAATCTTCGAAGATACAACAGCAACAGTCGAAGATTATTATCATACTATCACGTCAGCTCCGGTCTACGTTTCCAATCTTGCTATTACATAATGATCTTAAGATTTCATATATATATATATTAGCCTAACTTGCGCCATTTGCCCAGTTTAAACCGTTATCTAGTTAGTGTATTTTAAATCTAACTACGTTTGATGTATAAACTGATTGTAACAGAAGACAATGGATCGGTTAATTCAATACTTACAGGTAATGTGTGCCACTTTTGTAAAATATTACAGAACAGCTCGTATGCTTTAAAAATTTCTGACAAACCAAATTTGATGCTAATTACAGTCGTCAACAACGTGCCACATGTATCATCAGAAGTTATGCCTAATTTAGCGATATGGAAGGGGCAGAGATCGTAGTAAAGTTTTCAAAACGGTGGGAACACGGTCTACGGGTATGCGATAGTTTAATCTGCAAGATTCGTTGACATGATCTAATAAATCTACCGCCAGCTAGTTAGGATGATCCTCTAACCTGTGCAAGTTTACTGCTATCCCGAAATAGGTCTTGATGCAAATTATCGTTTCGTATATACACCAAGGAGCGTTATTACCCTTAGTATTTTTGATTGGGATCGTCGCACCGTTTTGATACTCGATATTTATACCGTCCCTCAGAGTGATATGCCATAAATGTGCACACCGGCTTAAATTTCGATTTTAGAGGTAGTTCGGAAGTTTTGCTCAGGAGCCAACACATGTTCCGCAGTTTAAGGGCAAAAACACATTAAGCGGTTTGATCGACGCGTTTATCGAGTCGGTTTTAAATGTTTAAAACACATTCGTCGGTTTTCTAGCGTTTTTAAAACCGCCTGTCGATTTCTTGGCGTTTTATATATTTACCTATATTGGGCAGTTGTGTTTATTCCGCAATATGGATGGTGTGCTGCTTTTATCGATATTATAAGTTCTTCGGAAAATAGAAAAAAATCGTCGACGTTTTTGTGTGCATCCAAATAGAAAAGGGACATTTTTATACTTTAATGAAGTTAGAGAAGATGAAGAAAATTTTTTTAATTTTACTCGAACGTCTAAAACTACTTTTGATAACCTGCTTACAAACATAAATGAAGAAATTTCCAAAAAAGAACAGCCGTCTTAAATGTATACCTCCAAATAGCTCTCATAACGCCGACAAGTAAAAACCGCTTTTAAAAACGCCGCGTTTCACGCGAGACGATCACGAAACGCGTCGGTTTTTAAAGGCGGTTTCACCGCTGTGTGTGTTTACACCGTAAGAAAAGTGTTTATCTGGGTTTTACTTTCGGGAAACGCTTCGGTCAAAACCGCTTAATGTGTTTTAGCCCTAAGTATGTACGCAAGACTTGTAATTATCCATTTTACAGTACTTTCGTCCTATAATAAACAAATGTTTCCGTATCGTACCTAATGAAGATATCGATAACAGTATACCATGTACAACATGTGTACATGAAAAGTATCCATCAAATATTCGAGTGTATACAGAGGCATATTATGCGAGTTTCTTAACAAGAATAATAAATAAATTATTTATTTATTTATTTATTTTATTTATTTTTAGACAAGAAAACGTAATAATTTGATTTTTCTTCAGGATCCGGAACTGTGCGTATCGTTGGCATTTTCGTTGCAATATTTTCATCTGTCCGAATTCTGTTGGTTAGTAGCGTTGACGACAAATATGTACTACACATTCCGGAATAATCTTAATCTAGTGCCAAATTTTCCAGCCGCCAAAGTTGTACCGGTATTCGTTAAATACAGCCTATTCGGCTGGGGATTTCCTATTGGCTTAGTACTTGTGGCCTACGTATTACACGGAACGGGTCAACCGCAATCGATCACCGGTAGAGCATTCAGAATGGATTACTTAAATTGTTGGTAAGTACGTTATAAATTCGAAAAACCTTATTTCATAACGACGAAACTTAAATGAACCATAAAAAAAAAAACAGATTAACAACAAAAACCAGTTAAAATATATTAATTATTTTTTATTATTATTATTATTATTATTATTATATAATTTATTTCTCGCAGAGTTTAACCATTACACGTAGCGTCCTTGAGAACAGTGTAGCCACTTAGGTAATTGGAAGTGCATCGCGGCACCACTTTCTTCGTTTTAGCCGACTGTTGGCTCTGACTGGAAAATCTCTAGTAAACATTCGGTGTACCAGTGGATTCGAATGGAACTGGAGCTTTCCGAAGAATCTTCTATATTGTTCCGTATAAACATCCTTCACGTATGAAACGTTCAAATTGCCATGTAATATGTCGTTCGATACAAAGTACGGTGCAGATGCTATTGTACGTAGGATTTTGGACTGCTGTTGCTGTATTCTGTGGAAATTACTTCGACTTGCTGTTCCATACAGTTCTGTTAAAATAACTAAAATCTTTTCTTTACGAAGAATGACACGAAGATTTTCGGCTGTTAGACGATTATCGAGCGAATATAATAAAATAAATTATATAAAAATATATGTAAAAAATATTATTTAAACGCACGATTCGAAATTTATAAAAATTTTCAAAGTAGTAAAACAATATTTTTAACAATTATTTTAAAATACTATTTTATTAATTTGATAATTTTTGTAAATTGTGTCTAATTTACATTTTTACATATATTTTTTTTTTAAATATTTTTTTCATATATTCACTCGATAATAGTAGCGTAACGATCGAAAAGCTTTGTGATTTTTCATAAAGAATTCTAGCGATTGTAACTCCTTTTTTATGTTCTTTTTCTAAATCGCTACATTCCAAACTTTTCAAATTATTAAATTTTCTTTAAAGAAATCCAAATTACACATTTTTAAGAATTTCCGTAGTAATACACTAAAGTGCGAACATTATAAAAAATACGAAGCGAGATCGAAAATGCATTTTCGGCTATAATATAAGCAAAGAAAAACAACTTTAATATTTTTATTTTAAAAAAATTATATATATATATATATATATTATATATATATATATATATATATATATGTATATATAATAAAAAAGTTCGAACGAGCATTATATCATTCCTCGCTATTATCATCGACCGGCTCTCGGTATCCAGTATCATCACGAGGTCAAATTTAGTTGTACTACATTTATCAAGCGTGCAGACAACGTTTTCATCCGCTTGTATTTACCCGCGGCACCATGCTGACGTTTTTATACCTTTTCTTTTCTGCCGATTGGATTTTCCTGATATTATCGCGACTTTTCTTCAGTTCATCTATCCGAATATCCTGGTCCGCGATCTCTGAAATGTTCGATATTTCTTACGATGATATAATAGCTGTTTCTTATTTTTCGAATATAAATAACGAACGCTATAAATAGATACGAGGTCGAAAACGCTACTAAATCATAACGATCTTCACTCCGGAATTTGCGCTATTAAAATCGGCGATATTTTTTTTCAGTTATTTATTATTCAGTACGTTTTTAAACTTTCCATACGTTCAAAATTCTGCTGTAAACCGTGACGTCATCTTTACATGTTAGTTATTGAAAATAATGTTTCATTTTACCAAACAATGGTCTAACTTCGCCTAGAATTTTATCTATTCCGTTTGTGACGCCTTTTATATAACATTGGGTACGAAATCTTCTTCTGTTAATTTTCCACTCGCACTTACTAACTAGTATAGTCATTTACTAGATTTTAATCCGCCTATCAGCACGATGATCTCAATTTTATTTATCGAATCGTCCCGCTAAATCAACAATTTTCAATATCTCTTCCGACCTCTATTGGTTGTTGTAGACGGTTTCCTGCAACGGTGTTTCCATATCCGTCCAATCCTCGACAAGTGATTGGCGGTAGCTAGTTTTATTTCTTCTGTAACTTATTTGACTTGTACATCTCGATGTAGTGTACGGTTTGATACATACTGCGGTGCTCTCCGCAGCGACCTCAGCATTTTGTTTCGATAACGTATTCTATTAATATTACTTTTACGGATCTCCATTAGTTCGGCTGCGTACAACTATATCGGTTTCAGCACGACGTAACTACATTTTATTTGCAACCTGTAATTAGCACGGTTCGAGCAATCAATAAAGTTGCCTTGTTTTTAAATTAAGTTCTGTTATTTTTATCTCAATATGTTGAAGCCACGTAAATGTGTCACGTTATGCCCATATCGACCCACTGCTGGGTGTAGGCATGTCTCAGACGTTTCCAACGACTCCGGCTCTGTGCCACTCGGATCCAATTGATATTCCTGCATGTTTGGCAATGTCGTCTCGCCACCGTGTTGTTGGTCTGCCCCTTTTCCTTTTCGAATACAATGGACACCATTGCAGGATATACCTGCCATCATGTCTACGCGCCACGTGTCCAGCCCATGTCCATTTTAATTTAATGTACTTTAAGATATTTTACAGATAAGTACGCGTGTATTTGCTTATTATTTATAGTTATATACGGTATTTATTAAGTTCGATTTTCTTTTTTTTAATTCTTCCGGGTTCGCACGCCTTGTCACGATTACCATGTCATCAGCAAAAGTTGCTGTTAGTGCATCATCAGTATTCGACATTATGTAAACGGTAGATACAATAAGTACACTTTCCTGCGGTACACCTACCTCGGTATTTTTTTTACGTGTTTTTTTTTTATTATTTTGTTCCGTTTACTATCACTCGGAAATACCTGTCTGGTAAGATTTCAAGATATCGAAATACTTAGTTCGTAACAATTTTATTTGCACTTATATTCCCGGATGATTTCTCGAATGCCCGATGTCCATCACGAGGTCATTGTGTTTTTTTCAAAGTGTTTCTTCAGTCTTGTTAACTAGTCGGTGCACTATGACCAGTTCGAAATCCGAATTGGTGATTTTGAATTATATCTTCCGTTTCTATTTTTTTTTTCGGTAGTTTTTTAAACACTTGGACTAAAATTGGAAGTAATGAAATTGACCGATAAAATGAGATACTTCGCGGAGGTTTACCTCCGGTTTTAAGATCATTATTACATTAAGAAATTTCCACAATATTCTGATATATCGAATTCGTAAAACAGCATTTAAAATATAGTTTAGCATAACTAGCGCTTCTCTAAGCAATCTTTCGTCTAGTAGTGAGACATCTAGATTATTTTGCGGAGCCGGAGGACATAAAAGCGGCCCTTCTAGATTACGGGCATACAGTTAGACACATAACTAATATCAGACACCGAGTAAGTAAGCAGCCTTTTACCGATATTCTTCATAGATCTAGAGGAAAATAACTCGGATGTTTACAAAATACACACGTTGCTCAACGTGAAAATCAAAGTCGAATTCAATAATACAAATAATACAAAATAACATTTACTGATGCTCTCCGTGGTATATAACCGAAATTCATGAAAATCTTAGAATAAAATTTGTTAAAGAAGAAATTACTGAGGTTTCACAGAGATAAAGCCATCCAAATAATATGGCGAAGGAATTATAGCCAAAACGAAGCCCGTAGACTTAAGATAAATAGTTTTCAAGACCTCATATGAATATATGTGTGTGTGTGTCAATTATCGGCGTGTGTGTTTACTTGTTGATGTGAATTTAATGTATACATGCAAATTGTGTGAATGCTACGTTAATATTTATCTTCTTTCACTGGATTAGATTCATGATATTTTAACTTAAATTACATCGATTACCAAATAGTTTTAGGAAACTAGGTGTAAAATAGCACAGTATATATTAAAAAATATATATATTCATTTTATCATTTTGCGTGTGCTGTGGAATATTTAAGCTGCTCTTCAATTTTATCTTGTAATTTTTTAAACTGTCAACGAACCATCGCTAGATCATTTTACCGTGCAGCCGAGAAGGGTTGTTGTACATTAGCGTTATGTCATTTTTTTTTTTTAGCTATATCTGCAGTTGTCATAAGAAAGAATATTGACCTTTGGAAAAATACCGAAGTAAAGCTATTTGAAACCTCTTTATGTTTTGAACGATCTATATTATAAATCCCTCGTTACTTTTTTTTTTTGCAACGTCGGACAGTACTTAATAATGAGGAATCTACTGAATTTTATTCCAATTATGAATCCCTCGTTAGTCGCGGCAAACCGACCAAGTAAATAGGTGATGAATTATATTTAGGACACCTTTTATACTTTTTTCTACAATTGTACAGGATAAAACGATTCCTAAAACGGGCTGTCTGGTAATAAGATTTGTTGTAGAACTCTGACGTCTTTGAGAGACCACCTTCCGGGCACAATTATTTACTGAATGTTCCCAGTTGAATAACACGAACCATTGTTTTTAATGATCTGTTTCCTAAACGTTGAATTACGTAATATATATTTGTTTTGCGGCTAGACACCGTATTTGGTATCCACGACGCCATAGGACAGCTAATATTAGCCTATATAGAACAAAAAACTTGCGGTTACAATAATTATTACGATGTTATCTAGAATTTAAAGTGAAGTGCAAGAAATACTGAACAGTCGAGAATAAAGTTTACTTTCGAAGTACTCAAAATAAGTCGCATGTGTAAACAATTATTTGCGGTCACCGTAACATGGTAAAAACATCGAACACGCGATTGTTTATTCCGTTGTTAAAAACATTCTCTTCGTCTCGTCTAAATTAATTTTTTATCAGGCAGTACTTATCGCTTCAATCGACCGGAACGCAATCCGAAGTGTCGACAGAAAATTGCGTGTAATAATAATAATCAAAATTTATTTCTACGTCAACATTGCGCAAAAAAATAGGAATAAATTTTAAAGAAACCAATAGAAATTATAAACTTTGCAATAAAGTATTTGAAAAATATATAATAAAACGATAATTTAAATTCAAGTTCAAATTTTTGTTTTTAATTTACAGTAAATTAGATAAATGAAATAAATGAATTACGAAATACATACCGTAATTAACTTACAACAGAAACGCATCGCACATATTCACGTGTACATATTGGCAAACCACAATTACATATATATCGTAAAACCTTTTAACACGTTCGTAAATGGTGAACGCGTATAATACACATGTTGATATATGCAAATATATGGACATAACGAAGATAGTGTATAAATTTATTTATGTGTATGCAGTTGTATGTACGTCAAGCAAACTACACTAAGGTTTATTATGTACAGACAATGGGGGCTCAAATATGAATTTTATAAATTCAAATACTAATACAATAACACAATACAAGTCGTATAGTAATTAAATCCTAACCACTATTAATAGGTACGAAATGCAACGTGACTAATTATATAAAAAGAGAAATATACAGGTTTTTTATAGTTACCTCTAATATAAAGTAAGACGCGATCGTGAAAGCTGAATAAATGTTATTAACAATTTCCTACGGCTTCGTTTATAATTCGATTGAATTTTTAAATTCCTCTAGGATTCGAACGGGTCAGAATGCGAAACCTACCGATCTTGTCCTGTTTAAATTTACTCGCACTGTTCAACATTCAAGTATGAAACTATATAAAACTGATCATGATAAGAAGCGTTCGATTTTGTATACGTTTTCAGTATCGCACGTTGAAGAACTTTTATAGAGTTTCAACATGGTATTAAACCACAACAACCCAATTGTGTGAACTGAAGAGAAGAACTGCCTTAAGCAGTAGAACTGATAGTTCAACATTCTAAGTTTCTCCAACAGATAAAGCGCATGTTAGCATCGTGTTTTAATCCACGTTCAAACTGGTACTTCGGAGATATTTAATCTCTCTAACTGTATATAGTTTTGTACTGATTCCTAAATATAATTCAAAATAATTCCAATCATCTAAACCATGATTCGAACAGACTGTCTAACTTTTTTTTACCGCCGTTAATGACTAAGCGGTTCCCCCGCATTCGATCGAAAATATTACTCACCTCTTCTTGAGATAATTTCTAAAGTAAAAAACTTTCGTAACGAGAATTAATTTTATCGGTGCGCAATTGTATTAGTAATAATAAAGAATATATTCGTTAATTAGATACACAATCTATACCAAAGTTTATAAATAAGGTTTAAATTCTAAAAAAATAAAAGTCGAAATCGGTTCTAAGAACCTCGTTATTACAAATAATAGGATACCAACATTTTCTAATCGCAATAAGCGCATCATTATTAATTATCTACTGATAGTTTATCCGAATTTTAGAGCGTTCATCTGATGGCGGAATAAATGGGAGTGGAATGCCTGATAAGGAAGCCTGTTTAGCAGTAACATCCGCTGCTTGATTGAGTTAAAATCGAGAGTAACGAGGAATCCAACAAAATTCTAAAACACCGCCTAAATATAATACCAAAGTCGTCAAAATTACGTTATATTTAAAATATACGAGGTTGCTTTACGCGCGCTCACGAAAAGCGTTTGGCATTTACAGCATAATAACAGCTACTAACACTGTAAACTATTATTCGATAGACTGTTTGAAAATATGAATATTATGTATAATTTATCAATTATTCTGCTACCACTTAGTGTGTATATACATGCATACATATGTGTATATAACACCATATGCACGATAGTAATAATACAGTACGATACAAAAGGGCTGCATTGTGTCGTGATAATAAAAGGGCCTGTGTATATATGTTTTAACTGCGCTAGCGCCATATTATAATTGCATTGGACGCTACTTACACTATACAACAAAATATGTATAGGTAAGTAGTCGCATAAATTGCCCACCAACTAGCGGTGAAGGATAAATGATGATGATGTATATATAAAAATTTATTATGGCCACATAAAGCGGTCGAACCAACACTTCACGTACTTGAAGAATTTTAAGAACAAATGGAAATGGTTCGAGAAGGTAGAAAGCGATTTAAACGAAGTTGGCATTGAACCGAGAAACCGTCATCTATTGAGGAAAAAACTAGCGGCAAATTAAAAGACAAGTCGGAATTGTGCACAAGCAAAAAGTGGACCGAAGAAAGGAAAGGACAACATCGACAGCGAATGCGGCAATTCTGAATACAGAAAAAATCAAAAACAAAAAAAAATTAAACAGTCCGTGGTCCTAAGTTGGCCTATTTGAGAGAGAGAGAAAAAAAATATAAATTTATATATATATATATACATATCTAATATATCAATAGCAAATCTATAACAATATTTGCGATACGAAATTCACCAGAGCTATTTATTAAAATGTATTTACTCGAATTAAATTTTATAAATATTTTTAAATTCAATTGTATAATTTTTATTAAAAAATAATAATATTTCGGATAAATTGTTTAATCTCTTCTATTGCTTATTAGGTTCTTAGATGAAAAAGTATACTTGTGTAGTTACGTCTTGCCAATGCTGGCGTTATTAACGGCGATTGTCTATCGTATGTACAAAACTTGGATCATCATCAGATATTCGGTAGCGTTGCAAGTGGATCGTAAAGTAAAACTGAAAATGCGCAAAACCAGATGCTTGCAATATTTCTTATGCGTTAAAGTAATCCTATTATTAGGCGCCACGTTTGTCAGCGGAGTTGTAGCGCGTCTCAGTCATTCGAACGCCGCTTGGATTATATTCAATACGGAACATTCGCTGCAAGGTCTACTAATATCGATAGTGGTCGCGTGTAATTGTCAAATTTTAAAAATTTACGCTAAATCGATCAAACGCAAACGAAAACGTCGCAAAGACACCGAGACGTTGATCGACGTTTGTCAACTTCGTAAACGTAACAGCGATATATCTAAATCGACCAGCGTAGATTCGCTTTTGTGGAAGCCTGAATTATTACCAGTGTGACAATCCTTTAAAGAAATTACATATATAGTATTTGTATATGCATATATATATATATATATATATATATACAACTTTTTCCTTATAATCTAGTCTAGTTAGACCTAGATAGACTAAAAAACAAGTTAAAACAAATAATAAATGAATATTATTAATTTTTTTAAATACAATATCGATGTCTCTTTCTTTTAACAGGTTTATATATTAGTTGTATATATACTAATGTATAAAACTGTAGTGTCTGTCTGTGATTTGCGAATATTTTCATTATATGTGAAGTCATGGCGTCACTAAAAACACCCAAATCATCCTATTTTGGACACATAATTCGGAACAGGAAATACGTCACATTGCAGACCGTAATACA
Organism: Coronaproctus castanopsis; assembly: GCA_032883995.1. Taxonomy (NCBI): domain Eukaryota; kingdom Metazoa; phylum Arthropoda; class Insecta; order Hemiptera; family Monophlebidae; genus Coronaproctus; species Coronaproctus castanopsis. The sequence goes on from CM065053.1 coordinate 258,732,740, forward strand.
AGGCAAAATAGAGCAGATGTCGAGGACGCAGACGAATGTCATCGACGAAAAATCTTAAAGATTGGTTTAATATGCCTGACACGGCTACACTGGTTCGTACGGCACGAGTTAAAGAAATATATTGTCAGATGGTCACCAACCTCCGGTAGGAGATGAACTTACTAGAAGAAGAAAAATCAGTGCTTTATGATATTTTTTATTTTTCTCACACATAAACAGAAAATATATTTTTTTAAATTGTTGTCTGTCTGCTCCGATTTAACGCAACAACTATTAAACCAATAATAATGAAATTCGTATAACTTATAGCCTATATTATCCGATTCGTTTTAAGATTTGTTTCACATTTATATCACAAATAGGACAGAAATTAGAATAATTTAAAGTTTTAAAATATCGCTGTTTCTATCATTTAACAGTTTTATATATTAGTATATGTACATATATATTCGTCCATTATTTCGGCACGCCCCTAAGACAACAAACGTATATATATATATTCGTCCGTTATTTCGGCCACGCCCATAACGCAACAAAACGTAGTTTGTATTGCGTGTGTTGACAGTGAATGTACATTCGAACCGGAAAACGTGTTAAATTATCGCTGTTTATAACTTTTATAAACTTTTACATTATTGTAATTTCTATCCTATTTATAATATCAACGTGAAACAAAGCTTAGAACGAATCCGATAATATAGGCTATAAGCTGTGCGAATTTTCGTCATTATTACTTTAATAGTTCTCGAGTTAAGTCGGAACAGACAGACCAAAAATAAAATTTTCTGTTTGCGTGCGATAAAAATAGCCCAATGCAGTAATTATAATGAAAATATTCGCAAATCACAGACTCTACAGTTTTATAATTGATATAGATTTATATATATATATATGTGTGTGTGTGTGTATGTATACACATAATTAAATATTAAGGTACATTTAAAATACGTGTACATATCGACTTTATTAAAATGTGTTTCTGTACACTAATTATCTCGCAAAAAATAAAAATAAAAAAACGGTTTCTCAATACATAAAATAAATAAATAAATTAAATAAATCCTTTATTTCGCCAAATCTCGGCCGAAGGCCTCCTACCCATAAATATGATAACAATATTATATATAACGCATGAACATGCATACCAGACAACTGTAGATAATAATAGTTGGACATCGTTAACCGTATAATGGGACACGTTTCTTTCCAGTCAGTTCTATCCGAACTTAAACTAACCCATCCGCTGTCTAAAGCCCACCTTAACGATTGTCTGCCTACACTTCTTTTATCGTAATCCGGATTCCACTCTGTTACGTTTGCGGCCAAACCATCCCGATGAATCATGCGACAATGCCCAGTACCATTTTAGGCCGACCGCGATTTTCGCCTTGTCCTTCATTTTGGTTTTACTCCTTATGGGTGCCGAACGAATTCGGTAAATTCTTCTAATTTCAAGTACAAATCTCTCCATTGCTCTCTCTGTACGCGACTAATTTTGTCAATATATGCTGCTTTCATAGACCACGTTTGACGGTCATACAGCGAAACTGGTATGACGCATCTTTCCGCAATACGAACACTTTTGAATTATATCATATTAGTCAACGAATTAAACCGTAATAATAATAATAATAATAATAATAATAAAAAAGTAACGGTACAATAGACGAATTAACATTTATTAAATCGATAATTTTTATAGTAATAATTAATAAATGAAATAGTAATTACGTCGATGCAAAAATGATAACGATAAAAATCGCAATAATAACGTATAGGACGTTGATGATGTAGATCTATTTTTCACTGACGTCTTCAAATTTATTGATTACATTTTTTTAAAATTATTAAATGCTTCTGTACAATATATATAATATATATATATATATATATATTTATAGATATAATGTCTTTTATCTTTTTTTATAAATAAATCGTTATATATTACGTGCTTTATTATTTTTTAATTATTTTTTATTTTGTATTCCCCCTAAAACGGGTTGAATGAACTATTTCGTCTCCCGAGCTTCCATTATTACTTCCACAATCTCTTCAAAAGATACCGTGTGTCAGGTAGTTACCGATTGTTGACTTATTACCGCTCCGGTAATTTTTTTGTTATTGTTAACAAAAAAGGAACTTACGAATAATTTACTTACATCGACGCATCCTAATCTAAAGAACTCCTTATTATGCACACATCGTGTATATTGATTTAAGAAAAACTTACAATTATATAGATGGTCCAATCTCCACATTCGCACCTTCGCATTTTCCACTTGTTTAAAGTGTAACCACACCTACCCTGTCCCGTGCGAAATCTGTTTACTCTGCACCATACCCCTCTTGATAGGTCCATTCACGGGGTTCCATAGTAGGATCGTGTACCAAGTCCGCATTGGTAGCTTTACAGTTTATTCACTCATTTTTCCATCTTGTTTTCCAGTTTGGCGGTATACTCTTTATTGCGGTTGTACTGTAGTCTCACATTGCAGCTTTCCACCATAATATTCGATATTTTCTACGGAATTTACGCGATATGCCTCGCTGTATCCGCTACCATCGTACTAAAACCTACGAAGATCTTCTAATACATTTCGATTCTCTCTCATTATGCGTTTCACCTGTGACTCGACCGAAATACATCCTGTTACGGTAGAATTATCAAAATCTTCACTGTCAGATTGTTTTATTAATACCGTTCCTCAGTTTGCTGATTTTTTGTGACTTCTATATCTAGTTAGATGAGAAGATTTAAGAAGGGACACATTAATTTATTGAAAGCTGAAGGTAAATTGGAAAAATACTATGCGAGTGAATCGGATTTTAGAAAGGGTCATTTATTAGGTGAAACGTTAAGTTGATTCGTCGCTGCGTGGTATTCGTGCATTCAAATCAGAGTGAATAAAAGTCAGGTATTATGGTGTACTAGAATAGGAAGTTGCGCGTTATCGATTACCTATTATAGGTAACGAGCAGTGTAAGAATTTTTATTGAGACGAAAGTTTTGTATCGGATTACAACGAAAAAGTTAGTGGTGTAGGATTTGTCAATTATTAGATAACAAATATTTTAATTGCCAGCGGAATGAGACGGGTTTTTGTGTTCAGCAGTTAGAAATGCGGAACGCCCAGGGTACTTATAGAAATGAAACTTCGAATTTAGGTGGAGTAAAGTTAGGCTGAAGTAATAAGGTAACGAGTATAATAATTTATTTTTTTTTGGCCTAGGTCAAGCTATTGCGACTAAGAGATTCTAATTTAACGATTACATACTAAACTATAATTTTAAATAATAATTTTGCACCTTAAAATAAAAGGAAAATTAGAAATAATACCTCGTAGTCGCAGCTTAACAAATAATGTAAGGAATATGGAGGGGAAGACAGCGAAAGATATCGCGGTTAATTAAAAAAATATTTTTTATCTATTATAATTAAATTGTGAAAAATTAAGGAGAAGGCGATTTATATCCTCCGGGAAATTTATAGAAACATGACTAGTACACCGTCCCTGATTATGTCCATTTGAAAAATTTAACACTGAACGACACCCATGCGTAACCTAGAAATTATGGAAACAAATCTGCGGAATTAACGAAGAGGGATAGATAGTGGGATACGAGCATACCATGGAAATACCGGAAGATACGACTGAACAATTTTAAAGTATTCACCTTTATTTGAGGATCTCCAATATTCATAGCGAGAATTGTGAGGTGCCTTAAATGAATGAGTATAATAATGTTTAGGTTAAGATAGGTACGAGTAGAAAGTACGATAGTAATTTCCGAAGAAAGTCGAAAACTGGTAAAATTTTCGATAAAATAGGAAACACGGCATTTTAAACACAGAAATATGTGTCGTACATTTCCGCGTAATCTATAGAATACATCAGTAGAGATGAAGACGCAGGACTGTATGATAAGAATTTTTTCGCGCATTGTATGTTGTTTAAATCCAATAAGTCAAACATCCGTTACTTTTTACTGATTCTTCAGATTCCTTACGAATGTTCGTAACTATTCCAGCTAGTACAGAGGGATCCTCGTATATTTTGCACGAATAGAAATTTCCACCCGTTTTAGTTAAACATTCTCCATCGTATAGCATAACTCAATCTTTCGAGATTTCTTCGGTGAAAACATTACAATAATTCGATACTAGAAACTGCATCAAAATTTATCTGTTCAGGTTTCTGACGTTTCTCCGTTATACTGATCTAATCTTTCACTAACCTGCTGTCATATTTCTATCACGCATTCTCACAAATTCACCTTTGCACACACATACACACATGGTGGATGATAGGACTATGTAGTTCATCCCGTCACCACCCTACATATTAAGTACACTGGCAGACGATTACTACACACCCCATAATGTTTTTCTTTTCTTTTCAGACACACCTGCACTTTTCTATATAATTATAATTTTTCATTTTAGCACTCTAGTCCTTTGCCCCTCTACAATATTACACCTAATTATTAAGTAATAAACATCCCTCACAGGCGAAATGTCCGGAATGGGGGACAAAAAAAAAAACTGTCATTCTCTGTAGTATAGCATAACTCAATCTTTCGAGATTTCATCGGTGAAAAAATTCAAAACGCCAACAAGCCCAGAAAGAAAATCGAATTCAATCTCACTCGAATACATTTTCATCGTAAGAATATTATTGCGTTTACTAAAGTCCTTAATTCGGTTTTGGCGAAACAGAATTTTCTATATGGACGATGATAATAATTTTTAAAAAAAAAACAGTTATGTGCATAAATATTCTCATATATGCATATATATCAATATGGAATAAACATCAATGGCACATATTTAACAAATTTACGTTTCGCAGATGATGTAACAGTTATAGCTTCCATAGCTGAACAATTATTACAGATGGTGCTTAACGCGTTAGAAGAAAGTGCAAAGAAAGCAGGACTGAGTATAAATGACAATAAAAAAAAATTATTAACTAATAGCACATTGCAAGAGGCAACCATTAACTCGAACAAATTAAAACCGGTTGAAGAAGTAATATATCTCGGATACAATTAATTTCGTTCACAGATAAAACAGCCATGGAAGTAAATAGAAGGATAGCAATAGGGTGACAAAAAAATATTAAGCTTTGAGGGGAATTTTTAATAAAAAAAAAAATGAGTCCATCATTAAAAGCGCAATACCGGCGATTACTTACCGTTAAACATGGTCATGTAATATGAAGCAAATAAGCAAGTTACAAATTGCACAGCGGGCGATGGAAAGAAAAATGTTAGGAGTTACAAAATTTGATAAAATAAACAAGGCCTTAAGAGTACATTCAAGAACCGATGACCAAATGGAGATGGCGATAAAACAAAAATAGACACGGTGTGGTCATGTCATGCGGAAAAATATATGTAGAACGAACTCTATTAGATAGGAAAAGGAAAGTCAAAAGACCGAAAAGACGGTAGAATGATGATATCGTCAAATATGTGAGGACCAGTTGGATGCGGAAGGCGAGAGAGAGAACGATTCGGAAGCAAATTGATGCTGGATATTATATCTCAAAGTTAAAAAAGGGAAAAAAAACAACGAAAGAGGCCTTCGCTCAAGTTGCCCTCATTATTATGTAATTTTGATTATTTTGTATATATGTATTTTCAGTGTGTTCAAATGAAATAAAGGCTTTATTTATTTATTTATATATCTATATATATGTATAATAAATATTCGCGTATCAAAAACGAGAAATTTGTTCTCAGCATGATTTGATTATGAAAAAATTAAAAATTTCGCTAGTCACCTAAAATGTTACTCCGATGGGCGACGAGCGTTCACCGAAATACGAAGATAAATCGGATGAAATATACAATATTTTAGAAATGACAGATATTATCGATATATATATATATATATATATATATATATATATATATATATATATATATATGTGTGTGTGTGGAGGAAAAGACGCGTTGTTAGAAAATCTCAGGAAACTGGAAAATAAATTGTATTTTTTTTTTCTAGTCTCGTTCGAAAATGCCCAAGGAGGATCGAATATATAGGAAATTATTTCGGTTGAACTAGCCGCGAAGAAACACCTATAAGAATATAAATTTATCAAAAACAGTCTGACGTACATACAATAAGTTGGCACATATACAATACACCGATACGTATATACGCCGATACATATACAGTACGTTGATACGTATACAAATATACTATAACGGATAAAAAAAATTTTACAAGCACCCGTTCAGCTCTCGAGTATTGCAGAAAAATAAATGGCTTCGGTCCCCCCCCTCCCGAAGAAATGCCATAAAAGCAGGGTACGTCCGTACGTAAGTGCGAAAAGGAAACGAAAACGTGGTCGCTTCTTCGTTGTTTTCTCTTTCTAACTGCCGATTCTACCACCCTTTTACGATTATTTATATTCATCCTTTATCGCTCCTAGAAAAAGGTTTTAAGTAAATACGCTCACCCCCCACCCCTCCGTCTTAGGAATCTTCGTGAAGGGGCAAATAAATCTCGTCTAAATAACTTATTCGAACGTCAGCGCAAAACAGAAAAACGAAAACAACATTTAAGAAACGGGCGAGGTTTTTTAAAATGTTACTAACCGGTAGTTTTTAATATTTAAATTTTTAAATCGCTTTAAAAAGATTTTCAAATTTTAATTATGTCGTTCCTAAGTAGGAGGCGACTTTTCTAAACGGAGTCGTTTAGAGAACGTAAACAATGACAGCTAAACCGTATATATTTACGAAGTGAAACGTCATAAACTAAGAAAGTAAATATAATTGGAGTAACTCGCTTCACCGTCTTTTACAACGGTAATATGTGATATCAAAAAATCAATCGAAAATTCGTTAAATCGCTAATATTTATTTTCTTATGGAAAAACACAAAATTTACGCCATTATCGAGTGAGCAAAAAATTTTTTAAGAAAAAAATATTTGATGATGAAAATATATTTCATAAAATGTTGTTCCGCTTCTGTTCTGTTTATTTTTTGAATTGTTGAAATTTAAGATCAATATATTTGTTTAATGATTTTTTTTTTTTAATATTTATTTTTTCTTCGATATTATTTTCCGGATTCTGAAAAAGTTGTATACTGGTGGCATTTTAAATTTTCATTTACTGTTGCAATGTCCAAAAGTAAAATATAAAATATCAAAATATACAAACACAAAAATTTTTTTAAAGAACACAATTTTACAAGAAAATAAGTTTTTGAAAAAAAACGATATTTTATATTTTACTTTTGGACATCCGCAACAGTAAATGAAAATTTGAAATTCCACCAGTATACAACTTTTTCAGAATCCGGAAAATAATATCGAAGAAAAAATAAATATTTAAAAAAAAAAAATCATTAAACAAATATATTGATCTTAAATTTCAACAATTCAAAAAATAAACAGAACATAAGCGGATCAACATTTTATGAAATATATTTACACCGTCAAATATTTTTAAGTAATTATTTTTAATTTATACTTTTAAAATTATGATTTAAAAAAAAAAAAAATACTTGATAATGGCGTAAATGCTGAAAAGCTTTGTGTTTTCCCATAAGAAAATAAATATTAGTGATTTAACTAATTTTCAATTGATTTTTTTTATAAAAATCACTACATTCCACATTATAAAAAATTAAAATATGCGATATACACACACAAATAACACTATATTATTAAGAACAGTGGCGCAAAGCCTTTCTGAGGGCTTAGAAAAGTATAAAATACATATCACGAAGGCGCATAACGTAGGCTCCGGACAATTTCGCAGCTAAAATGATATTTAGAAGAGAAGAGAATATTCAAAAGAGCTCGCATTATCACTAATAAAACCTCATCTTGAAGACTGTGCAAAACAGCCTAGATTGCAAAAAGTACCGTTAGAAAATATCTCTTACATTCTGTCTGCTCATGACGTTAGAAATACAGCTGACTGTGCAACACAAAGAAAAAAAAATGACCTTCCGTTGGGCCGTTCGGCATTCGAATCTGTGTCAGATTATGACCAGTGCGGTTTTTTTTTTTGTTAGTACTTGTTTCGTTGTTGTTTGTGATCATTTATAGTTTGTTTCCCCCTACACATTCGGCTGTGTGTATTTTATTAATTTTTATTACGAATTTTTTAATTAATTTTTTTTTTTAAAGTATATTCTGATAAAAATCTGGAAAAAAGGCGAATTGAAAAATAAGTAATTGCAGGTTATATATAAATGTCGGATTAAATAAAGACGTTATAAAATGGTCATTAAACAAATCAGAATGATGTAATGCGTTAAGATAAAATTAGATATTACATAGAATGAACCGTAAAAGAATAACATTCCGCGATGCTTATATTTAGAGTACAATTGCTGTATTGTCGCATGTGTACCGATGATATTAACCAGTTCGTTGGATGTACAGTTAATTTAAAAAAAAACTTTCGAGCGAGGAAAAGAATATAATTTTTTTTTTTTTAGAAATAGCAATTTATTTGTAATTTCTGCGCAGTATGGAGAAACGTTAAGAATAATCCTACAGCGCCTGTTCTGTGTTAACTGTAAGTTATTAAAATTAGCATTATACGGCACCAAGCGGGAAGAGGATTATGTAATAATTGGTCGAATAAGAGTTTTATAAAGGATTCCAACGAAATGATGCACTTTATACAGATTTACAGATCAAATGGGTCAACACGAAGTAATACAGGATTATACTGACTAAAATCGCTTTATTGAAATTAACGTTAATTTAATTAACGCGATCGCTAAATGTCAATCGTTTATCTAGTATTATATATCTAGGTAACGAATGTTCTTAGGCAATTTCCTCGTCTTCAACGGTAACTATTGGTGGCAGTATTGGTCGCCTGCGCGTAAAGCTTCGGTCTTGGGCGGATTGATAGTAGCTTTCAATTTATTTATTTTTTTTAATTATCGCGATAGGCGTGAAGTGCCTACTTGTAGACGATTATGTATGATCTACATGAGCTGCAGACTAACGCAATATCATCGACGTATAGAGCAAGTTCCACGAATGGTACATTTGGAATATCGTATAAATAAAATGCGAACAAAAAACAAATGGCATGACGATGCGGCTATTTTTTTGTAGTGCATTTAGACCAGAACAGACTTCTGGCATATCACGTATTTAAAATCAGTATCGAAAACCGAAGCAATTGATCGAAATTGCCAAATAATCTGTAGGTGTCGGGAAACAGCATTAACCGGTTAGATTCGGTATTTCTTAACTTCGCTAAACATATATTAACTGTATTAGTACGAAAGCTAATAAATCCATTTGTTCCACATATATATTCTATGTTTAATAGAAAATCATCCATAAACTTGTTATTTATAAAAGACTAATAATAATAAGTCCGGTATATTTACACTTACGCTCGTTCTGTTTGGTGTTCGACATCGAACGCTAGTTATAATAAGTTGCAGCTCGTTCAGAACAAGTTCTTTAGGTGCATGGCTAAATGCTAGCCGTTATATACTAGATTATACGCGCGATGTTCTGAAATTACCTCGTGTTAATTTAATACATTCTTAATATATAGCATAAATTTTTCGATGACTGTACACGTGATAATGAATTTTTCTCGTTAATAGGTAATTATTACGATTCCAGACAGCTAATGTATATGTATGCAAAATATAAGCATTAAACATAATTTATTGTAACTAGCTATTCGGTTATTAATATTGTTCTATAATTATTACCGTTATGTTATATTAACTTTTTTTTTTTTTTTTTTTTTTATGTACTGCTATGGCCAGAAGCACCTTATATTAACTATTTTCATATTTAATCGTTAGTTTCAACGTTATCTATAATATTACGCTCGCTTTGTTTGTTTGCGTTTTTAATCCTTATATTCCTGCGTTGTAATAGTTGTATATTTTTTCTTTGTTACCTTAATTAATTTAATATTAATTAATCTTGTAAACCATCGTAGTAAGGCGAGTTCCGGTTACACGCGATGTATCTATTAATTATGTTTACTGACTGTACATTTTAATTATTCAATAAAAGATTTATTTATGTAACACATAATATACACCAACGGACGTGCGACATCTCTGCGGCGATCGAAAATATATGTGTATATATATATATATATATATATATATATATATATATATGTGTGTGTGTGCGCATGTATGTATATATTGGAAAGGAAGGAAATGTAGACAATAATAAACAAAACAAAATCATAACACAGTTTAATCATTAAAAAAGTTTTCTATTGCAAAGCTTTTCGACGATTACGTCATTTTCAAGCATATACAATAAATATTACATATAAATTAACAAAGAATATTTATGTAACGACAACTTAAAATTTGATACACATATTTCACTAGCCGGACGTAATTTCCCTTTTAGATTTATTTAAAATAAATTTTATTTATCAAAACAGATATTGAAAAATACTTCTTCATCGAAATCGATATAAATCTCCAAACCCTGGCTCAGGTTCCATTAAATGTTGTCGGAGAGTAGTGATTTTATGAATTATAAACAAAACGAAATCATAACGCGGTTTAATCACTATAAAAAGTTTTCTATTGCAAAGCTTTTAGGCGATTACGTCATTTTCAAGCATATACAATAAATATAGGAAATGTAGAGTTACAAAAATTAAGATAATTCCTTGATTTTTTTACTACAATCATTTCCCAATTAGCAGACACGAAAATCTCGCGTATCGACTTTTTATCATATAAACCATTATGTCGGTGTGCAACATCGGTCGTAGGTGAATTTTTTGATTTCACCGTATTTTCTTTAGTACGCTTTCTAGAAAATGTTGTTCTTAGTCTTCCCCTTCGACCATTTTCCGTTTATTTCGCCATCGATTAAGTTCGTTATCCCGGAAAAATGTCTTAATAAGTGGCCGATCATACTGTTTCTATTAAATCTCTTCTTCCACTCTTCGAAGTCGGTCTTTGTCTTTGATTTTCTCCGTCCGAGATGTTTTCATTCTGTAGGCTTTGACTACTCTTTTTTCGAGATAGTCTCCCAAGTTTCGCAGCCGTGAAACTTGCAGACTATAAAGGTTTGATAAATTGTTGCTTCCTCGTGCGCAATGAAATATGTACGGAAGCGAGTAAGGTGTTCGTTTTATTAAATTATTCATTTTTTCATTCCCTTCTCGCTCGTCCCATCCGTTGCGGCGATCTTTGTTTACGTCTAGAAATATATTCGTATTTTTTATATAGAGATATGGAAGAGCTGAAAACTCGGATTTCTGAGGAAATTTAAAAAATTCAGCGATCTGACAATTTTCTAAAAAGACTGAATAAACGTATTGTAAATTCATCCGAACGATATTTTGTCGCATAAATCATTGTAAGCTAATCTCTCGTTTTTGTTATTTTTAAATGAAATTTAATTGAAAAATTACAGTCGAGTAGTTCTCTGGGTCACTCTATACTATTGCCGGCATTGTTAATCTAAATATAAAAACTTTGAATCTGAATACATTTTTTCTCTTTTTTTTAAATAACACTAAAACTGCTCGATCAAAATTTTAGTCATATGTTTTATATAATGTCACGAGCACGACGTTATTTCGTATTTATATTGTGCAATTATTAGTTCATTTAAGTCGTTAATAGATTGTTGTGATCCTTGCTATCCACGCTACATCATCATCTGTGTACGTTGTGCCGTTAATGTTGATAACGGGTTTTCTATTTTTACTGCAAATGTTTTCATTTGTTGGAAAGAATCGATGACAGGCAGCATCCTGATCTAGCTTCCTTTTTTTTCTAATTATTTCGTAGGAGGGCCGCCATTAATTTCGAACGTCGTCGAGTACGAAATCCGATTTTAATAACAACTTTCACGTGATTTCCGACCGAATTTTTACTAAGTTGGACTTTTTTTTAATCGCGTTATAATAAAACCTAAAATCGAGGCGTAATTCGTAAATTTAAAATAATTCGAATCGTAAACATAACGATGAAGCCATATTTCAATCGTCGATAAGTGTAAGTTCCCGGCGAGAAAGTTATCATTATGCCGTAATTAATTTATCAATTTCAAACCTTATACGTAGACTTTCTTATTTGGCCGGTTTCTCTTTATCGAGGTAGGACTTTCGAATTTTCAGACCGTCGTCATTTCGAGAACTTACACGCGGAAAATGTCGCGGAGACCGTTAAAAACAGAGAAACCCAGCTTTCGACGCAGTACAGAAAACATATAGAACGGTGCGGTTCAAGTTTTATAAAACAACCTCCTGTTTCAAAGTGCTAAAGTTTTTCCATTAATAAGCGAAATAACTGAAACCCTTTCTACATTTTCATAAAACCCATCGAACAACGAGAAACCACGAAGGTACACACAGACACATTTATTATATATATATATATATATATATATATATAATATGTATACGCATCTGGTGTAAAGTAGTTCAATGTAAAAACATATTCTTTGTCATTTTTTTGTTTATTTTTAACGTTAAATTTTTCATCGGTAATTAACCTGCGTTACACGCATACATCAGGCAAGGTTGCTGCATTGTTGTTTAATACGGAAAAAGCAACGAGACGTTTTACTGATAATGGATCAATCAAAATAAATGGAGTAACGTACAGGACAATATTAGATAGATATAGCGCGGGTGGCGGATACCGAAGCTAAATTGGAAAAGTCAATTAACGATTTAAACAGATTGTTAAACACCAAATGTTTAATGGAAATCAATGAAAACTAAACTATTAAGGTGAGATAATAAAAAAATGGGAAAATGTTAAGATAGCAGTAAATGGAAAAACGGTACAACAAGTAAAAGAATTTAATAAACACCAAATGTTTAATGGAAATCAATGAAAACTAAACTATTAAGGTGAGATGATAAAAAAATGGGAAAATGTTAAGATAGCAGTAAATGGAAAAACGCTACAACAAGTAAAAGAATTTAATAACAAACGATGGTGGAGCGGAAAATAACGCGTTCGGCCAAAAAAATGAGTCTCCTGTCATGTCGAAATATAGCCTTATTTACAAAGAGCTGCATCAATAAGCTCTTCCATGTTATTGTGTACAATAATACACAGGAAGAGGTATGGAATCCGATGTAGTTTTCTTATGAAATTGGGTTACGGATAATACATTAATCAGTGGTTTTAGTTCATTTTCAACCTCGGATCTTGTGAAGGAAGAGGGTAAGCCTTTAAGTACTAACCGGTTTTCGAAAATGAGGGACATGAGTAAAATAAGGGATGGAATTAGCTTTTAAGTGAGAGATAATGAAATCGAAATCCTCTTCAGAGGAAGCAAATGAAGATGTTTTCTATTGTAGTTTCTAACTTTAAACGTAGACTTAACCTGTTTATAATAATTGATTTAATATTAACCTTTGCATCTTGGTTAAGTATCATAATTTTTGTTCATGTACAGAACGTAATTTCTTCATTCGGTTGAATAGGCGAAAATCTATTGTAATTAGTTGACCTGATTACCGACGGTTCGTCTGTCTTTATTTTCTTCGGCGTACTTTTGCCATTGTGAATTGTAGCATTCAACCATTAAGACATACTGCTATCAGATGAGTCCGATGTGTCATCTTGTTTTTTACGAAACTTGCCAACGTACGCAGTAGCCGAGGTAGACGGAGTCTCGTTATTAACGTCTATAAGTTCTGAGTGTATGTTTGCATCCTCACACACGTGTAGAGTTGTGTGATTATTCTTCGTAGTGTTGGAAGAAGATTTAGACACGGTAACGGCAAGTGTGGAATTACCTTGCTTCTTCGTTGACGCGCTACGCGTAATCATCTTATCGATAGACCAGCAGGGGAATCCCCGGGTAGTCTATTAAACGAACGACTTATTATTACCGATTAAAGAACGAACAAAATACGATAAAAGTATAGATATACATGTATTTATGGCGTAATAGCCGTATCAGTTTATATTATATTTTATTAAAGAACGCGGAACGACCAACCATATAACACAATGATGAACAGTCTAATATTGTAAATTGGAACACTTTTCTCTCGCGCCATAAAATGGGAGAAATATGAATTCCACTTTACTATAGATGTCAACGTTTTGGGCACGTTTCTCATAATTTCACACTACCTGTACGTTGTACAAAGTGTGCTCAGTGTCCCGAGAATGATACATTTAAATGTGCTAACTGCAATGGTGATCACCCGGCTAATTGGGAAAAATTACAAAGAAATTACTTAACTCTAAGCGTCATAGTTCTCCAGGATTGCTCCATGACTCAGAATGCACCCGCTCTCAACAACATTCCACCACAAATAGTTCAATACCTAACATAACTGTTAATGTACCTAAGAACGGACCGAGAACTTATGCTGCTGCGGCCAGAAGATTAGCGTGTCTGATGATTTTTTATTTTCTAACTTTCTAGAATTAATTCGTGAGTTTGATTTAAGTTCTATTTTTAATGTAGCTAAAATTGTAATTAGTAGAATTAAATCACTAAATAATAAGGACGTTTTCAGTGTAATTCAGGTTATACTGGAAACCATTGTATACGTATTTTAAGATGCCCAATATTGAAGGTATTAGACTAGATGCTTGGAATTGTAATTCAATTGCAGGGAAATGTAACGAGCTGTATAATTTTATTTGCCCCTATGATATTGATGTAGTAGCATTGTCTGAAACAAAGCTGGACAGTAATTTAAATATTAAATTTCCAGGATATAAATTTTATAGAGCTGACAGAAGTCGTAGAGGAGGGGGAGTTGCACTTCTTATTAAACAGCATTTATATACTGAGCTTCTCCCTACTGCCCGTTTATCTTGTGTTCAAGCTGTTGGCGTAAATATCTATACCAATAGTGGCAACAATTCTGCGAATAATAATTCAGTTATTAATAATACGAGGATCAATCGACACAAGAAATAAAAATGATCGGTTCTCTCTTTTTGCAATATATAAGTCACCATTTCATCTGCGTAACTGTAGCAATGATATTCGAATTCTGATGCGGTTTAATCACAAAGTACTGCTGATTGGCGATTTCAACGCTAGAAGTAGAAATTGGAACTGTTTTAGCGAGAACTCTGCTGGAATTATCTTAAGTGATTTATCATTTCAGGACAATTTCCATATAATAGCTCTTAATGAACCAACATTCTTTCCTAATCAATCAAAACTTAAAAATAGCGTACTGGATCTGGCACTTGTAAAAAATTTAAGTCCCCTGTGTCAGTTAATGCCCTTTCCTCCGATCATAATCCCATACTCGCTACTGTCTATGTCAACAAACAGCTGGTAGAAGTAAAACGACTAGATTATCAAAACGCAGATTGGGTTAAATTTAAAAAAATATGTTGCGGACAATTTATTACAAACCCCTATAAACAATGCTTCAGATATTGAACAACACGTTAAAAATATTACACATTTAATTATGAATTGATTATCGCATATTCCTGAAAAAACCTTTACATATGCTCCGACTGTTAAGTATCCGTCCTATATACTCCTACTTATTAAAATAAAAAATTACGTTAGACGACTATGGACAGGAAACCGTAGTTCTTCAAATGCACCATTAATTAAACAAACATTGTACTTAACTTGTCCGTACCTACCTTGTAAGGTATAAAAATGTTCAGTTCAACAAATTTCTCGCCAAGCTCAGTTATAAAGATAATAGTTTATGGAGAGTATGTAAAATTTTCACCAAACGCAGTTATGCACTTCCACCGCTTTATGATTCTTTCATAATAGATTATGTGTATAGTGACACTCGAAAAGCAGAAATCTTAGCTTATCATCAGTATTATAAAGTGCATGACCAGAACTCAAACTTAGCCTCTAATAATCAGGTTAGAAAAGTTCGATCTGCTGTCAAGCGACACTTGCAAATTCCTACTCACGACTCCGATATTGCTTTCACTAATCCGGATGAAATATCTAAAATAATTGGCGGCATGAAATCTAATCGGTAGGGCACGATAATGTATCATTGTTTCTTAATTCCCTCGCTGTGCTCTTGTAGAGATTTCTAATATAATAAATGGCATTATCAAATATCAGCACTATCCTCACAACTGGAAAATTGCTAAGGTTATTGCCATACCCAAACAAGAAAAAGATGCTTCACAAATATTCGACCTATCAGTCTACTTAGTAATTTAAGTAAAATCGCTGAAAAAGTTTTGCTTATAAGATTAAAGACGTATGCCGATATGATTAATATCATCCCTAACTTTCAGTTTGGTTTCCGTTCTACTTATTCTACAACACAACAAGTATGCGGAATTTATCACACACAATTTCAACTTGAATAAGCACACCGGTATGTTACTGTTCGACGAAAGCGTTCGATACAACGTGGCATACAATGATCAATTGTAAATTTCCTCCGCATATTTAATTCGACTAATCCGTAATTATTTAAGCTATAGATGTTTTTATGTTTCTATTGCGAAATCATCTTATAAAACCTGTTTAGCGGGTGTGCCGCAAGGTAGCGTACTTGGTCCACATTCTTATTTTCATTGTACTTACATGACTTCCCTGTTTTGCCTAATATGCAAGTCGCTCTTTTTGCAGACGATGCTGCAATTTACTGCAGCTCGTACAGACAGAACACTATACACAGTATATTGCAACTAGGAAGTACATTATTAATTATTATAATAAATGACAAATTAATATCAATCCGACTAAAACTGAAGCCATCTTTTTTACCCGTAGAATACCAACGTTACCAGATAGTCTATTTGTTCAAGATGCACAAATAGATTAGAGTGACCAGGTACGCTATCTGGGTGTTACTTTAGACAGTAGATTGACCTTCACAAAACACATAAACAATATTATTTTTAAGGCAAATAAAGCCATGTATTTCATCTACCAGTTTTTTAATCGTAAATCTTACCTAAATATTAACAACAAGATGTACAAATCATTAATCCGTCCAATAATTACCTATGCTCGTCCGGCATGGAGCTCGGTATCTAAGGCTTCTTTTAATAAACTGAAAATGATTCAAAATACATGTTTAAGATGTATTTTAAATGCGCCTCGTTGCACGAGAATCGATAAAATGCGTGTTTAATTAAAATTGCCGTATATCAGGAATCTTGTTTTAAAAGTATCGAGTGAAAATAAATGTTTATACCATGATAATGTGTTCGTTTTCTCGATCGGTAATTACGATTCCAGGCAGCTAAAATTTATGTATACGAAATATAAACATATTAAGCTTATAATTTATTATAATCTTAATCTTAATTAGTTATTATTTCATCGCTATTTTCGACGGTCTGCTTTGTATATTTTTATTGGAGGTTTTTTTTTTTTTTGTTTCATTTTTCCTGAATTTTGTATATGCATATGTTGACATTGTTAAAAATTAAGTTTCTGCCGCTATGTTTAGAATTACTACGGTAAGTTTATTTTAAACGGTACGCAGTATCATAATTATTGTTCTTGTATTGCTTAATAATGTGTAAATATACGTTTCTTTACTCTTAAAAGAAAAGGCAGCGTATTCCTTGTCAATAAAAGTTCAGATATAAAGCTGTCTCTATTTTTATATTTTGGGCAGGACCAGATCTGATGTTCGATGCTTCGATATTACATATCTCGCAAACTCCACTAGTGATGATCCTCCCGAATTTGGCAAGATGACTAGGTGAACACAGTTATTACCACTCCTTAGTCTAACAAACATCACATCAAAAACTAACCTCAACTATAACCATAACTAAAGACGAATTTAGTACCGCCCTAAATACAGTGCAAACCTCAGCCACCGATCCAGACGCAATCCACGTTTCCATGATAGAACAACTTAATATATCCTCTTTTACTATAATATGGCAAACTCAGTCGTTTCCAGAGGCGTGGAGAGAGGCTCATCTTACTCCGATACTAAAACAAAACAAAAATGTACTAGAGCCGGCTAACTACAAACCGATTTCTCTCACAAACACCTTATGCAAGTTACTCGAAAGAATTGTTAATAATAAATTTCTATGGCAGTTACAGACCTCTTGGATTCCTTATAGTTCGGTTTCAGGAAACAAAGAAGCCGCTCAGGATCTATTAGTCAAACTTACAATAGATATGCAAAATAATTTAATAGAAAATAAAATTACAATTGTTGTTAGCTTTGACTTAGAAAAAGCTTTCGATAAACTCTGGAAACAAAAACTCTCTATATATATCAGTGGGGATTTAGAGGAAATTTACCGATATTTATTCGCAATTTTTTACACCGCCGGAAATTTCAAGTAAAAATTAATTCTTTTTTATCAGATACCAAAATTCAAGAAAATGGTGCCCCTCAGGGATCCGTAATTAGCCCTACGCTATTCATTATAGCCATGACTAATATTAAACAACATATACCATCTCCAGTAAGCTACTGACAATATATCAATATACTACTCAAACCGATACTCAAAATTTGCCGAACTTTTATTACAAAACACAATAAATGATTTAAATAATTCAATCTCAAGGATTTACTTTCTCCACATCAAACAAACTAAGCACATAATATTCAGAAAAAAAAAAACTAAATACAATTATACCAAACTTAAACATGGACACAATACAAATAGAAAAGGCGAATTCGCTTCAGATACCATGACATTGGACCCGAAACTTAACTGGAAAGAACACGTGTAATCAAATTAAAAATTGGATGTTTGAAAAAAAAATAAATATGCTCAGGATATTAAATAATTCATCGTTCGAAAAACATTAATACAGTTATACAAATCCTACATGCTAAGCAGATTAGACTACGCCAGTATTGTTCCACACTAAAAAAAAAAAAACTCAATTATGTTCAAAATTTAACTTTTAGAATTGCCTTCAAATTCAAACACAGCTACGTGGAAGCAAACATATTACCACTCCAAAACAGAAGACAAATACTATCGCTAAAATATTACAATCAATTTGCACACCATCCAATCCGATATCTCAGTCCTTACTAAGGAATAAATTTCATCATACATTCTTAAACAAACCAAATGTATCTAAAACCTACAAATATTCTCAAATCAAAATTCTACAACATTCTGGAAAAAAAGTACGGTGATTATGCACACATATACAACACTGATGCATCTTATAAACCAAACCTCATCGGCCTATCTTACACCCAACCAATCCCAAGTATACACCCGAGTCAGTATGAATTTTTATAGCAGAACTTCTTGCAATCTATAAAGCTTTAAAATACATATCTGAGAACAGGCGCAACCGAATAAATATATAATATGCACAGATTCGTATAGCCTGCTCTTCAACATATTTAGCAACGCATCAAAAACACAAATACATATACTTTCAACCTAAAACACATAATAGCATTATTCTGCAAGAACAATGCACTTGTTCGTGTATGGACACCAGTTCATTCAGGAATAGCCGGGAATGAAAACATTGATAGAATAGTTAAAACGTCTCCTACAAATCTAAAAACAATAAAATCAACCCACATTACCGATTTACATACAGTCCTTTCACGAAAAATTAAAACATATCAAAAATTCTGGGAGGTGCACATACACACTTGTATCAAATTAGGCCGAGATTAGAAAACTGGAAAACAGAAAAACCGAAAAAATCGGCTAACTAGATAGTTTGGACATTCGAAAATTATATGTTCTACAATTTCCCTCAGCCCGCAGGAGCGTGTAATAACGATAACATTAATAATAATGTTAACCATAATAATAATAATAATAATAATAATAAAACGATGATGATGATGATGATAATAATAGCAATAATGACGATGATAAAATATTCATATAGAAGAGTAAACACGTGAAACTGACTAGTTAATTCTTTTTATCTTTTCCAGTCTAACAATTTTCGATTTCTCCTTTAAAAAAATTTTGCTCGTTTTGTCATTTATAAAAACGAACTAACATTGTCAACCGCTATAACTAAAAGCAAGCCTCGCACATAAATTCTAACAAACGCCAGAAGTTCTTTTTGTTCATAGTACGGCAACATAAAGGTTGCCGCTTTTATATACGCGGTTACGCTTTACTTTCGTTAATAAGCCAAAGAAAAACCAATTTTTTAAACAACTTTTAAGACGCTTCTCTTAAAAATAGAACAAAAATTTCATTCGAAAAATATCTCGTCTAACTAAAAACCACTTGATAAATTTTTAGTGACAGCTTCTCCAATTAAGTTTTCAAAAAGGATTCCATTAAGTTGCGACTTCCAACGATGAACCGATACGATTACATTTGAAAACAAACGTATCGTCGTATTTTTTTCTTACAAATTTTACGTTCGCGTGTCACGTTGCACTCAGTTGGCGTTACTTCTACTAATAAAGAATAAATTATGAGTACTGTGCACAAATTTTGCATTGTGAGGGAAAAATTCAAAACGCTAATAAGAAAAACCTGTTATTTCTCCGAAAAAATCAGTTTATATTACTCAGTTTCTGTCCAGGAACTTCCGAAGCTGCCTCGTGCACGGTGAACCATCTCGCACTTTACACCCCGGTCTTCTAGGCTATTGTCGACACACGTTTATCATATGAAATTTATGCTCTGGTTTAACCTGTGAAATTTTATTTTTGTGTGTATTCGCTTCGCTACTTATTGCGCAATGAACGACGATAGAAGACGTCGAAATTCTATATAAGTTTTAATTATTATTATCCGATTTTACGAGTATGTAAAAATTACAAAATAACGAATATATGAAAAAGCGTGCGAAATTTGAATTAAACTATTATAATGCGGATAAATAATACGAGAATAAATATGATAAATATCATCTAGTATAAGAATAGGAATGTCGACGACCGTTGTAGAACCGCGGCGAGATTATTCCCTCCCCGATGGATGCTTACACGGACGATTCTGATGTAATTATTTATCGAGATGAAATTTTCAACGTACATTTAGAAACGCATCGAGAAAAATATTATGAAAAAAAAATCGGAATTTCCCAAATTTTATAGGAAGGTGTGTACTCGTGGTCGAGCTTAAATTTTCAAAATTTCTTAATTTTCATAAGATCATCTACAATTACTTACTAAATCAAACGTACGTAGAACCATAGGAGCCATTTCCAAGATAGCCGAGTATATATATATATATATATATATATATATATATACTCATCTTCTTCTTCGGGTGACACCCGATTCGGGTATTGCTTAATCATCATGTATTGATTCCACTATCTGATGGAAAGAGAGTTCCGATCTCTTGACGCTTTGATTAGTTCCGCTGCACTCTGAATTCCAGTCCATATTTTAATATTGTCAAGCCAAGAGATCCTTCTTCTTCCGGTTTTCTTCTACCATTGATCGTTCCCATTAGTATTATTTGTAAAATTTCGATCCTCGCATTAAGTGTCCCAAAAACGCAGTTTTTCGTCTTTTTATTATAATCATTAGTAAGTTCTCGTAAGTTTTAACACTTCTTCGTTCTTAGTTTTACTTGTCCGCGGAATTTCCCATATCCTTCTGTAACACCACATTTCGAACGATAAGATGCGCTTCTTCATATTTTTTTTATCGTCAAAGTTTCGCACCCATACAAAAGTACTGACCACACGTAACAACCCAGAATCTTTTTTTTTTTGACATCTAAGCTTAACTTTCGGTTACAAAGAACGTGTTTGAATTTCATGAACATGTCTCGGGCCATTTCAATTCGAGCTCGTATCTCCTACATCCGGGTCACTATCTCTTGCGGTCCAGCTACCTAAATATTTATATTTATTTACTTGTTCAATTTCATTCCCATTGAGAAATAACTTTTTTTTTTGTAACTGGTTGGCGGGAAGCTACCATGAATTTTGTTTTTTTTTTTTTAATGTTTATATTAATTCCCATTTCTTGGCTTACAGTAGCAACTGTATCTAATATTCGCTGCAGATCTTCCGCAGATTCAGCCAATAATGCCGTATCATCGGCAAAACGAATCACTGAAATTTTATCACCAACTGTTTTTTATTCCTATATCTCGTCCTTCTAGAGCATGCTCAAAAATTGCTTCTGAATATATGTTGAACAATATTCGGGACAGTACACAACCCTGTCTAGCTTCACGTCGTATTTGTATTCGTGCAGTTAACTGATCATCTATTAATACTTTAGCGTGTTGGTTTTTATAAAGAATTTGTAAAAATCTTAAATCTGTCTGGTTAATGTTCCTCAACGTTTTAAATAATTCTCTGTGCGCTGTACTTTATCAAATGCTTTAACATATATAACAGTTTTGTGAAAATCGAGTTGTTTTTGAATTATTGTTTTCATGCAAAAAAGCACTTCTCTAGTTCCCATCCCACTACGAAAACCAAATTGGTTCCACCTCATGTTTTTTTCGCAATTTTAAAATATTCGCAAGAAAAGTTTCAGGACGTGGCTCATAGGGCTTATTAATCTATGATCATCGCATTTATATGCATTAGGAGTTTTTGGTATGGTGATGAATACTGATTCTAGCCAATCTTTAGGTAAGATCCCGCTTCTGTATACGACATTGAAAAACCTAGTTACTTTCTGTATTGCCATGGGATCTAATAGTTTCAATAACATCAGCATGTATATCATCTGGTCCTACCGCTTTGCGAGCTTTAACTTGCTTGATTGCAGTTTCCACCTCGGATTCTAAAATTTGGAAAGGTATCCATTTCATCTTGAGGTGTTATCTTTTCTTAATCATTAAATAGAGTTTTTACATATTCTTCCCGCGTTTTTATTTTATCTATAGTTCCCGTAATCCATCTTACGGATTTGCCTGCGCTATCCTCCGTTTAATGGTTCTGTCAATTTGTTTGTATTCGGATACATTGTTCTTCTTTTTTTCTTCTCTGCTCCATTAAATCAAATATTTCATTAGTAATCCATTTCTTATGTCGTCCGTCAGTATAATTAGTAAGATGTTCTTTAGTCGCTTCATTGAGGGCAGATTTTATTTGCCGCCATTCTTCTTCAATATTTTCAGTATTTTTCATTTTTTCCAGTTTATAGTTTACTTCCCCTTTTACCTTTTTACTTTATTTCTTGATTCTGCAATAATTGTAGATCTAGTTTTGTCGTTTGAGCCCTTCTGATTTTTTTAACTCTTACGCGTATCTTAGCGTGCAGTAGAATATGATCTGTTCTGGCATCAGCGCTTGGCATGGTCTTTGCAGACAATACACTGTTTCTAAACCTTGTGTTCACTATTATGTAGTCAATCTGATTACGAACAATTGTCTCAGGTTTATCAGTAGGGGATTCACGTATATAACCTCCTCGCTGGTAGTTTGAAATAAGTGTTGCAATACATAGTTCATTTTGTTGGCAGAACTGTATTAAAGTATCTCCCTGATCATTTCTGATTCCCAATCCAAATGCTCCTGTGACATTTTTTGTAATTATATTACCAACTTTAGCATTGAAATCTCCAATGAGATATGTAGCTTCATGTTTCTCACAAAAATTTAATACAGTCTCTATATCTGCGTAAAACTTGTCCAATTCATCCTCGGATGCTTCCGTTGTAGATGCATATATCTGTATAATATTGATATTCACAGGTTGTGCTTTTAATTTAAGCAGTAGTACTCGATCAGTGTAAGGTACAAAAGAAGTAACACTGTTACACCATGTTTTATCCATCATTATCGCCACTCCTTTCTGTTTTTTCCCACCTCTGTCACCTGAGTAGTATACAGCCATGCCGTCAGATATTATTTTTCTAGTTCCAGGCCATCTTACCTCACTGAGGCCAAGTATATTCAATTTTAATCTGCGCATCTCCAAAATCACGTTCGCCAATATTCCTGAGTCATATAATGTACGCATGTTCCATGTACAAAGAGTAATCACTTCTGCAGAACTAGTTTTACTTCCGGGTATTCTTCGCACCCTTGCTACAGAGCAGCGCCGGAGACTCGGGCCAATGGTATAGTTTTGTCCTGCATGATGATTATTTTCTTGGAAGATATACTGAAGTAGTTTTCCGTTGCTTTCTTCAGCGCAGTTATTTAGCCGCTTCTGTAATATCATGCCTGTATTCAGTAATGAGTATCCTGCTTCCAATACTCATATTTTAAGCGGTTTGTTACTGAGGAGGTAACATTGTTAGGCTTTTACGGCGACCTAAACCCGCCGAGGGAGAGACAGTCATAAGATTTATGCAGACTTTTATGGTCAGTTCTTCAAGTTGACCATCTCCATCCTCGTGTCTCTTATCCTGTCACTACTGGAATCACCTGCATGAGGCTTTCCACCAGTAACCGTTCTTGGTCCGCGACTGCTTATTTGACTAATGTCTTATTCGCAGTTAACCTACATATCTGTAGGCCGTTCCACTATCCGCCACCTGTGGACGCGCCCCCTACCGGTTAGAGCTCCGGTCCCCAGAAGGTATATATATATATATATATATATATATATATATATATATATATATATATATATATATATATATATATATATATATATATATAATCATCAATATTTATGCTCTTGTCGTGCAACTAGCCAATCATGTTCTTTCATTTCTTCCTGTTGCCTGCTGTGTTCTTCATCGCTTTACACGTCTAAATTGCTTCATTATACCCAATATAGCGAGAGGTTAATTAATAAGTTCGCTAACAGGTTCTCATATTCTTAGCCACTTAAAAGCGTTACCAGGCGCACGACGAGGATGTAATACGGGACACGCCCAAAAAAATAGAAGATATCGAAACATCAAACAAACTTGTGGACTGATTAAGCGATAGTAGAAGACTTCCGTAAGTCAAGCAGGGAAGCCTGGAGCCTTCTGCGTAGACTACCTGGAGAAAAACCTTTACCTAAACCAAAAGCAGAAGTAAGCCCAAACGAAATTGCCAAACAAATATCAAACACCCTTAATGCGGACAAGAAATTCAGTAAAGAAATAAAACGTAAGAAAATTGCACTCCTAAACACAGATGAAGAGCAGCTCCGATAAACAAAGAAGAACTCGAAACAACGATTAAAAACCTTAAATTAGGGAAAGCTGCAGGGAAAGACAAAATATATACAGAATTTATAAAAAAAAAAAAACTTTAGTAAGAATACAACAAATTGAATACTAAAGCAGTTCAATAAGATTCTGGATAGGACAAAACTCCCTCAGCTATTCAAGGAGTCCAAAATACTGGCTATATTAAAGCCCAGGATTCGAAAGCAGAAAATTATCGACCAATCTCACTTTAAAGCGTCCTAAACGTTCGAAAGAATAATATATAACCGAATAAAATATCTTATCGATGATGTCGTACCAATTGAACAAGCCGGATTTCGAAATTCAAGAAGCTGCGTGGACCAGATAACCGCCCTAACAACATTCGTTGAACACGGATACCAACTTAACGAGAAAACATCTGTTGTATCTGTAGATCTTTCATCAGCCTATGACATTGTTTGGCGAGCAGGATTGCTGACAAAGCTACTTGATATAATTCCTTGCAAGACTACAAATTCGTTATTCAATGAGATGCTAAGCAATAGAAAAATAAGAGTTAGCATAGATTCAAGAATACTTAATAACGGCCTTCCTCAGGGCTCTTAGCTTTCTCCGCTACTATATAATCTATACATCGCGGACGTTCCACTAACAACATCCGGAAAGTTTTTGTATGCGGATGATTTGACACTAGCTAATCAAAATAATAAAATGGAAATTACAGATAAAGGTCCTCGAAGAAGATATAGAAGTCCTGTCTCAATATTTCAAGAAACGGAGACTACAATTAAATAAGTCAAAAACGGTGGTCTCGTGCTTCCATTTAGCCACCAATCTCGCAAAAAAGAAAATTAACGTAACAGCTGAGATGGCTATAAAGGGCGCTATGAGGAAACTCCAAAATACCCGGGTATTACGTTGGGCAGACAACTCACCTATCGAAAATATTAAAAACACGTTCGCAAAAATACGAACAAAATCGAATAACATAAACTCGCAGGAACATCATGGGTAGCCTAACTCTGAGGACGTCAGCTTTATCCTTAGTATACTCAGTGGCGGAGTACGCAGTTCCAGCGTTGGCTCAATAGCGGCCACGTTAAGAAAATTGACGTCGAGCTCAACTCGGTGATGAAAATTATAACTGGTACTGTTCAACTCCGGTCGCGTGGCTAGCAGTTCTGAGTAATATATTGCCACCGGATATCAAAAGAAAGAAGGCTGCAGTAAAAGAATGGATGAAATATAATAACAACGAAGCCCTTACGATATATCTAGACACAAGCGTAGCAGAGCGACTCAAAACAAGGAAACCGGCGCATAAATTCGCGGCTCAACTAATTTCCGAAAAATTCGACGAAATTCAGGCTTGGAC
The DNA here is from genome assembly GCA_032883995.1 of Coronaproctus castanopsis. Classification (NCBI taxonomy): domain Eukaryota; kingdom Metazoa; phylum Arthropoda; class Insecta; order Hemiptera; family Monophlebidae; genus Coronaproctus; species Coronaproctus castanopsis. The sequence continues at coordinate 258,759,051 of CM065053.1, forward strand.
ACGCAGCTAGTCTGATGACAATCCAGACAAACGTGAGCTCATCAAAACCCAAGCCTCGGACAAGTAGAATTTGATCTACCAAGAAATTTGTGGACTAGACTAAATCGCATTAGGACGGAACATGGAAAATGTGGAAAAATATTGCGCAGCAACATGCGACTGCGGAGATAAAGACAGTCAATCGTATATTAATGGAACGTCAAATGCTAATATTTTGGACATTATTAATATAATTACGGTTTAAATTACGTATTTAAAAAAATCAAGTTTCTTAACCGTATTTACCGGGACTAATTTCATTCGTATTGACAATATAGATGATATATTCTTATGAAAAGTAAGATTAAAATCGTTTATAGAAAAAGGTTACCATTTGGTGGATACTGCTTTGAACTACCAGATAATCAATAAGGCTCTTACCGTTATAATTTGAAAAAGTGTGCGTTTTATCATTCTTAATGACTAAGTCATTACTGAGTAAAAATTCGGAAAAATTCGGAAAAATTAATATAATCAGTTGTAGATAAAATTTTATCTTCCATATATGGTAATCTAATATTAAAGTCACCAACTATTGTAAGTAATAATTCAGGATAACTTTTAGTAATACGATCAAATCAATAAAATCAGTTTTAGACTTGTTCGGAGAAAGATAAGCGATAAATAAATATTTTTCTATATAACAGCTATGATATTGTTATTATTAACGAAAAGTCTACCATGAATATTTCTCTTAATAATAAATGCGATTCTATTATTATTAAAATAAGAAGTATAATGGTTAGAAACAGAAAGAGCTTTCGGTTAGATTAGGTTGATTAGTTTTTGAAGTATGATTAATGAAAAACGGAGAATCGATCGTATTGAAAATCGGCAAAAATCACATTTAGATAGAAACGTCAATTTGCTTTTTCCCGATACGGTTAATCCATCAGTTATATCAGGTGGAGACCATTTCCTTTATGTGTGCTTTTACTACTACTATTTCCTTTATAAAAAAAAAATCAATTGAAAATTAGTTAAATCACTAATATTTATTTACTTAAAGAAAACACAAAGCTTTTCGGCATTTACGCCATTATCAAGTGAAATATTTTAAAACATCATAATTTTAAAAATATAAATTAAATATAATTACCTAAAATATTAAATTTCAACAAATCAAAAAATAGACAGAACTGATGCAGACAGCATTTTTGGATCATATTTTCACACTCATCGTCGCATATTTTTAAGTAATTATATTTAATTTATATTTTTAAAATTATGATGTTTTAAAATATTTCACTTGATAATGGCGTAAATGCCGAAAAGCTTTGTGTTTTCTTTAAGAAAATAAATATTAGTGATTTAACTAATTTTCAATTGATTTTTTATAAAAAAATCACTACATTCCACATTATAAAAAATTAAAATATAAAAAATTAAAATATTTCCTTTATGTGTGCTTTTACTACTACTACTACTGTTTTTCTTTCGTATTAACTTTCGATCATTATTTAATTATTTTTCTACATTTTCCAATTCATCCTTCATTCCAGTCACATTCGTACTTGGTCATTTTCTTCCTATAGAACCTTGAAAAACGGTTTCAGCGTTAATTTCGTTAAAATTATAGCCATTTTTGACGTTTCTGAAAAAATTGCGATAAATCAAGGGTGTTTTTCTAGAAATCTACTAAATGTATGACGAAACTTACACGTCTATCGAAATGTCGAACGATATGCGCAAGACATTCGCAAGGATTCAGGTAGTATTGAAATTACTTAAAATTCGAAGGGCGAATTTTTATTTACGGAAAACCCCGGGGAAAAGGCGAAATTAGCGACGACGCCTTTAATTAAAATTTATATTCTATTTTGCTCCGGCCCTCGACCTAAACTCGTTATCGTTGCTTTCTTTGAAATATTTATCTTTTGAAAAAGAAAAAAAAATTTCCAAGTTCAATCGAAATTGTCTTTAGAGCAAATCATATTCCATTCGCATAAATTCGAAAGTTCAATCGAAATTAAGAGACGCGTGTAAAATTAAATTCCGAGACTTCTCGCTTTTAATTTCTTTCACTTCTAAAAGACAAAAATGTTTCTACCCGTACCTAGCGGACATCCTTGTACAACTTTCCTCACTGCTGTGTATACCTTGTTCGACCGAATAAAATATCGATTTACCGAAAAAATATTCATTACGTTCAAACTCACGCTTATATATTATACCTTCTTCTTCATCCACCGGTTCCATTACGAAGGTTGACGCTCAATTTAGCTACAGTCTCTTACGGCGCGGCAATATAATTGAATGGACGAACTACCAGCGTCCTAAGTCTACCATTTACTATAGTTAATTAATTACAAAAGAAGGCGAAGGAAACTATTAACTAAATGCATCTGCTGCAAAGACGAGAAAAGTGTTAAACGATGACAGTTTTAGCTAATGTAATTATCAAAATTTATAAGGAAAATTAAAATGAAACTTTAATATCTAGCCTATTTTGTAGTAGGGGTAAATTCACATTTTCTCTGCAAGTGTTGCCGATTAACTGTTCATTTAGGGAAGTCGTGTAAGGCTACGAGTATTTCTGATAATTAAGTAAGTTCGGATGAATATTTCGATTGTTATAAATTAAAATTATAATAACAATCCAGCCGCCACTCATAGGTGATTTTATTTCCTCTATTTTAATTTCATATACACGCAATCAAAGATGAAAATTTGATTGTTATGCCATTATTATTATTATTATTATTATTATTAAAAAATCAATTGAAAATTAGTTAAATCACTAATATTTATTTTCTTAAGGAAAACACAAAGCTTTTCGGCATTTACGCCATTATCAAGTGAACAATTTTAAAGCATCAAAATTTTAAAAATATAAATTAAATATAATTACTTAAAAATATGTGATGGTAATTGTGAAAATATGATCCAAAAACGATGTCTGCTTCTGTCGGTCTATTTTTTTGATTTGTTGAAATTTAATATCAATATATTTGTTTATTAATTTAGTTTTTTTATATTAATTTTTTCTTCAATATTATTTTCCTGATTCTGTAAAAGTTGTATACTGTTGGAATTTTAAATTTTTCATTTACTATTGCAATGTATGATGTCCAAACGTAAAATATAAAATATAAAAATATACAACCACAAAATTTTTTTAAAAAAACACAATTTTACAAATAAAATGAAAATAAATATTAAAATTCTGTTTTATTTTCATTTTATTTGTAAAATTGTGTTTTTTAAAAAAAATTTTGTGGTTGTATATTTTTATATTTTATATTTTACGTTTGGACATCATACATCGCAATAGTAAATGAAAAATTTAAAATTCCAACAGTATACAACTTTTACAGAATCAGGAAAATAATATTGAAGAAAAAATTAATATAAAAAAACTAAATTAATAAACAAATATATTGATATTAAATTTCAACAAATCAAAAAAATAGACCGACAGAAGCAGACATCGTTTTTGGATCATATTTTCACAATTACCATCACATATTTTTAAGTAATTATATTTAATTTATATTTTTAAAATTATGATTTTTTAAATTTTTCACTTGATAATGGCGTAAATGCCGAAAAGCTTTGTGTTTTCCTTAAGAAAATAAATATTAGTGATTTAACTAATTTTCAATTGATTTTTTATAAAAAATCACTACATTCCACATTATATAAAAAATTAAAATTATTATTATTATTATTATTATTATTATTAGGTTATTTCTATTTCAGAGTAATATCTCAAGAATTAGTGTGTTTAAAAAAAAAATTTAGGTATCCCATATTTCCAATTTATTTTGCATCTTTATGCCTGTGTATTTTTACGTTTAATTTATCAGTATTTTAAGCAGGTTAAGGTTGTTATTATGAGTTTAGTTGTGTTTATCACCCCAATTTAAGTTCGTCCAACTTGTAAATCAAAACTTGTTGTACCAGTCTATTTTTGGTTTATATGGCATTGTAAATGTTAGTGAATAAATTAAATAATTTTATTTTTTGATTATACAACATTGTCAATGTATGAATCAATGTACATTTTTTTCTTATTTCATATTCAATTAATAACTTGCATGTGTAAAACTAGACTAATGATTCCAGCACTTAACAATGTATGTTACTATTATTTTAATATTACTATTTTTAATTTGCATAAGGTAGTTTGTACGCAGCTATTGATATTGAAATTCCCGCTACTCGCGCAGGTATGCGCATAGCGGACTTTATATTATATCTATGTATTGTATTTATGGTGTAATGCAATTATTATAATTAGTATTAAGTTCATTATCTACATATTACTTGTGTGTATGTATCTAAAATGTTTATGTATATTCATAGGCATATATATATATATATATGTTTCATGTATATATGTGTATATGAATGTATATGTATGAGTATGTTTTATATCTATGTGTGATATGAGTATAATGTATGTATGTATATGTATACGTATGTATAAAATTTTTCCATTCTATGTGTTATTAAATAAATAAATTTGATTTGATTTGATTTGATTTGATTTGATTTGATTTGATTTGATTTTAGTACTTTAATTATTTATCCATTTTATTTGTTCGTTTCTAATTGCTAATTAATTTTTATTTTATATTTCTTCTATTTTAAAATGTACACCGGTACATTGTATCGAAATTAAAATAAGTTTAATTCGATTCGATTTGAAATAATGTTAAAGGGGAACCCAGAATGACTACTAAATAAGGAACTTGTTTTCTTATCATAAATGATAACTTACGCTGATATGGCGTCGGCTAGTAAAAAGAATATCCTTCCGTTTTATCTGTGTCAATTTTTAAACCGCTCCCCATTTTCATAAAACTAAAATATAGCTCTCTAGCAGGTTACGCGTAATATTTGGTCTAAAACATCGACTATACAGAGTCAAATCAACAGCGTATAGAGTGCTCTCTCAACTTAATAAGGTAACTTAAGTAAATCATTTATCAAAATTAAAAACACATAAGTACACACTATCCTGCGGTTTACCTGAGCGATGCGATGAGTTTTGGACTTATGCGTTAGATGAGTAAATTGCTTAAATATGATTTAGTAACTTAATTAGGGAAATTTAAACAGAAAAAGTTGATTAATAATGTCATCGTGCCAAGACGACGAAATTGTAATAAGCCTGTATACGTATTAAGATTAAAGGTTATAAGTTTATACAATCTAATAGTCTAGCCACTCGCTCTAGCATATATTCAGAAACAATTTTTGAGCATGCTCTAGAAGGACGAGATATACGAATAAAAAACAGTAGGTGATAAAATTTCAGTGATTCGTTTTGCCGATGATACGGCATTATTGGCTGAATCTGCAAAGGATCTGCAGCGAATATTAGATACAGTTGCTACTGTAAGCCAAATTCATGGTAGCTTCCCGCTAACCAGTTACAAAAAAAAAAAAAGTTATTTCTCAATGGGAATGAAATTGAACGAGTAAATAAATGAAATTCAAACACGTTCTTTGTAACCGAAAATTAAGCTTAGATGTCAAAAAAAAAAAGGTTCTGGGTTGTTACGTGTGGTCAGTACTTTTGTATGGGTACGAAACTTGGACGATAAAAGAAAATATGAAGAAGCGCATCTTATCGTTCGAAATGTGGTGTTACAGAAGGATATGGGAAATTCCGCGGACAAGTAAAACTAAGAACGAAGAAGTGTTAAAACTTTCGAGAACTTACTAATGACTATAATAAAAAGACGAAAAACTGCGTTTTTGGGACACTTAATGCGAGGATCGAAATTTTACAAACAATATTAATGGTAGAAGAAAACCTGGAAGAAGAAGCATCTCTTGGCTTGACAACATTAAAATATGGACTGGAATTCAGAGTGCGGCGGAACTAATCAGTACGTCAAGAGTTCGTCCTTCAATCAGATAGTGGAATTCATACATGATGATTAAGCAATACCCGAATCGGGTTGCACGCGAAGAAGAAGAAGATTGCTTCTAATAGAATTACATATTCGACGTCTAGTAAGTATAAAAATAACTCCGGTGAGTTGGATTGCTTTTTAACCAACTTGAGTTTCGGTTATTTACTTAAAGTTCAATTTAACTTGGGTTTACTGTTATAATTTAGTTTTGTTTAAACCCCCCTCTTCAACTAAGTCTGGCTACGTCACTGTGTATGTATGTATCAATAATTAATCTGTATGTATGGATAATTCATATATTATTATAGTTCTCGACTAGAAACGTATTTTATACATTTCTGAAGTCGACAGTTTAGGTCTTGTTTAGGACAGATACAAATGTCCTAACATCCAAAGCCTAAATTCGGTGATTTTCGTATTGACGTAGTGAACAACTCGAATATATATATATATATATATATATATATATATATATATATGAAAAATAATCGACCAAAAATTACGAAAATTGAAAGTTATATAAAATGTAAGTACGAAAGTGGACGTAGCGAGAGTGGGAATGATCAGACTGAATATAATCATCCGGCAAAAATATATCTGTATAACAAAGATAATAAAATTAAGATTAGTCGACGTAGTCATTTTTTCTGTTACACAATCGTCTTGAAACGTGGAGATCGTTAAAAAAAACGAACACTTATTCGAGAATGCAATATATCGAACATTTCTCCGTGCATCATGGAGAAGTCGCATCGAACTATAGTAAGCTCATTTATCTATCAAGCAGACATCGAACTCTTAACGAGGCTAAAATATTTCGGACGCACATTGAAAAACAACAATCCGTCGGAACGAAAATACGCGTAGATGATAGAAGCCGTTTCGGACAGTCGGTAATGGAGAATTATCATGTCCTTTCGTAGAAGAGAATATTTATCGATTTGCACGAATTAAACCAAAAAAAAATTAAAAATTGCCCTAACGGCTGATAAATTAAATTCTTTATATAATATTTCTTATAAATAAAAATTATACTAGCCCATCCGTGTATATCGGGAAGATGTGAAATATAACCGACTCCGTAAGACACTTTGTATCGCATTAATCGTACAAAGAAAAAGTCACCACATTATTCGATAGAAAATAATAATGATAAAAATAAATAATACAATATATGCAGCGGCGTACAGTTGCTTAAGCCCCCTCAGAGGGCTTACAAAAGTATAAAATACATATTAAGAAGGTGTATAACTTTTGTAAGCTCTAAACAATTTCGCAGCTAAAATGATAGTTACAGAAGCAGTTGAAAGAGTTCGTAATAAAACCTCACCTTGAAGACTGTAACAGCCTAGATTGCAAAAAGTACTGTCAGAAAATATCCGTTACATTCTATATCTGCAAATAATGACATTGAAAATCCAGTTAAATATGCAACGGAAAAAATAATGGTCCTGGTCGGGCCGTTCGGCATTCGAATCTGACCCATGTTATGGACCAATGCGGTTTTTTTTTTCTCGTCGTTATTACTTGTTACGTTGTTGTGATCGTTTATAGTTTGTTTCGCCTGTCGAATTTTGTTACGCTTGTTTATTCATTTTTATTCGGATTTTTTTTTTTAAATTTATTGGGGGGGATGATTAAGCACAGATAAAAATCCTGGGTGCGCCACTAAATATATGCGCCTGTATAAATATATATATACACATATATGTACGCACATGTATAAAGAAAACAATGTTAACATTTATAAAAAATTAAGGCTTCTGTGCTCGTAGAGTTCGTGTAGATAAACTCTAGAAGTTGTCTGAATTACCAGTCATCGAGATTTTCATGCAATATATGTATATATATATATACTTATCGCAGAATTTACGAATTAAAGAATGTAATCCCGAATAAAAATTTAATATCTTTGCATATCCGCAATTCTGGTATATCTTAAAAGACGCTTATCCTGAACACCTATTTTGTAAAATAATGACTTTTTTACCTGCATACAATCTATTCGTTAGAATAAGTAACGTTGCCTATGCATATAGATTATGTGGAACGTTTTCCCAATGACACTCCTCGTTTGTATATTACTTATTGTAGTACACGGATTTTTTTTTTTTTTTTTTTTTTTTTTTTTTTTTTTTTAATGGGGATGCCTTTACAGCTTACCCAACGTGGAGCCGTAATAATCACTAACTCATATTCTTATGAACTCGGACAACTTCTCGAGAAAAGTCGCTATGTCCGGGAATAAATCTAGATTCTCAACATGTAGAAGGGACATTACATTATAAGGAGGACCACCACGAGATGCGTAAAGTAATTTGAGATACAGTTCAGAACGTAGTGCTGTTAATGAAGGACATTCGAAGAACACGTGATCGGGGTTGCAGACTACACGACCAGCATGTAGAGGACAATACGGATTATCTCTAAGCTGCATAACGAACAGGCGGTCAGGCAACAAGCAATGCCCAAACCGCAATCTGCTGATAAGCACAATTCCTCTCCGCTTGATGTTTTTGAAAACGTAGAACCATGGGAACCTAGGGAGAGACGGCTGCAGCTGATAATACGCAGTAAGAGGCGACCGCTGTATGCACTCCATATATGTCTGATCCCAGTGCTTTTTATGAACAGACTGTATAAAGTGAATGACGTCAGGAGAAGAAACTGAAGAGAATAAAACACCACTAGAAGAACCCCTTTTAGCTATTGTCGGGGACTCCTCGATGTCCCGGTACCCACAAGAATGACACAAATATACTGAGGTTTTCGAGCTGATTAAGTTTCAACAAGATGACTGAAATCAATGAATCTGACACCTTCCCTTTGCATTCAATAGCCTTTAAAATACTCTGTGAGTCGGTAACAACGAGATAATTACCTGGAAGATTCGCATCAATTAAGGACGACAAAGAAAGAAATACTGCCACACACTCAGCTGTAAATGAGGAACAGAGATCCGATAATTTGTATGCACTGCTAATATTAAGAGAAGGGATATAAACTGCTGCACCAGTTCCCTGAGATGACTTCGATCCATCTGTATAAACAAGGATATGCGTAGGAAAATTTTCAGCGATAATATTATTAAATGTAGCCCGGATCAGTGGGGGAGGCCAATGGACGTAGTTCTCTGGAAAGAAAAATGTTATTTTATTGGCAAAATTGTATGAATAAGGTAACATAAATTGGATGGGTATATGAATTCGCATAATCTGCACCTGAAATTCATCCAACCTAGGTAAAACCGAAGCCAGCAGAGGCATTTTGCTGTTTGAAAACCGCCAGTTGGAATAAATGTGGTAGAATAAATTGTATAGCGGAAAGCGATCTATGTACATTCTACCGATCAAGAGCTTTAATGCTAAATAACTCCGTCTCAGCTGTAACGGAGGAATCTTACACTCTGCCAACAATGCCGGTATCGGAGTACTTCTAACTGCACCAATACAGAGCCTCACACACTCATTTTGCACACGATCAAGCTTATTTAACAATGATTCAGCTGCAGATCCATAAAAAACACAACCATACTCCATTTTAGAACGAATTAGCGACTTATAAAGAGTCAACAGTATGAAAGGATCACCACCCCAACGAGTATTGTATAAATTACGTAGAATGTTAACGGCGCGGTTAATAGTTTTTATAAGATGTTCAATATGTGGCCTCCATGTTAAACGCGTATCCAACGTAATACCCAAATACCGTATTGACTTACAAAAGGGAATAACTCCATTTTCTGCTGTGATAGAGAAGTTATTGACTGTGAGATGTCTGTAAGTAAAAACCACTGCCGCACTTTTCTGGGGACTTAAGGTTAACCCAAACTTATAAAGAACGCGTTCGATTAAATCAATATCCATATTAATATTACATACGGCGTCGGAAAATGATGTATTGGAACTAAATACCGCAATGTCATCGGCATAAAGGAGAGTTTTGGAATACAAAGGCACGTGTGCCAGTTCTGAAATATATAAATTAAAAAGCAACGGACTGAGGGAAGAACCCTGAGGAATTCCCCTATATACCACTCGATGGTATCTGGTGGACGATGAACTTATTAAAATGTGGCGTTGCGAAAATAGTCTACTAATGAAGTGGCAGCAATGCTCTGGAATGCCTAGGGACAACAGTTTCTGCTGTAAAGTGGGCAAATGTACGTTGTTAAAGGCGTTCATTATATCGAGAAAACAGTAATATTGTATTCTTTATTAATGATACTGTTATATATATTACCAACTAAATCACCCACGCAGTCCAATGTACTGGTGTTATTTCGAAAACCATACATATTAGTTGGAAGGATTTCATTATGCTCTAACCACCAGTTGAGACGCGAAGCTATAACGGATTCACAAATTTTTCTAAAACAAGAGGCTAATGCAATTGGTCTAAGTGATCCATTTTTCTTAGGCACAGGGACGATAACAAAAATCATCCAAGAACTTGGAATCGATTTAGTTTGCCAAACTTTATTTAAAATGTGAACGAAGATAGTAAAAAAATTTTCCGGCAGCTTTTTTAATACTTCGAAAGAAACACCATCGTATCCTGGCGATGTTGAATCCTTCGTTGATAAAATGTAAGCTACCTCCTTTTCAGTAAAAGGAACATCTAAAAAGTGATCCGAGGGGCTACTTTCAGGTATTATAACTTCTTCTAGTTCAGGTACATGAGGTGGAGCCAGTGACTCAACAAATGAATAACAATTGTCCTCTGACAACTGTCTAACTTTATTATAAGAAGAACTCCTGAACGATTTAGATAATTCCCATACCTTAGAGATAGATGTTTGTCGATTGAATTGCATGCAAAACTGTTGCCACTTCTTCCTTTTTGTAAGTTTAAATTCCCGCTTAGCTAAAGCATTAATTTTCCTCCAGTGCAGATAATTTTCAACAGAACTATTTTCCTTATATTGTAAAAAAGCTCTCCTTCTATCACAAGCTGCGCGATGGCAGGAAACTGACCACCAAAGGCTTGAGTTACTTTTCCTTGTTTTCTTATATTCACGCTCCTTTATAGTTGGTGACGATTTTGATAGGGCTTCGCTGATAGCTTCATATAACAACTGGAACTGGATCCTAGGGTCAGTCTCATTGCATATATTTAAATCATGTTTCTGAAGCTGAGCAGAAAACCATTGCCAATTCGTACGAATATAGTTCCACCTTTTTCCTAGGGACTGATCAAAAAATCTGTAACTATCCTGTACCTCATTTATACCTATTTCTATTAATATGGGGCAGTGGTCACTCCCTGAAGTGTCTGGGATAATTTTCCAGCTAGCTATTAGACCAAATGTAGGCGAGCAAAATGTCAAATCTAACGGGTTGGCAACAGTTCCGGGCCTACCAAAATGAGTTGGACTGCCATCGTTCAAGATGCAGCAGTCAACATTCAAAAAGGCTTCATATAACACATTTCCTAAATAATTATTTGTGGAACTACCCCAGGCTACATTATTCGCATTCCAGTCGCCACCGATAATGAATGGAGTTTTCAATGAATTAAAAATATCTGAGAAAATAGAAATATTTGGACGAGAGGAAGGTTTAACATATATACTATAAATATGAATATAAAAAGACGAATTTATATTGATCTTGGTGCCTATCAATTGTATGAAATTCGAGCTATCCTGCGATAAACTGCAAGGAATAGGAAAGGACGTGATGTGGTCCCGCACTAAAATTGCCACGCCACCATATCCATCCTGTCTATCGTTTCTATAAGTAGTAAAATTTTTATACTCGAATTGTTCAATGGGTTCAAGCCATGTCTCCGATAATAACACTACGTCAGCTTCGTATTCATCAATTAATCTATCAAGGCTGTCACAGTTATTTTTCACACTGCGACAGTTCCACTGTAAAATATTAAGTTTCATTTTATGCTCGACCGTCCCTGGATGACAGGAATAGGTCTATTCGCATAATTGTATGCTCGACCATCCGTAGTTATAAGGGATAGGTCTTTTCGCATATACAAATTATTATACTGATTATGAGATAACGGAGCAAAATATGGCTGACCAGCGAAAGAAAGATTATATACACGTAAGCATACGTATACATATTTACAATCACACAAACATACACATACACACAGAGATACCCACGCATACATATACACATACATACTTATACACATATTTACACACATGTCTAAGGAGAACGAAGCATTTGAATTATTGATTCGAGCTTATTCTCCAAGTGAGGAATCTGGAATTTTTGTAGCGTGGACAAAAGTGCGGGCACCAAGAGATCGGAAGGAGGATGGGTTAGAACGAAAGATGATTTATTTTGGTTATCAATAGGTTGAGGAACTTTAGGATTTGAAGACAAGGATACATTATTAATTATAGGCTCGGCTAATGAGATAACAGCGTCATCCCCTTCTGGTGGATACACTGATCTTGACTTAACGTTTAAGGCTAAATTAGAGTAATAATGATTACCCCAAATTTGACTTCTATCAACAATATTCTTGTTATTTTTCTTATTCCTATTATTATTACTATTACTATTACCATTATAATTGCTGATATTATTATTATTATTATTATTATTACTACTGTTACCATTATTGTAGTGGCGACTGGAAGAACCTGAGCCACTGCTATTTCTTCTACGTTTAAAGGAACTGGTCCTTGTACGCAACTCTGGGAAATTTTTGTTATTTGTCACTTCAGCAAATGAAAATGCAGGAGTGACCACAGCCCCCTTACAAATCAACTTAGCTTCAGAGAACGAAACATTTTCTACTGCCATAACTTTCTGTAGCTTGAGTTGTTCCTGATAAACTGGACAGCCGCGATCGAAAGCGGAGTGGTTACCCCTACATCTGGAACAAAACAGAGCTGATGACGAGGTTTCACGATTAATTTGGCAATCCGATGATTTATGACTACCAGAGCAAAACCCGCAAATAGTTTTGCTACGGCAAAGTTTACTAATATGGCCGAATCTAAGGCAATTGTTGCACATTTTTGGTCTCCTAATGCTAGGTTCTACTTTACATGAATAATAATCGAAAAAATGAACACAATCGGGTAATAAATTTCCGCAGAACTTTATTTCAATAAGTGGAATAGGAGAAAAGGAACCATCCTGATTTCGTTTATTGAGTCTACGTATGTGATCTATTTTAACACTTGCAGTACAGGATGCGGTGAGTTCCTCGATTGTAAGGTCGATCGGAACGTCCCTTACAATGCCAAAACGAAAGAGTAACGTTTGAGGAATAAAACAACGTATGTTAAGCTCTTTGTGGATACCCTCTGCAAGGAGAAACATATTAGCATGAACCACGGAATTAAATATTAGTCTAACTTGGTTACGACCACTCCTTGTCATACATTTAAGACCCGTAATTTTATTATGAATTAATTTGGCCAACGACATAGGATGAAGGTTGCCAATATTATTATTTATTCCTTCTATCAAAACTATAATTGGTCCCTGAAAATCGTTCGGAAAAATATTAATTGATGTAGGGGATATCGTAACTTGTACACGAGGATTTATGTTAATATTACATAAAGTATCTTTAACAATTTCAGAACTCGGTTCTACGCGAATATTATTTATCGAAATAATTTCGTCGGAACCGACATCTGTTATAATAGCCTCGTTAGAAATATTAAGATTTGATTTCTTATCTCTAATGTTACACGGATTATTATGCTTATTACCATTAATACCACTACCACTACTACTACTAATACCCACGCTATTATTACCATCAATTTTATTATTACGACTATTATCATTGTTATTATTATTACTATCACTATCAGTATCATTAAAACTACTATTGTTGAACCTATTCCCATTATTGCTATAGATAACATTATTATTACTACCACCGTTTTTAACGTTGATATTACGATGTGTATTACCACCGCCACGACCGACGGTGCTTACTTGGGGGGCAGGGGACGATTCTCCCCTGCCCGCAGCTCCCGCTTTAGACATTTATCGACTATATATGTAGTCGATAATTTCTGTTACACACAAGGAACTTGTATAAGCCTAAGCCTGCCTCCGCAACGACCGAATAAAATAAAATAAACACAAATACGAACACGAGTAGTAAACTACAATACGCGAACTCGTACCGAATACATATATGAAATTTTAATAAATCAGTGTCTACGGACGGAATTCTAGTTCAATCCGACTAAAATCGTCTGAATCGCACTTTATTCTGCTAGTGGTCAACCGCTAACGGATTATTGACGCGGTTTTTGATTGGATGGAAATACCTTCTTGCGAAGGTTGTAATTACTTCTTCGACTGTTGAAATGCATAGGTCCTACGTCATCGTTGCGAACAAACCATGCTGCCGCTAAAATATGTTTTTATATATGTAAGTGTGTGTGAGCGTGAATAAACGAAATAAGTTTTTGCAGTCCACTAACGGCTCCATTATTTCGTATCTGGTTAAGCGTATTAACCGAAATTTTAATTAAAGTCTACCATCCTGTATTCTACTATTGAAAACGAACAATAATAATTCAGTTTTGAACTATGCGTGTAGTTATAATAACAAGTCAGCGGCAAACTGTAATGTATATCGAATCCGATGAATAAATTATTTATTTATTTATTTTTATTTTTTTTTTTTAAATTTCAACTCATCTAGAACTGACCAATGAATCCGTCCACTAGATTTTTTTTACTTCTAGAACTGACCAATGAGGCCGTCCACTAGATTTTTTTTTTTACTTATGTATCGTGAAATTTCTAACACGCTCATCAGCGTGATCCGAGGAGATCTGCTGACTCGGTCACTAGACCAAATCGGTCATTTTTTTTTTCGTTTTAATCTCCTCGGGCTTATTGATTGTTTCAGTAATTTCGCTGCGAGGGAATTTCCATGTAGTCTCGATATATGTTTCCTGACTGATTGTTGTATTTCTTCAGTCACATATTTGATTCGGAGATCCTTATGTATAGTGTCTGGTTAGATATATACCCATCAAAGAATGAAGTAATTTATTCTGGAAGCGCTGAATCTTATTCGTATTACTTTTGGACGCACATACCCAAAGTTCAGCTGCGTACATCCATATTGGCATTAACACCATTTTATAAAGTAATATTTTATTTTTAGTTGCGAGTGTGGTCCGAGCAACCAATGAAAATAATAATATTAACGTATCGAAAACAATCGACAGTAACCTTATAAAAAAGATTTAAATGGCATTAATTAAAATACCGGCCGAAAAATAAATATATTAAAAAAATTATATATTAAACAACGGTAGAAGAAAATACCCGTTTCAGTGGCGCATTATCAGTTTCGGATATAGAATTATAAATTTCGCGGCGGTATATACACGAAGTAATTAAATATTATTCGGTATTTTGATATTTATTTTAGATGATGTTAGATAATTTTCAATCCGCTATATAAAAATTTTTGTAATAAAAAAATTGTACGTTAACTATAATGCCATTAAAATAACAATATCGTTAGTATTCGTATAACGTGTGGGAAAAGTTACGACTGGAAATTGTTAACTAAAAAGGAATAAACGATAAAAGTCGTACATCTAAAGGAGGAAAATGTCGCAAAAAATAATTCTCCATTTACGTCATCATAGCTGAAAAAAAAATAATAATAATATCGCTTATAAAATTCGAATGTTTACAACGGGTTGATGTAAAAGTTTTAACTTTTTATAGTCCCGGCATATTTTATTTCTATCGTTAATAATTCTCAACACGCGGTCGGTTTTTGATCTAAAAAAAAAAAAAAAAAAAAAAAAAAAGTTACAAGGTATTAATGTGGGGGTTAGTAAATTTATATATATATAAAAATTTTTAGTAATCGACCCATCTTAGTTACTTGCATGCGATACTTTGCAGCCTCCAGGTATTTTCGATGTTCCGTCCTAAGTGTTTGAACTTAAACCAGATCTGTGAAATTAGATTAGTAAAATCATTAAAAATTCTCGTGTTTGTTTTTTTTTTATTAGATGATGCACCGGACTAAATACATTCAATCCCTCGAGTTATGGTACTCGAGACGAATGCTGCGTTTTAAACGGACAGTCACCAACGACTCCGCATTAATTGAGATTGTCGAACCAAAACGTCTATGAAGTAATGACCGAAATTTGGCAAATGGACTGGAGGCGCTCTCGATCGAGGGAAAACCGTGTGGAAAATGAGGTCGTCCTGTATTTCTAAGATGGTCGGATGGAATTCGAGAATATACCAGGAAAAGCTTCGGTGAAATAAAGACGGATGATATAAATTGCTTAATAACCTAGGAACACACGATTCTAAGATATATAAAACACTAAATCGACAAGTTGAAATTCTACTGAAACAAAACAAGAAACGTATACGATAACATAAAAATCTAAACAGCGTAATAAAACGCGATTGACGAAAGACGAATTTCACGCTAAACTTAAAACATAATCGCGATAGTACATGTATAAGGGAATAATGAAGTACCGAGAACGATGCTTCGGAGGAAATTAAAGTATATACTCCGATTCACCTGCAATTTTAACCGGAAAAAAATGACATCGAAATATTTAGATTAATATAATAACTAAACGTTATACAGGAATAATATTAGACTGATGTGCGTGCATAAAATTACTTAATATGTTGATGTAAAAGATGTTCTATCGAAGTACCATACTCTTGTGATCTTTTAGCTAGGTGGAGCAAACAGGCCGAACTGTCGCTGTAAGAATTAACGAACATGTAGCGGACTGCAAATATGGGCGCGCGAAAAAGTCAGCTGTGGAGGGAGCATCAAGACAAGGCATAAAATAAGGTTTTGAGGGGATATAAAAGTTCTCGGCAGAAGTAGATCGGTTAGGTGAAAGAATTGTTGGGGAAGCCGTAGAAAATTGAA
Source organism: Coronaproctus castanopsis (assembly GCA_032883995.1). Lineage (NCBI taxonomy): Eukaryota > Metazoa > Arthropoda > Insecta > Hemiptera > Monophlebidae > Coronaproctus > Coronaproctus castanopsis. Next base: position 258,775,853 of record CM065053.1, read on the forward strand.
AAATTCGATAACTTCAAAAGAGAGGATGGCTTCTAGTTAGTAGCTTGTTATGTCAGAGTTAGTTTAGTATAGTTCCGATGATGGGCACGTCATGTTGCTTAAAACGTAAACTCGGGTTTATTCATATATCGTTTTACTTTTATTAATTCCGAAATTATTGTATCTTAATAAAAAGTTGAATAATCGATAATTGCTATATATAAAAAGGTATGCGTCGCTTGGATCAACGAGCAAAACTCCGGATATATCGATAGATTACATATATAAAGTGTTGCGCCTTAAAACTGGTGCCCGTAAATTTGTGTCGCCGAATGTCTTCTCGTGAACAGTTACGATGTCTTTAATTAATCGATTTTCACTACAACATGCTTATAAATATCGTCGTTACACGAGAATAACGATAACTGATATAAGGAGGAAAATAATATTTTGGGAAAAAATAAAATTATCTTTTCCTTCTTAAATCCGGATTGAGTTGCTCATCGTAAGTTTCAAATAACACGCGTTGTAAAAAATTATATTTAACTACTTCAGAAGAAAAACTACAAAAAAAATAATCTCTATCGCAAAAAGAGACGTTACGATTCTGGAGTGTCTAGAACGAGCGGCAAAATAAATAAATCACTTATATTAAACTTAAAATCGAAGCGAAAATATCTATTTGGAACGTTAAAAATAAATTCACTCTGTTAAAAGTCCGGAAGGAGAACAAAAATTGGAAATTGCATTAAACGAAAAACGGCATAATAACGTCGAAGAAATGGAATGCAATAAAAAAAAAACTCACTGGGAAAAACAGCAGATCTGATAAGAAAAAATTGTCAATGAAAAGTTTTTTGAAGAATTTCATTGGCTATAATAAGATAATCCGCAGTTTTATATTTAGCTTCCGAAAACACTGTTCGACTGAACAATTCAGTGACAACATGTAATATATATATGTCATATTAGTGATTATTATGTTGTTTTCTTTTTATGTTCATTGTGGTCGGCAGTTTCGTCGTAAGTATATTTATATAAAAGATGTTTACAGTTAAATAGAACAGCACGTGTTTTTATAACATTTCGTGCAATAGTCATTAAATAAATTAATTTGTGTCCGTTATGTCTGTATGTTAAACGCTAAGGTTTTGTTATCTTTTTCGTGTAATTTTGATCGTGATTATAATAACGTATTAATTAAAATTTTTATAACATTTTGTTCATTATTTGCTCGGTGATAACTGTAATATAATACGGTTAAACCCGAGATAATTATTTAATTTTCATGTAAATTATAAAGTTAATTAACACGTAAATAACTTTGTTTAAAAATTATGATACAAAACTGACTAGATGCGCCATTAAATATAATTTCAACGTTAAAACCATTTGTGGCTACACTGGCACGTAGCCTTTTAAACTACATAAGTAAAATGCCATTTAAATTTTCACGTACAATGTGAAAATAAACAAAATTTTGCACGGCCAATTTACCAACTATCGTAATGTTTTCAGTTGATCAGATAAAACTGACATCATGTCATAATTATTAGCTAATAATTTATCATTCGCAAGAAGTAATGTACTTTCTAATTTTATTTTTTCGACGAAATGAAGTAGCTTAAAATGAATTCGTTTCGTAAAGGAGATGAACCGGTTTCGGACGAATGCGAATTCATTATTTCTAACTCTAAACATCAGAAAAAAAAACAATCTATTCATAATAAAAATACCAGATTAAAATCCAACGAAAATACAAAAGGTTTGTTTAATGTTAGAGCTTCATTTTTTCTCGTATTGTGGTATTTATTCAGTGGATGTACATTATTCCTTAATAAATATATTCTGTCATATATGAATGGAGACCCGACTGTTTTGGGTAAGTAAATAAATCAGTATATTTATTATATGTTGTATTAATTTTATCTCGTAATTTTTTTTTGTTTTATCCACCTGCATAATTATCAAAAGATCGCTGCCGATAAAGTTATTATAGTAACCATATTTGTAATTTGTAATTTAAAAAGTTACAATGATTTTTCTTATTAATGTCAAAATAAACTAATCAAATTCATACTAAACTTTCTTATGAATAAACTGAAATAGCGATGACGTAACTTTAGCGAAACTTCTCGAGTAGGCGGTAAAATAAATCTATAATCAATATTTAAATCTTAGAAAACAAAGTATAAATATATTAGCTCATAATTACGAAGCCATTTGAACGTACTATTGATGTGAATTTGATATAAATATTTTTACTTATTACTTATCGTTCATATTCAGGTTTTGTTAAATTAATATTATATAAGTAATGAAAGTGCGAAGTGAAGAGGATAAAGCACAGTTCTTATATATAACTATCAGTGCTACATAATTATATATATATAGATATATAGATAGATATCGGGGGAAAAAGGTTGAAAGCCATAGTGGAATTACGCATTAAAGAAACGAGATAAAGTACTAGTTCTTCAGTTCATTTTTTTACCTTCTTTTGTTTGAAAAAAAAAAAAAAAAACCATTTGATTATTAATTTTTTAATGGTACGAAAATGATCATGTCATCCGTGTTGGAGGACTTTCATCTATTAACGCACAGCTATTCTAATAATTTGGTAAGGTTAGATTGTATACACCTTGTCTTTTCTTATTTTACTGTCATGTTTTTATAATACTTATAATATTGTTGAAAACGTTATTAAACGGATTTTTATGTAAAAACTAAGGAAAAAATGCTGGTACGTATATGCAGGTAATATTTACTGTTTTTTTTTAACTTTATTTTATATATATACTCGTTCAATTTACATTAAAAAAAAATATGGGTTTAAAAATTTAAGAGCCATTTGACATCTTTTGCATTATTGTAAAACCAATTTAATATTTCCATTAAATTGTAAAATTCTTTAGAATCAAATCATTAATTACACCATAGAAATAATTAAAAATGTCATACTGATCTGAAAATAAAAATTAACAATGATTAATTATTTTCTTCTATGAAACTGTATCTTGAAATCTTTCAGATATCAATTTAATATTATTTTTATTAATATAATTACAGGAGCTTCGCAAATGATTATGACAACATTATGCGGATTTATTCAATTATACGTTCCATGTGGTATGTATCAACCAACTTCTCGTTCGATGAGACCTCCTGGATTTTATAAACACATGATATTTGTGGGATGTACGAGGTATTTAATTATTTCAAGTTATAACGAAATTTTCCTCGCGTTAATTATTTTCCGTTTATAAAATCAACATTGAATTTTAATATATGCATTAAACTATGTTTCTTAAGTTATAATTTCTAATTCTTAGAAAATTTACGTCGTGTTAAATATAAATTTCTGTACTTATGAGCGCAATATTATGCAAATTATGCTTATTGTATTTGTAACATTTAACATGCTCGTTATTTTCTAACATTTTACTTTTTTTTTTGCATTTTTGATATTACCAGCGGAGCTTAAACTAAATTATGGCGCTAACATTGAACTTGTTGAAGTTAGAAAGTTTGTTCTTACTTTATGGATTTTGAAATGCTATTATTTTTAAGTAAAATAAAAAAAAAGATAGACAAAAAACATGTCATTAGGATAGAGAAAATGTAATTATAAAATTTATTGAAAAAAAAAAAAGTTGTGTATAAACATTCTATGTATGTTACACGTTTAATTATTAAATAGAATTAACAGATCTAACCCAAAGTCTGTTCAATGCGATATAAGTAAAGCTTTATAAATATTGCCCTGATTTGTAAAATCGATACATCTAATCTTATTCGATGTCTGTAAAAAAAAAAAAAAAACTACATTTTAAATTATTGCATAATTTAATTTAAAATTTAGTAATGTATACATTTTCAGTATATTTATAATTGTCATTTTTAATTTTTTACATACAGATTTACGACTGTTTTATTAGGATTGATATCGTTAAATTATGTAGCAGTTAGTTTCACGGAAACTGTTAAAAGTTCGGCACCAATTTTTACAGTACTAATATCAAGAGTTCTTTTGGGTTAGACAATAATTCTCTACTTTTTCATTTTCTTTTCAGTTCAACACATGTTCTAATTTATTGCGAAGTAATCAATTATATTTATATTGTTTATTAATCGAAGCATGGTAATATTGTAGGTGAAAAAACAGGATTCTATGTAAATTTATCATTATTACCAGTAATGGGTGGATTAGCACTGTGTTCCGCCAATGAATTAAGTTTTAATATGATCGGCTTTATAGCGGCACTAGCTACTAACTGCACCGAATGGTAATGAAATATAAGTTTTTTTTTTAATTTATAAAGGAGATTTCAATTTAATTCCGTTTCATTTGTGTTTTATTTTGATGAACCAATCTAATAAAATCATCACGCAAGAAATTATTTAACTATTTTTATACACGAACTATTATATTTTTAAAACATTGTTTAAGCATATAAGAAGTAATTTTTACCAATTCGTGTTTTCAGATAACGTGTATATTATATCAAGAATACTAAACATATGTATTTGTTTTCAGTTTACAAAATGTTTATTCAAAAATGCTGATTAGCGGAGAAAAATTTAAATATACGTAAGTAACTGCATTCGATCTTTTACGATGCAATAAGTATATTGTTTTGAGTTTGTAGATGTATTTAGTTATATTTCGTGTATTCGTTATATAAGACGAATTAAGTTTTAATACATTGAAGTATTTAATATAAAAAAAATTCTCGTATTTATCGAAACAAAAATAACGGAATTAATTATGCTTTGATATCAAAAACAGAGTTCACGAATTCAGTTAGATGGAAGAAACATTTTTATTAATTAAATAAAGGATCGTTTGAAATTATTTTATGTGGGGGAGATTGAAATTCGTTAAATTTGGATGGCATAAATTTCGTTTTAATATAAATAGTAAATTTCAGTCTTTTCATAACATAATTGAAATTCTCTTTCGTATTATAACATTCAAACTCCACCGTACCATTCTTTAAAATAATATCCCCCGTAGATTTGGAGTATTTTAGAAAGTTAGCCTATAAACTGCAATTGTAACAAAAATATTATTCGTCTTTTACATATAATTATATATATATATATATATATATATATATATATATATATATATATATATAAGTGTGTGTATATATATATATATATATATATATATATATATATATATATATATATATAAGGATTCAATCACAATTAATTCGTATTTTAATAATAACATGAATACTACTGTATTTTTTAAGAAATTGAACGAAAATTTCAAGTCTTGAGAATATTTCATCTCCACTTCATTATTTTTCTCGAACAATGGTACATAATATAATGGAGATATTTGTAAGTTCCGATTTTATACCCGGTTATAATTTAATTGTAAGTTGGATTTCTCGCTATTTTCATAGAGTCAGATGCAAATTACTGAATTTAACTTATGCGACAAAGTAATCGAAAATTTACCCGCTTTCGTTGGCTTTTAATATTTTATTAATTTATACGAAGCAAATTCTTTAAGTTTCAGCTTTTATGTCTCATCGTGTAAATCTTCTTCAGTTGTCACGCCACATTTATATTACTCCGCAATAGTGCTATGGTACTAAAATTTTATGCCGGAGAGGTTAAAAAAATTGTATAACAGTAAAGTTAACAAATGTTATATCGAGGATGAAAATTATTGATTTTTAAAAGTCGATCAAACAAAATAAATTGCATATTTTTTACCATCCATTTTTTTTTAATCGCGACTTTCTAAACTGATCGCTTACTGCGTAATTTATTAGGATACTCTGATTACTAGGGTCGCGAAAATTTGACGGAGAAACATGTATCCCTAATCATTTTGATGATGAAGGTTAAATACTTTTTTCGCATAAACAAATTTTTAAAACTTCCCGCATGACCTTATTAATATTTAAAAAAAATATAAATACATTATTTTACCGCGTATATGTATTTGTTGTCAAAATATATATATATATATAGTGTACGTGTGTGTGTGTATGTGTGCATGAGGATTAAGGTACGTAAGGTATGTATATGGTATAAAAAATAATCGTAGAATATCTCATAATCATGTGACTTATTAGAATTTTATGATATTCACTTATCGAATGACTAAAATTTAAATAACATACAGGTCAATGAATTAATTAACGAAAAATGCGCAAACTTCGAAATAATATATACAAACGGTTCTATAGATAAGTCAGCAGGACGGTATACTTAAACTACATTTAGAAAAAAAAAATGTACCAAAATATTTTAATAGCGACAGACTCTCTTTCAGCAATAAGTAAACTGCAAACAATCCAAGAAATGTTAGTAACAGAATTGAAGTTTAGAAAACTAGTAAAATAAACTTAACAGCTGAACACCAGAATGTTTTTTAAGTGGATTCAAGGACACGTTGTTAACGTAATGATGCCTTTACTAGAAGTGAACAAAACAATAGTATATTTGTACAGTAAAATTTATATACAATAATACACACAATGATAACTGTTGTACCAGTAAAAAATACCTTACCGCAATTAACTGCTATGGTAATATATTTGTCATCGTTATTTTATATTGAAATGTATAACGAAAATTAACCGGGAAAAATACCCCACTTTACATAAAAGTAATTTAATTATTATTTGCTAGATACGATGGTTAACTCCGATTCTAATACAGAGCCAAATTTATACTATATAGTTGCTAAAATTAATTGATCGGAAGTTTATAATAGGTTGTGTTTTAAGTATATGTTTATACTATACGTAGTTTTTAGTCGCCTGGGATCGTAATCTCCAGTAGGCGTAATGTGATATGAACACTGAATGAAGAATTTAGCGAATAGGTTTCCTTAAGATAGGGTAGGTCAGTAATTTCACGCATAAATGAGATCTTTTCGTATTTTGACTTATTCAATATGCATCGGAAGTATCTGTTTCGTATAGTTCGGAGATGTTTATAGGCTGAATTTGAAATAGATCATACACGCGTAAGTTATTCCTGGACGTATAGGAATATTATAAAGAATCATTTTATTATGAGAGAACAGTAGGCGGATAACGATAAATTGGGAACATTATATTACAGTTGTCGAGGATCGGTTATATAAACAATAGCAACAAATATATACAGCAGAAAGACGAAAGAAAGAGAAAACCTATAAGTAAAATATATTGTCGATAGGAAGCCGTGGTATATAGTATATATAGAGAGGAACTACTTACAAAACGGCATGCAGATTACGTTTTGGACATCATCGAACACCCAGTTCCCCTATGACGTTTTGAAATTATCGATAGCTAGACTTGCAATTATTTTGATGTGTCAACAGAGCATAATATATGGCAGTGTGACAAATTCGAACTAGAAAGAAGATAATTTTTGGAAAACGTATTACCGACATTAAGATCTCTGTCCTTGACTGTTATTTGAATAGTCATAAATCAATTGTCTCTACTTGTATCATTATATAAAGAATGCTTATATAGATGTCTAAATATTTTAAACCTGATTAAACTAGCCAAAAGGTGCAGACCGGCTAAAAAAAAAAATGAACGTACGATGGCTAGTCACGATGTTTCTTCAAAGAACAATACGACGATAATGATGGCATAGAATTAGAAAGTAGTACCTTCGTTTCTCTTTCCATATATATTATTATATATATATATTATTATATATATATTATATTTATATATATATATATATATATATATATATATATATATATATATATTATATTTATATATATATGTGTGTAATATGAATATAATTTTACCGCAATTATTTAAATAAATTTTTTCCAGACCGGCGGAATTACAATTTTACACGAGTATAGCATCGATCGTTTTACAAATTCCAGCTTCTGTTGTTTTAGTAGATGTTAATTTATTTAAAGCAACCATCACCTTCAATATATTTGTAGCATTTATTTTAAACGGGATATTCTTCCATTTTCAATCGATTACCGCGTACGTTCTGATGGATTATATAAGTCCAGTTACGCATAGGTAAATACATAAAATCATTATCATATATTATGCGTGTAAAAATGGATAACTCTAGGTTGTTCAAATTGATCCGTTGTAGAAAAAAAATGGTATACGCATATTTATAAATCTTCTTGAAAATTGCGCCGTGAATTAATATAATTGTTCGTATTTTAATTATTTATTCCCTAACTAATTAATTTCGATATTAGCGTTGCCAATACTGCCAAACGAGCGTTTCTCATCTGGTTGTCGATCATTATGTTTGGAAATCCTGTAACGTTATTGAGTGGCCTAGGAACATTTATCGTTATCGTCGGCGTTGTTATGTACAATAAAGCTCAAGAATACGATCATATAAATCACACAAGGAAGGTATTGTCGCGGATCAATTTTTTCGTTAAAAAAAAAAACTTATATTAATTTTTTGTAATCGTCCATTGATGAAATAAATTTTAACAAAGGAAAAGTTGTAAGCGAACCCCCCCCCCCCAAAAAAAAAAAAATGTATATATACTAATTTATTTAGTTAGTTGGATTTGTGCAATTTTTGAGTGATTTTATTGAAGTCAAATATTTTATGTACTTTTAGATTTTTTTTGTCTATATTTTTTAGCCGTACGTAATGTTTCGAAAACACTTGCATTATTTTTTATGTATTTTAAAATTTCGGTACTATTCAGACCGTACAGCTGTAGCGCTTCCAAATTAGTTCACAATATTTGATAGCGTTGATACAATTCTAGATATAAGATTGTAGTACATCGATGTAGAAATTATCGAGAAAAATTTGGTAATTATATTTGTCAAAAATAAAAGAAAAAGAAAATCAACTTTAAGAAATTAATGTAAAAATAAAACAGAAGTCAAACTAGCAGTTCTACCCAAGGGGGGTCTAAAAAATCGAACACGTGTACGCGAATTTTAAAAGAAACCTTATTTAACGTCGAAAGAGACTAGATGAATGATATTACAATTTAAAAAAAAAAAAAGTAAATTGAATTTAAAAAGTTATATATATATATATATATATATATATATATATATATATATATATATATATATATATATATATATATATATATTCATTGCTAATAATTAATACACTAACAAAGTATACGCGTATATTACTTTGTAAGATTAGTTATAAATCAACAGCCTTCGTTATCAATCGATAATTAATTTGTTCTGCTAGTATCGTCGGTAAATATTCTAAACGAATTAGTGACTCTAAATTACGGAATTACCCAGTTATATTTTCACCCTTCTATATAGTTACCATATAACGTTCAAAATATACAATTTTTCTTGTCTTCGATGTATTGTTCTCTCTAATGTGTTGTGTTTGGCGTTTAAAAAAAATAAAAGGATTATAAGTATAATAACCAACGAAATTAATTGGTATTAAACAAACGTTTAACTTTCAAATAAACAAAAAAAGAAGTTAAAATCACTAAAATTTTTCCAGTTCAAGAAGTCTTATCAATCGAGCAAAAACAATTTTAACAGACAGTGATAATAATAAAACACAATAGCAATCAGTAATAAATATAATCCTATTAATAAAATAAATCTATCAGCGATGAAAATACAGACAAAGCTAAAAATAATTATTTAGGTTAAATAAATTATGTAGGAAATCATATATATGAAATAATAAAAATATTTAAAAAATATAACATTAATTTAGCAATAAGGAATAATATAACGCGCGATTAAAATCAATTAGTAACAACAAAATAGAAGATAGAAATATATTAAAAAAATAATGATTTTAACTTATTTTTTTTTTGTTTATTTTAATAAAAATCACTACAATAACACATTCTTCAAAATTAAAACTTGAAATGATTAATTTTCTAAATAAAAAGACAATTACTAATTATTTTCCTTACAGACGAGTATCATATTTATTTATTATTTCCTGTCGAATATCACGACTGCGTATTATTATATGGAAACATTTATTTGTTGGTAATTTATGAATCAATGCATATATATGTTTTATTATTATACAAATCTACGTTGCTTATATATCCTTTGTGCAGCGAAGATTTGAACGAAATAACGGATAGCCGTGCGCGCATGCGCGAGAGAACTCGTACATGTACGTTAATGTACTGGAGGGAGTAAATTTCTATACATGCTAAATATACGCGTGTATGAATACCGTATGCGAAAAAGAGTGAAGGAGCCTGACTACACTGTGAGGATAGGCCTGCTTATGTGCCTATAAGCCTTTATAACTCTTCATATACGACGCGCCAATGGAAATTTCATTTCAATAAAAGCGGATTTGTCTTTAAAAAAAAAAAAAAAACATTATAAAGCTGTTAGAAAAATATTGTGAAGAAATTATTGTCGGACATTATGAACACTATGTTAATATTAATATTGTCTAGAACAAAATTTATGTCAGTTAGTTTTTTTAACTTTAGCGTAATATAAAGAACACAATAATTATTACTAGTTCATTTTTATATTATAATAAAATTAATTTATTATTATATTTTTATTACTTCACTTTTAGTTGTACAAATCAAGAAGTGATGATGATGAATCGTCGGTTAAAATTAGACCTATCTAGTTTGAACGCTGAGCATTACATTACTAGGTTATTCGCCGTATTTAAAAAATGATCAACGTTTTTTATTAAAGGTAATCATTTACTCGTTCTATTTAATATTTTACTTCAGTTTCGGATGTTATCGCGAATTCGTTTATATGATATCAAATAAGATTCGATTATCGTGTAACATTATTCTGTACATATTTTGTAATTACACTATAAATGTACATTAATTAAAATAACAATTCAAAACTAATATGTTTTGTAATTCAGCGTCATTATTAAATTTTAATATAAAAACATTTATCTAGTTGAGTGCTTATAACTAAGTGTATGTAAGTGGGTAAGTATATGAAACAAAGAAATCGAACATAGAATGAAAACGAAAACAAGTGAATGTGTGCAAAGCTGTCAGCAATGAGTGACTTAAATATAAGATTGTTATAATAACATCAATCATTATTTATAAAAGAAAATATAGAAACAAATTAAATTAAGTTATATTATATCATCATCATCTGGTGCAACAGTCCGCGGACTGGTTCGCCCCTATGCTTGTCTTTTTCCACTCGTATCGGTTATTGGCCATTCTTTTCATTTCCGAATAACTGGAGAATGCGGAATCCCTCTTCAGATTGTCTATCCAGCTTAATTGTGGTCTACCTCTTATTCGTTTTCCTGGTATATATCCTTCAGTTGCATTTCGCATCCATGTCGTAACACATGCCCCATCCAACATAGTTTCCGTTTTTTAATCTGGTTCAGCATTTGCCACCTTTCATTGACCCGTTTTAAAACTTCTTGGTTTTTTGTTTTCTCCGTCCAGCTTATTTTCTCCATCTGCCTCCAGCACCACATTTCAAATGCTTCTATCCTATCCTCTTCTCGTTTTGTGCACGTTCCAATTCATAAAATGCTACTGGCCACACGTATGTTTTTATAATGCGTTTTCGCAGCTCTATGGGCATTGTGTTCTGTTGGTTATTATTTTTATTTTTTTTTTCAGCATAGCCTGTTTCGCTATGGCAAGTCGTTCCCGTATGTCTTGGGAGCTACGCCCATCTTCAGTAATGGTGCTTCCCAGGTACTTGAATGATGAAACCTGCTCTATGTTTGTTCCGTCGATTATCATTTGTTGCGATTTTATCCCTATTGTCATTACTTTAGTCTTTTTAGTATTAATCTGCATTCCGTACTTTTTTGCTGATTTATTTACTTTAATTACCATTTTTTGAAGCATATGCTGGGGCTATTTGCTAATAAGGCCAAATCATCAGCATATTTGATAGTTCGTGTGTTTCGTCCTCCTACTTTTACACCATATCTTGTATCTTTAAAGGCCTCTAGTAGAATTTACTCTGCTATGATATTAAATAAATCCGGTGACAATGGGCAACCTTGTCGCACTCCTCTTTTGATTTTGACGGGTGCTGTTTCACTATCTACTGTTCTAACTACGGCTTGTTGACTATTATACAGTTGGTAAATGATATTAATGATCGTACTTGGACAGCCGATGTGCAGAAGAAGCGGAAACAGCTGGTCCCAGTTCACCCTGTCAAAGGTCTTTACATAGTCTACGAAGCATACAAATGTCTTCCTTGACTTATATAACGTTCTCCCAGGACACGCATGATCGTAATTGCGTCCCGTGTTGACACTCCAGGGCGGAATCCGAATTGACTGTCATCTAAGTATTGGTTGATGTATGTCGATATTCGTTGTTTTATAATGCGCAGTAGGATTTTTGATGCGTGGCATAGCAGGCTGATTGTTCTGTAATCTATGAAAGTTTTTGCCATGTATTTTTTTGGTATTGGGATTAGTGTAGTTATGCAAAATTCCTTCGGCCATTGCTTCGTTTCCATTATTTTATTAATGATTTCATATAGTCGGTTTTTTACACCACTTCCCGCATGCTTTATAAGTTCTGATTGTATATTGTCCATCCCTGGTGCTTTTTGGAATGGTAAGTACTTTAGTGCAGATTCGAATTCTTCATACAGTATTGGGTTATTCTCTGCTTCTTCATTATCAGTAGGAGGGATCCATGCTGTAGTACCTGCATTGTTTCAACATAGTTTCGCCATATTGTTGTTTCGCTGTGGTATCACTGATTACATCCCCATTTATGTCTATTAGTGTCCTACATCTGTACCCTGGTATATGATTTGATAATTGTTTGATTCTTCTATTTGATAGATCACTGCATCCTTTGCCTTCGAGGTTTTCAATTTCCTTACATTGCTTGTTCCACCAGTCTTCTCGCACTTTCCTACATTTCCGTAATATCTCATTTCTTAGTTGTCTAAAGATTTCTTGCCCATGGTTAGTTTTGTCGTTCTTATAACGTCGTTTCTTATCCATTATTTCAAGTATATCATTGGTAATCCATGGTTTCCGTATTTCTCTCTTCTTTTCATCAAGTGTCTCCTTAGCTGCGGACCTGATGGTCACTCTTATTTTTGACCAGTTTCCATTAATATCTTCGTTGTCTGTTTGATTTTTCTTATCTAGTTTTTCTAGCATAACTTCTGTTGTATTTTTAAAAAGATTACTTATTATGTCGTCTTTCAGTTTTTCTGTATTCCATTTTGGAGGATCTGTTAGTCTTTTAGGTTTCTTCATCTGTAATCTTGTGTTCATTATTACAAGCGAGTGATCTGTATCTGCATCAGCCCCTGGGTATGCCATCGATTTTTTCACTTGGTTCCGGTATCTTTGCTTCACCAGAACATAATCCATTTGACACCTTTTCCTATCGCCCAGAGCTTTCCATGTATATTTTCTGCGATTGTGTGTCTTGAACCACGTATTTGTTATAACGAATCAATATCTGTACAAAAATCTACTCCTAATATCATGTTTTCCAAAATGTCATATGTTTCTTCTATTGTCTCTTCCGAGCTAGCAGTAGTAGACATATAACATTGAATAATTGACACATTTAGGTTTGCAATTAAACCTTGCTACTACAAATCTATGATTAATAATGATTTTTATATCTATTAATGCTTCTTGGAATAGTTTTCCCATAATTAAGGCAACTCCACCTTGTCCATCCTATGGACTATTTAATAGTTTCCACCATTAAATTCTCCTTCTAGTTTCTGATATTCCCAATATCTGAAGATTGTGTCGGTTCATTTCTCTCTTTATGTTTTCCAATTTTCCTGTTTGTAACATCGTATATTCCAGGTTGCGATCCTATGTAGGGGGTTTCGTTTGCTGACGACCTGGGAAGCCCCTTTCATTCTTCCCTTGCCGGGCTCGACAGGCGGCCTCAACTCGCCAAGGTTTAATCGACCATCTCAGAATGTGAAGTTTTGTAGACAGTTTCCAACCTGTCTCCACGTCCTCCTGGCAATAAACCTGTCACTACTGGAATCGTCTGCATGAGACTTTCCACCAGTAGCCGCTCTTGGTTCGCGACTGCTTATTGGTTATTCGCAGCTGGCCAGTATATCTACTGGTCATACCACTATCCACCACCCGTGGACGCGCCCCGTTTCGGTTAGAGCTCCGGATCCCAAAAGGTATGTAGTACCCCTTGAGGGGGTTATATTATATATAAACCACAAAAAAAAAAAAAAAAATAGTATAATATTCTTTATATACAAATACACAAAAACGAATTGAATTACTAAACAAAAAGAATTAGTAAAATATTCTTTTTATATAAAAAGTAGCAACTAACAATATAAATTATAGTGCAGACCATAATATACATGAGGATGATGGTTTAATTGATGATTAAGAATTAAGGCAGTTTTCAATGGCTACTGCTGAATTTCCTGTACATTGCCGGTTTCATATAGATTAACAGTTATTAGATTTTTCTTTATTGAAGATAATTGAATTACAGTTATAAATCTTATCTAGTAACCAGAGATCAGAAAGTTGTGAGCTATGGAACATAAAATATTCAACATTATCTACAGCGCTAGAGTTACACAGTGTGCACTTTGGAAACCGAACCTACCCGTCCTGAGAACATCTGTGAATTCTAAAAGTTTATATTTAAATTTTTAAAGTTTCTGTCTATCACAAACCAACGGAAAAATTAACAAACTGATTATTAGTCTAGTCGATGATTTTAACCCCTCCCCTATATTGTTAAAGTCTCGCAATTTTTCAAAGCCCGAAAAAAGAATCAACTATTTAAATTTATTTTTAATTTACAATAAAGATGTATTTATTTTTCATACATATTTCCAAATAAGAATAATAAATAAAAGTTACACGTGAAAACGTCTGGTACAATATTTAAAAAAAAAAAAAAAAAAAAAAAACTTTCACTTTCCTCTGCTTCTTTTGCATTTTTCGAAACATTTATCTGCACGTGTGTTCTACACACATACATGTACACTCACGTACGTGTACTGTAAATTTTTAATAATCAGTATGTAAATATCGCACATCGAGAGTTATGTTTACTATTTGTACAATTGTTCCGAAATATTATCGCACGCATTTTGCGTATTTTTATCATTTATTAGTGGGCCAATATAATTATATATAATCCATACTTTATACTTCTTCAGAAAAATCACAAATTCTATTCACTATTTAAAATCTGTTCAAATAGTATCATCATTTGCATATTCGCTAGTCACTATCAAAATCTGTTCAAATAAATTAAGTGGGTTTTTATTTTTAACACGCGTCACCTATATCGAGACGTCACTGAATTTTGTTCACATTTTTTGTTGCTTCCTTCATTCTAACGATGATAAAATATTTTCTTTTTTTTTTTAATTTTAATATAACACTACAACTAGTCAACCTGGAAATCAATAGTTCCACTCGTTATTCTAAACAGTTAAAAGATCAGTTGGTTTAACCATTACCACCGAGATAGAAGGCCTCATGACTTAAATGTGACATCACACAACGAAGGCGATCAAACTAGATCGTTATCCGAACACGCATAATATAACTCCACAAATCCACTAATAAACAGAAATAAAAATGTACGAACTAATCAATGTTGTTTACTTATGTTCAATTATTGTTTACAATTAAAAAGTATCGTTTTATTAAACTGCCTATATTTTGCAAATATACATATAAAGGCAAAAATGTAGATTACAATGCGCTCAGCTAAAACAGACTGAATAAAAAAAGAAATAGCAATGAAAACATATAAGGTACAGAAAGTTATTCTTAAATATATGTCTATTTAAAGCGTCTGTGGCACCATAACCCATTATGTTTTATTACTTTTTATTTAATGATACACGTTGAATCACCAAAAGAACTTTTATATTGTAGTACATATTTTACTACACGTTAAAATATATATATATATATATTAACCAAATGTAAACAAACTGCAGTGCAGGCCATATGTAAAAATTTACAATAAACACTATCGATAATTTTAATTCTTACCAGAAACCGATGTCTTTTACAGAGACAGTTAAGATATACTTTATAGTTAATGTTTTTATATTTAAACCAAACTCTGTTTTAATTTTAAAAATTTATTAAGTAATTTACATTTAACGAGCTATAGTATAAATCGCGTTAGTCAACGGATGTACTGTTTAATTTGACAATGGTATAAGAAAATATTTTAAACTGATTTTGTTTCGGTTTATAATTTATAAAATTACTACTCTCCAATATATTCAACATTTAATGGAACCTGAACCCGGTTTGGAGATATATATATATATCAATTTTGATGAAGAATTATTTTTCAAAATCTGTTTTTTAAATACATCTAAAAAGGAAATTATGTCTGGCTAGTGAAATATGTATATTAAATTTTAAGTTGTCGTTATATAAATATTTCTATGTAATATTGATTGTGTATGCTTGAAAATGACGTAACTGTCTAAAAGCTTTACAATAAAAAAAAAAAACTTGATTAAACTGTGTTATGATTTTGTTTGGTTTATAATTTATAAAATCACTAATATATTCAACATCAAATTATAATAGTCGATAAAATGATAGTAGTTTATCCAACTTTATAACATAGTTTTAACAAAATAAAATTATCTTAATTTTAACTATATGAGTAGGTTACAATTAACAATAATCCTATATAAACAGATGTATATGTACATGTTACGTGTGGAAAGTAAGAAAGGAATATTAGAAAAGGAACGTGTATGGATATGAGGTGATTATAGAAGGTGTCACAAGAGGAACCCATTCTAGTAAAATGTGTGGATATCTGAAGAATGTAGACGGAGTAAAAAACCAAGGAGATGCATTTGAAAAAGGGTAGCCAGTAAGCGATTTTTTCAAAGAATAGTTCACATAAAGCGACAATAAAACCACGGAGCAGAATCAGTTGTATTTTGATATTATAGAACTAGGGTAGACAAGGAAGATCAGGCTGAAGCAGTTTATGTTGTGTAACATTATAGGGATTATTCCAAGTAGCTTCCCAGTATTCTTTATGTGCTGTCTTAATGATAGACAGAACAATGGTGCGTATGTAAACAATAAATGAATCAAAGTATGTTTTGTACATCCAGCATAATGATCGGGAAGTAAGTTCCCTCTAATGCCAGCGTGATCAGAAATTCGTGCAAACTTAATACAGATACCGACACCCTGTAAAAGTGCAATATGGTTACGAATTTTAAGTATTCTAGAAGAGGAAACGGGCATTCTAATGTGAGAACTTTAAAGCCGACAGACAACTTTTAGAGTCTGAAAAAATTATGACCTTTTGAGTTATCTGATTTAACAGGATGAAACGCAGAATCTGAAAAATATCCACAGACTATGCTGTAAAAATGGAAGAAACTCGCAAAAGGGTAAATCTTTTAACTATGACGAGGGCAGGAATTATAAAAACTTGATGTTTTAAATATCTGGGGGGGTCAATATTTAACCAATAAGTAGAAATTGTTTACCAAGCATGAATCGCAGAAGAACCACACAATGTTGTAATTCAACTGACAAAGATGATCATTGAACATAAAACTAAATTTGTTTTCTTCAGTTTTTCGAATCAGAACTTTTCATGCGGAACCTGCCACTCCCGCTGAATTTATTAACAAAACGCATGTATTTGAAAGCTCGGTATATAGGAAATTTTAAGGGTATTAATGTATCGTAAAACGAATGATTACGTCCTCAACAAATTTTAAAAATAAATTAAAAGGAAAAGATTCTTTTAACACGTGTGCAGGGCATACATTTTTTACGGCAAGTAATTACATGGGAAAAATGAGCAGGAAGAGAAACCAAAGGGGAGGGGGACACGCTCGGTTGACTAATTAAAATCATTAATCAAGGTTGAGTATAAAATAATCATTAATGATGCTGAAGATAGATCAAAACATGAAAGACGATAAATATACACGAAGATTTCATAACATTACTACACTATCTTGAAACAAATAGTCGAATATAACATACATCTAAAACATGCATGCTCTTTAAGGATTATGATTCGGTGTAAAACAATTTGACGTGGTTTTTTTTCAATGATAATGTTAGAGAACACTATTTTTTATAGAAAAAAGTTCATTAGCAAATTAGTATTTCAAAACAATGAAAAACAATTATTTTGAACTAATTTGGAAAAATGTATATATAGTTGAAGTTAAAATGAAGATACATAAATAATTATAAACCACTAAAAGTAAAGTGGTTGAAGCTACCGTTAAAAATATTTTATAATGCATACTTGTACACGCCGTTGATTTTGACAACATGATAAACTAATTTCGTAAAAATGGAAATGAAACGGCCACAATAATCTTAATCCACTGCATTATCCAAAAGACACGTAAATATTCCACATATTCACAATCAGCGCAAAAAGATGATCTCTGTCCAGCATCTTTTTAACCGAATACGCTTTTTCGATCAAGGCGCAGATCTCCGAAGCACTCTTGTAGAGTACCGTTGCTCATCGTACGTACTCATATCCAAACAAGGAAAACTCTACAGCAGCTCACAAGACAGATAGGCAATCTGTACGTGAATCAACTCAAATAAGTAATTGACTTTAAAAAATGATAGAGCAGTGAATCATGGACAAAAAAAACGACGATTCTTTCCTGATCAATAAATCGTTAGTTCTCCAGTTCACAGGATCACTGCGGGACTCTCAAAGCACTTCCAATCAATGAACATATACTCACTTATACCTAATTGGCTCCTTTTGATTGTTCGCTCTGTTAAATCGTTGTCGTCTGATTGTTATTTTTGTAATAAATTATGATTTTTCGGTTGTTTCACAGTTACACTTTATGATAAGAATCATTAGTATTTTATAAAACTGTAAAGCACGCCGTGAAGTCATCCTTTTAAGTGTCTTCAAGAGACAATATATGCCATGTTAAAATAAACAGTGCACAGCTGGATGGTGTCAAAAAAAAAAAAAAAAAAAAACTGAAAATGTCTTAATTGTTAAAATCAAAAATTAATAATAATTGTTATCCACTGTTCACCAAGTGAAAAGAAAGTGAAATTAATATAATACAAAAATATGTACATGAAAATAGTAATTAAAGGAGATTTTGATACAAGAATTGTACTAAACGGAAAGTACTTCTGTAGTGCTAACTGATGATACATATTTTTAATTTAAAAATTAAAATAAAAATACTTTTATGTCGCATCACTATATATATAATCAAAACAGTCTGCTAGTGTCACTGGTTACTTATCAGGACTAAATGAAAAACGTTACTAACAAGTAATAAATTCAACCTTTCGTGAGCAAAAGAACCAGTCCGGATTCCTGAATTTGTTTGTTAAACACCTGCAGCGAAAAATTTGAAAACGTATTGTTTATTTCTGAAAATGAATGATCTGATTATGGAAACGTGTAAGATTTGAAAGAAGCAGAATCAAAGTAGTGTTCACTATGTAAAATGTGATCTGAAATGTTGACAAGATCAATTTTTTTACTTTTCTATAATGCAGTATGTTTTTTAAATCTAACAATAAAATTTCTATTAGTTTTTTCTTATATATATATATATATATTTTTTTTTTTATTCCTAAATCTATATATATTTTTAAAATGACTGAATTACCATCACCACCGAATCACTTCTAAAGATTCCACTCTTAAAGTACAAAAATTTGTCGGGAAATGTATTAAAGTAAAAATATTTTTTCGAATTCAGATATGCACAGGGGCGGATGGGCAATACAGGTTCATCGGGTAATCTTCGTCGTCAATCAAGAAAAAACATTCCAAGTTCGGCTGACGATGTGATACTACCAGTGCCAAAACATTATTGCATTATTTAGTATTACGTATAACAAATTAGAAGTAAAACCGGCGCTGCAACAGTCCAGTTTAGTTTAGTGTTCTGCGTTCTTTATGGATCAAAGTTACACAAACTTTCGGTATTTACTACAAAATGAAAGTTTAAATTTCAGAAACAAACAAATTCAATTCAGACGAGATGTTTTTAAAAGAATCATTGATGTAATTAAACTCATTGGAAAATGTGGTCTTAGCTATAGGAGTAAAAGAAACGAAGCCAGACCTGCTTAATCACTCAGAGTTGGAACATGAAGTTGCTTTGGAAATACTTTTACTGTTAAGAAAATATGATTCTACGTTAAATTTACATCTGACTAATGTTATTGCTGAAAGCAAGAAAGCCCAGAACGATGTTAACAAAAAAAAGAACTAACTTTCCAACTTTCATTTCAAAAACTACCCTGAATGATGTAATTGAAGGTAATTAGTGCCGAAGTCAACGAAGCTGGTAAGTTGGACACTACTCAGGACATATCTGTCAAGGATCAGTGTACCATTATACTTCCATATGTAAAAAACACAATTGTTTACGAAAGACTTTTAGATGTCGTTCAGTTTACTTCATTAACTGGTCAAAGTATTCTTGAGTAATTTTGATGTAAAAAAAACGTCTAGGTAATTTAACAGATGGAGCTGCAAACATGCAAGGTCATTACGATGGTTTTACTGTTTGATTGAAAAAAGGAAACATTGTCGATACCTGTTGGATGTTATGTACATGTATTAAATATCTATTCACTTCAGATATCACAAAAGTGTCTTTAGCTGCTATTTCTTTATTTGGATTTCTGAATGATATTGGGGTATTTTTTCGAAAGTCGTACCAAAGAATGGATATTTTGAGAAACGTTACTGAAAACTGTCAGAAAACATTGTCCAGAATAAACGTTACTAGGTAGAACAGTAAACATACAATATTAGGAAAAGTTTTAGGTGAATTTGGAAACACTGAAAATGCTTTCTATACTCCGTTAGTTGAAGCACTGTTCCAATTTGCCGACGACAAGGACGATACTTCCATAGCTCGTGATAAAGCGAATAGTTACCATCAAAAATTGTTAAAATTTGAAATAATCGCGACCGCTCATCATATTTATCTTCGAATCTTCGAAATTTCAACTTCATTATCTATGTACCACCAGAGTTCAGAACTCGATTTCATGAAATGCAACGATTTTATTCGGCATATTAAAGAGAAAATTTCTGCGTTCAGTCGAGATTACAAGAAAGTTCAGAACATTTCGAAAAAATTTGCTGAAAGCATGAATGTAACGTTTGATGAAAAAAACTTCGATGCGGACATTTCTAAAGAATTCCAAAAAGAAAAAGAAGATCCGACGAATCGCCTTCAACACACAAGCATGAAGTTATTTATGAAGATTTAGTACGAAATGAAAATCCGAAATATAAAATGGAGACTCACAACTCAGTATTGGATACTGCGGTGGCAAAAGTAAACGAACGTTTTCATGAGGAAATGTACGGAAGCTTCGCTTATTTTAATCCGAGGAACTTTCGAGAAATTAGTGAAGAAACATTACCCCTTAACAGTTTTAAAAAATTTAGTGAATTACTCACCAAATTCGAAGCGAAGCGACTACTCAAAATTCGAAAAAAGAATTAATCCATTTTGCTCAGAATTGAAAAAATTAAAAAAAATAAAAAGGTCTTGCAGATTTACGTTACAAAACAGATTTAATTGATCCTGATTTTCCGGACGAAGATTTGGACTTGACTAATCAAGAACAAGACAAATCGAACACCAAACATTTTCGACCTGAAGTGTGCTGTTCTCGTTCTTCAAAATCTTACTGCAAAAATTGCATATCGTGCTGTTGAAGTATTTTAGAAAAATATAGCCTGATTTCTACATCCTATGGAGTAATAGGTTTTGCGTATAAATGTTTCGCCACACAATCCGTTACCCAAGTTGCTTGTGAAAGGAGCTTTTCAAAAATTCGGCTTATCAAGAACCGATTACGTAGCACAATGTCGCATGAGTTTTTACGCTTATGTCTATCGAGAAAGACATTCTTGAAAAAATCAGTAAAGATCAAATTATTGATTTAACCGCAGCAAAATCGAACTTTTGACGGAAAAACTCATTTTTTTTAAATAAGTATTTTTATTCTTTGCTCTTTAATTTTTTGGTATCGAATTCATTCAATCATATATTGGAAAAAAATGGGTACAAACCAAGGTTTTTTATTTATTTTTAAATTTTAACTTAAAATCCGAAATTTTCCGTCATTTTTTAAGTTGTAAACTAAAATCCAAAGTATTTTTGCATTATTATTTTTTTTAACGTTTTTTTTTCCAAATTATAAGATAATTATTAATTTGTATTTCACGTGTTTTTTATATTCTTATATTGTAATTGATTGTTGTATTTTCAAATAAATAAGAAAAAAAATTTAGAAGAAAAAATCACGAAAGCCCCCGTAAATTTTTAAAATACGTCCCGAAAACTGGCGCCGGTATGCGCTTTGCCCGGTTGACTGATTATGAGCCCATCCGCCCCTGGATATGCATCACCCCCATAATAACCCTCAAATCCGTGTTTTACGCGCGAGTAAAACTTCTGAAACCAAATTTGTCCATTCGTCCTGTAAATCGTTATAATCATGCTCCTACTTAACTTCTAGCAGAGAGACTCAGCATCCTGCTAAAAAAAAAAAAAAAAATTTTAATCCTAAATATAGTATGAAGAATTCCAATCAATTAATTAATATTGAAAAGTACAATTGCAAAAAAACTTATTCCATCTATCCACATAAATGAAGTTATACCGATCACTGAGTTAAACTTAAGATGTATCCGATGAACTTCTTAATGTTTTATCAATTAATTTATTCATATTTCCTTTTAATCATCAATTTTATAAGATGGTCTTCCAATGGGTTCGGTTCTATCATCTCATCTATTTTAGCTGAAATCTATATGAACGATTTTGATGGGACGGTACTATCGTAAAGGCACCAAATTTTAACGTAACGATTTCACCATTGTTATACTTACGTCCTAAACACAGAACGAACAAAAGTATTTCATTCGTTCTTTACCTATATCTGTTAATATGTTGATTCTTCATTCCGATACTGGTAATCGTAATAACGAAACAGCAATATATTGTGGTCATGTGTTTATAAGGTTAGATTATTTTAAAACAAAGGAAAATTATTATAAAACATGATTTTGGTTAATCAATAAAATTTTATCTAATTATTTTAAATCGAGCCAAATTTATTTATTACAAAATAAATCGATTTATAAATAAAAGTTTTTTAATTATTTTAAATCAGGCGAAATCTGTTCGCTTTTCATTAAAAATAAACGTTTTTAATTATTGTAAATCGGGCAAAATTTATTTATTACGAAATAAATAATTCTGGTTTATAAAATAATTCTAAATTGATTGCACCGAGACGGTTTCTCCTCTTTCAGTTAGTATCCGTCCCGATTTGAAAAAAATTCTTACACATGGTATATTAGTACAAACGGTAACAAATTTTCCAATTACTAATTTACAAAGGGGAAATTATATGGATTATTTTTTCACCATAATAAGGAATATTCTGTCCGTGATATTGGGGAATCTTCTAAATTGAACTTCAATAATAGCTCTTGAATATGAAGTTCCCGTTAGTTTTAAACTTGCCATCTTTTTATCGAAATAACCGCAAATCTCATCCATTTTCGACAGATGTAGTGCTTATGTTCTCCTGTATATTATATTCTTCAGTATGTGACGGTAAATCTGATTATATTAATGTGTAGATAACGACGATATTGAGAGGGTTTTTTTGTTTTATACGCAACATCATCACTATTGAATCCAAAATCTAGAATGCAAAAAGAAGTAGAAACTCTAAGCGTTCGGCTCATTTCTAAATTACCCAATCTTTCGGTAATTCCTTTAATAATAACATTAATTATCTCTTTCGGCATACTATCAGTACACAGTGTTCGTTTTTAAATCAAGGTACAATCGTAAAAGACCATCAGTTAAAACTGGAATAAATAACTCGGTGATATACTTTTCACCACTCATTATGAGTGGTTTTAAAATTTTAGTAAGTTCTTTCATGAATTTTCATTTTTTCATACAAATGATAGGAAACTCTGTCTAATAATGCCATCGTAGTCTTAAATGCTTTTTCTATCTCAACAAAACTTTCCACCATATAGTAGGAGGAATTTCAGCGAGTTATACAATCTTAAATAAGACGCTTTAGATCATTCCCTTGGTTCTTTCTTCTGCTGATCAAGTAACTTAATCTCTGTTATTCTTAAAGAAAGCTACAATTGACTTTATTTTGTCTAATGTTCCCGAGCATAATTTAAGCGAATCAAGCGTGATGAGATTAATTGTATGTGCATCATTCCCTTGGTTCTTTCTTCTGCTGATCAAGTAACTTAATCTCTGTTATTCTTAAAGAAAGCTACAATGGACTTTAATGTTTCCGAGAATAATTTAAGCGAATCAAGCGTGATGAAATTAATTGTATGTGCGTAGCATTCAAAATGATTTAACTTCTTTTTTAATTGTATTTTTTATGTTTGCAGCATTGCCAGTAATAACGGTTAAAATTTTGTTTCACAAATTCCACTCTTGCCACTTAGACAAGTTTATCTGCCATATTTCGACTGGCGTGAGTTTCACTAAATAAAATGCAATCTAATAATATGCTACAATGATTCAATTCTTCATTAATGAAATGCGCTGTTACTTCGAAAAACACTTTTCAATATTCCATGACGTCCAACAATCTGCGTTTAAAGGTTACAGATTTTACATTGTTTACTAAATTTATTGTATTGTTATACCCCTCTTCATATAATGCAGGTAGTAATGAATTTGCAATAGCACCTCTTGATGGTAATTCATAAGGTTTCAACCGGTCTTCTAAAAACCTTTATCTTCAACTATGGAGAATGGTTGTAAACCTTCTGTAAACAGCAACATCAACACATCATCAATTTTTTTAACCCTGTCCCTTTTTTTTTTAATAAACGTGTTACTTACTGACGTTTGTCGTAGTAGTACTGGTAGTAGATAGTCTACATTATCTTCATTTCTAGCTGCATGCTGTTCTAAATCTGGAAGGTCAAATGATGTTGGGATTGTTATAAGTGCATGCTTTGTTTTTATATGTTTTCTTAAATTATGTGACGTAAACTTAAATGTAAATTAATTTTTACAAATATTACAAATTGCTATTACATTTGAGTTTGGTTTCTCTGTAAAAAAAAAAAAAAGTTCCAAGTCGGGTATTTTTCCGGCGCCATGTTACACACTTCAGAAATAGTAACCTGGAATGCAAATTGTAAATAGTACTCGAAAACATCGTATAGATACAAATATATATCTTATAAAATAATACTAACTACTTATAATTTCTGACTCATTTAACACAAAATAATTTGCTTTCTTCATATGTCACAAAAGAAAGCACAGCATGTGAAGGCAATAGTATAATAATAAAGAATTACATGGACATAGATAAAGAAATATCTCTAAAATTGTTCGAAATTAAAAGTATAATGTTTGAAGCGATCATAGTACAAAAAATAATTTTTAACTCAAGCCATACTATTCCATTGGATAAAGCATTAACATTAAAATAGATAAGCTGCCATCAGATCATTCGTAATTTATATTCTTCTACCATCTTTCACTAGATGAACCGCTTATTCATGTTAATATGTATCTTCTTAAATAGTTAACTAAGCTGGTGTATAATTGTAAAATAAAACGGTTAAATATAAGTATAAATGTATATACATATATATGTATCATTGACTTACAACTCGTTAAAATCGCAAAAAATATAAAAATTAATTATTACTCTCTAAAATCGTAAGAAAACAAAACTCACTAACTTAAACATCAGCTTTGTAAACAAAACGTACAACAAACAAAAAGACGCTCAATTTTTATCACATTTCTGTTCAAATCAAAGTAACTTAACGTGTATAATGCTGCCTAATAATCATAACCAGTAACGATACTGACTTACTGAGTAGTACCGGATGCTTCATTAACGGTACCAGCAAAGAACCATTATTGCGCCATCACTTTCAAACCAACCCTGAGCTCTGAATTGTTGACATTCTTCGAATGTTACTACCGGTATATTGATATCATTTGTTGTTAGAAAGGTTCCTACACACTGCCGAAATTTCTCAATACCGTGGATAGTGAGAATATCAATATTCAATTTTCTATAAAACACACTATTAGATTATATCCTTAATTTTTTTCATTTATCTATTAGTTTAACCAATAATTACCATAGTTTTAACATTTTCCACAAGTCTACTAGAGTGTACCATTCCTTCAGATGCTCTTCATCCGATTACGCAAAAAATGAGTCCACCTGCTAATTCATCGTTTACAATCGATCCCTCTCAGTCCAGAAAACTATTTTAAAGAACTAAACCTAAGCACATTGCAATTGTCATAATTTAATAATCTTATATCCTACAAAAATAACTAGTCGTTTCAGAAGGCTATTTTTCTTTCTTATCCTGATTAAAATTTTAAAAAATTGATAAAATTACCTTAAAATTAGCAATATTCTTTAAAAGTATAATTATAATACAACGTTTTCAAACAGAAATAATTTATCTAATATAAAAAATGTTGTGTTGTAATTAAAAAATATTATTAGTAGCGGCATGTATAAACTCATACAGATTGTAATGGGGAAAACTACTACGAATTTTAATGTTAGATTTAAAGAACATACTGTTTTATGGAAAAACAAATCTGATCTTTTTATTTTTCCTGACTACCTTATATATAATGTACACTACTTTGATCTCTGCTTCTAACATTCAAATCTTACACGTTTTTCTTGAAATTTTAAAATAAACGAAGCCTTTTTAAATTTCTCGCTGCAGGCGATTAATAAATAAATTCGGGAATCTAAACCGGTTTTTTTTGTTTACCAAAGATTGAGTTTATTATTTATTATTACTTTTTATCATTTTTTATTCAGTCATAATGATGCTGTAACCAGTGAAACTAGTAGACTATTTACATGTGTATTAACGGTGTAAAAGTATCTTTATTTTATTTAATTTTGAAGTACTGAACAATTAAACAATAAAATGAAAGCTTAAAACTGAAGAGTTTTCATTTAGCTGTTAAAAATAAATACATTAAAAAATGACAGCATTGTTATGAATCTAGTCATTAAAAATAGGAAGATGATACAAAATATTAGTTACTTAAAAATAACAAAAAACGCCTAATTTCCTTCATCGCGGGTATTATATTTACATTTGCGTGTGTCACGAGCTTTGTTTATTGATTTTGGTCTTTTAATTCTAAACTTTTATTTCCTATTCAACAGTGTTTATTTATTATTTTAATTTTTTGAATATTACTTTTAGCGACCAAGGTCTGCAGAATCCGAATTATTTATAGATCTATAATTCTGTTACCCAATTTTGGGAAGTTTACGAAAAAATTATCAAAATATAAAATTGAAGAACAGAATCAGAAAAAGGAAACACAATTATCAGTTTGGATATATATACGAAGGAAATCTACTGAAATAGCCATTGATAATTGCATGAGTATAATTGAAAAATTTAGAAATAATTGCAACAAAAATTATAAAATAATCATATTAGTAAGCTTTGACATCATAAGTGGCGCCTTTAATAGCATAAAATTACCGTTTATTT
Organism: Coronaproctus castanopsis; assembly: GCA_032883995.1. Lineage (NCBI taxonomy): Eukaryota > Metazoa > Arthropoda > Insecta > Hemiptera > Monophlebidae > Coronaproctus > Coronaproctus castanopsis. The sequence continues at coordinate 258,803,352 of CM065053.1, forward strand.
TAGACTGTTTAGAAGAAAGTAAATTTCAATCAGGTCTAATCAGCTTAATTATTCCTTTCACAATGACACAATTTTCAACCATTTTTATTTTTGTTTTAATAAATGCTTGTAAAATTTTCTTAAATGATGATATTTTTGTTTCATCAGGTTTAACCAGATTTTTTTAATACATTGTAAACACTTTGTTTATTGATTAACCTCGTATGATTGAACTATGAACGCACCATGAGAATGTTAATTAAAGATTAGATGTTTTAAATCAAATTTGAAAAAACCGAAAAAATTAATTTAAGAATATATGAGAGGAACTTGTGAACTAATTATTTTCATTTAAAATTACTTAGCCATTGACACAACCTTGATATTACAAATAACTATATTTGTTGTACACGGCAGCACATTATAACTAACAAATTCGTTCGGTTCAAAATACCCATATTTTATATAACAAAATAAATGAAACAGACGAATAGTAGTGTATATTTCATTATACGTATAAATCTTACTAAAATCAACAGACATAATAATAAGCTGTAGTTATATGAAATACAACAGTAACATCTCTACACATCAAAATTTAATCAGAAAACAATCCAAAACAAAGTAAACAACTAATTGAAGACTTAAAAACATGTTATTGATTAATGCGATATAACTTATGAATGTGGTAACTTAAAATAAAGAACTTAGAATTTTATCAAAAGACGAACCGGTACGAATTACATGTCCATTTACAAACATCCATTACCTGCATATGCACAATATGTATATATTTCACTAACGATGTACGCTGCTCACAAGTGTTGTAAGTACGATTACTTTCAAGAGTCCACAAACATCAACCCCTGCATGCATTTAACAGGAATATTTATTTCAAAACACCGTGTCTCTCGTCTAAACATCAATTCCATGTTTATAGTTTCTGTACGTACTTGTCTGTTCGACATTTATAAGTAATTAAAAAAGAAAATAACACGGACACTTTACAAACATTATTTTAAAGTAAAGAAAGTTAAAAAAATTTATTATACAAGAAAATATGAACAACCGTTAAAAATAAAATAATTCTACTCATAAATATAAAATTAATGTAGAATAAAAACTCCCTGTATCACACTGTTTGCAGACGACATAAATAACAGTATAAATTCTTCACATTACCAGAGAATCTGATTTTACTCCTATACATTTAACTGATACATGTACTTAAACATCGCGTTACACAGATTAATTACACTTGCTTTAGTTAAAAACATAGGATAAAAGTAAAATATAATTCCATCAAACTGGATTGTAAATTATTTTATTTATAAAAATTTCATTCCTTCATTAAGGAAATACATAAAAGACGACGAATTAAGCTATCTTTTTATTTCTTATATTATTTATTATCAGACTACTTTAAATGACTTGAGTTTTAACCATTTATAAATAATATTGTGTCATATTTTTTACATGGTATATTAATAAGTGTAAACAGGGTTTTTTTTTAAATACGAACAATGAAACAAAATTGAAAGTTAAGTAATAAAATTTTCGATTTAAGCTTTTAACTTCTATTACTAAATTACCTCACATTCTTTCAGCTAAACTACATAAAAATAAATTAATTTTTTTTCACACACTAACCCAAACGTTTAACTTAAAACCGAGAAATACACAGAATAAACGTGAATAAAATTTATAATACTCCCGTAAAACACTACATGAAGAAGTTATAGAGCAAACAAACCATGAAAGAAATTAAACGGAGATCCGTTTCATAAAATTTATTAGTTAAACTAAAAACCGATTGCTTGAGCGATGATATTACTTCCTTATTTTCTCAAGTTCATAAGTAAATATCGTAAAAAGCTACATGTTTCTTCAAAACACTAAAAGAAACTATACCTGATAAGAATGATGGATGTGAACTGGTCCATAAGTGATAAAGAAAAGAGTTGAATTCATAAAGTATTTCTCTATAGTTTTCTTCCCACATTTTAATTATAAAAATTTATTAGAAAATTTACACAGCATGGACATATATTTACCAATAAAGCCTATCACTCCAGATAAAGTTAAAACAGTCGTTGAAAACATGAATGATCTAAGGATTACTGAAATAACTACTACGTAAGGGGTGTCTACTTCTGCTGACATTATATTTAATACAATAATAAAGTTAACGCACTGTGCTGTACAGTTAAAAATGTCAAAAAGTTAGGTAATAACCAGTTCGGGGATATACAGATATGTACAGCTCAGGGGAACATCCTAGGCATTGGTTAGTGAAACGACCTCCAGAAATGGGGGTTAGTTGCGAGTAAGTTCCTGACAAAAAATAACCTACGATGCATAAAGGTGCAGTAGGGAGATTTCTTAAAAAAATGCTGCATAAAACTTAAAAGCATTCTATCAAAGAAATCACATTACTTATATACTAACAAGTAACCGATTTAATAATTTCACATTGATAAAGAAAGTTACTATTCTATCTGGAGCAAACATCAACACCGATTACGAGTTCAGACTGATATTCATTAAAACCGTGAAGGTAATAATTATAATCACTAGATATGAACAAGAACAGTTGCTGAGCAACGAAACAACTAACTATAACAACTGAATGAGTATGGACAATTATCAATCGGAATTTAACTGTTCTGACAATCTGCCAAAAATATTTTGAAACAAAATTTCATTTAAAAAAATAAATTAATGGTGAAATTCTGAATCTTATGGTCGAAAGACGAAAACTTAAAAATAAAAAACACAGTAGAATATAATAGGATCAACAATGATATAAAGAAAAAAATAAGTGGATGAAAGAATCTGCTGCAGCATGACACATTTAAAACGCATAAACCAAATCAAATATTCTACAATTTAACTAGTTAGCTTATCAAGTCGCTCGAAAATTAAAAAAGAGCCAAAAAGATAACTTAGGTGATTCAATGTATCTAAATATCACCTACATTTTTGACAAAGTGCTGCATTAAATTAAATTATATCTGTTATTAATTACTTGAGTAATATCTAGAAGATACATATTTTAAGGATATATATATATATATATATATATATATATATATAGTTCACTAGTATTTGATAATGGTTTATTAACCACTCTTGTGGATGATAAGCTATACTATACTTTGTGACGGTTCCATTAAATGATGGGTTAATATAGTGTAAAAGATTGAGAATGAAAATCTAGAAAAATGAGTCTTTAGTAATAGAAAAATCAATGTAAAGATATTAATATTAATCACAAAATAATGAATTAAGTAGTGCAAGATAGCTCAACACGCCATCGGATAAAAACTGATTTGAAAAACGTATTCAGACTAAATGAAACGAATTAAGTTTAAAAGTTCGACAAATGTACTAGTTAGTAAATATATATTGAAAGTTGCATTTGGATAACAAATTTTAGATCATCCAAAATTTAAAATTACACAATAAAACGGAATTTAAAAGTAATTACAGATTTCACCTAAAAATCATCTTAGCTATTATATTGTAGTATCTTATTAATATGTTTTCAAAATATGATTATTAATGAAGTCTTTTTTTAACGTATGACTTTCAAATTTATCTATCTTTAGTAATAAGCTTGTTTAAATTAACGATCATATTATAATATTTTACTGAGAAACATTATCTGTGTCCACAATAAGTGCAATGTGCAAAAAATGTTTAAAGAAGTTAGCACTACATGGAATTATTGATTTCGATTTACACGTCGGAAAAAGTATCACAAACTTGTATAATATAAAATGTAACATTCTTTTAATTTATATATAAGAAAAATAAATTTACTTTTTGTTCTTCTTGAATTATAAATTAATTTTATTATTATTTAAAAAAAATTATTTTGTATCGTCAGTGTGACTATAATAATAAATTCAGATTCGTTACGCGGATGAGAACGTGTATTAAATAAAATAAACTGCAACACGCTTTCTTTCTCCTTTCTATGGTTTACGTTCACAAAACACAAATGGCTACTCACTACATGAAATATAATTGGCTAATGCGAAAGTGTCGTTGATTTCATAACTCGTGGTACTTAGATTGTCGTTAAAATTTGTTTTTTAAGTTATTAATTTCCTTTTTTTTTAAAAAAAAATCATTAGTTTATTAAATTGGAAATTTATAGTTATTATAAAAATTCAATACGTGGGGTGTTATTTAATTGAAAGTTGCTCGGAATGAACGAGTTAGTTCTCCTTGAAAGGGACCTTTCTACATTATAATTCATCGGATTAATTTATACGCGTATGTATACGAAGTTTAGGAACTATTCTTTCGTATATATGCTCGTAAATAATAAATAATTACTTTATTTTATGTACATGTTTCTAATTTTATTTACTGTTAGTCCTATAAGGACTTGGAAGAAGCGATTAGTTATATGAATGGAATGAACGTGTCCAGTAAAAATCATGGATATACTCCAGCTCAACTCCTCAGTCACAGTAAGTACGTTTTATATATTTTGCATGTGAAAACGTTTAGCCATGTTTGCTACTTGAACCAACCACCACGTTGTAAAACGTAGGTGTGGCGCCTGTATGTTTGTGAAAATAAAACTCGATAAACATTTTAATATTGCCTACTAAATGTAAAGTTGTGATCAATCGAAATTATTTTGTATTTATTTCTGAATTAGATAACAGCGGGCACCCTATATTATAATTTAATAGCTGATTATAAGAATTTTTTTTAAAAAATGAGCAGCGTAATGCATTCAACAGTTATTAAATTTCTGGAATGTGCTCTTTGAAGTACGTGGGTAAATTTAATAAAAAATATATTGATAGACAATACGAATACCAATATATTTTGAATTGAAATTGTGTTTATGATGAGTGTTGTGAAAGGTATTTCTACATAACGTTGTAACACCTTGAAATATTCTAGTTTTGATTTTTCCTGAGAACTATGACGATAATATTGTATAAAAATGTTCGAAAATTGTAGTTATTTCTTGAACAGTATTGTTTGTTGAAACTACATTAATAGATAAACTTTTGTACAAGCTCAATTTAAAAAAAGTACCGCATTATTTTTTTACTAACACATACGATGAAACAATTTTAATTTAGTTTTTAATGTTTCTTTCCGTTCTTTTATATTTAGAAAGTTGATATTTTTTTGGGTATTTGTGTTTTAGTTGTGCGGCCTGGGAATATATCTGTACATTTGATACTTTGCAGTTTATCAGGTATAACTAGTTCAAACAACAAATTTTGCAAAATATAGCCTTCCATTGCTTAGCCTACTGTATTACCCTAAATGTGCATTAAACATAAAAACTGTTACAGATTTACATTAAAAATCGTAACACGCTATGATGATGCACTGACATAATTGTACCTGCAAATCTGGAGCTTCATTAAATGCAGTAATTTATTTTCCTTTTCACCAGCTTATTAATATCTATAACTTTTTTTTTTTTAATTTAAATTTTTCCTAATCAGGAGAAAAATAAATTTAAAAGAACATGATAATCCGATTTGTTGTGTCAGTTTCAAGATTTTTCAAAGTGAGTAATGTACATAAAAATAATGAAAAATTTCACGAATCTAAGTACTTTTAAATACAGTTAAATTTCATTAAGTACATTTTGGAATGGTTGGTCAGAATAAAAATACGTGAAGGTATTCACATATATAAAATTAACTGAACACCTAATTTTACTTATTTGTGTAATTTTATGATTTTCCCGTTTGTTCATATTTTTGGAAATACCTATGTTCATTGGTTGTAGTAAAGTTCTTCAGGTTACTTTGTATTATTTTAAGGAATTGAAATGTGAAATTCCTCATATCTGTCTCATATGTAGTGAGCTACAATAAATCTTAATATAAATTTTAACTTGTTTTAATTAAAAAGTTTACACTGTTTTCTCGTCGGAGTAAATTTGCTGTTTTACATTATTTTTAAGCTGTTTTTATAATTTCGTAGCTTTGAATACATTCGTGAAATCTACTCAACTATGATGAAACCTTTTTACACTGATGAATATATCATATCCATTGTACTCGTTTTTGTTTCAAGTTCACTGCTATAATAAAACTTGCTTTCTTTCTTATTACATTTTCTAAAACTCTGGCTTTTCTTAAGATGCTGTTTTAAACTGATTTATATTTATTTTTGATATCTTTGCTTTACACGAAGTAATTTTTATGTTCGCTTGCATAAATTATTACATAGCCCTTTATTTTGTTTGACAGTGGAAATTAATGTTTTAAGTATGTTAAGAATATTTCGACGCGTTAAACGCAATAAAACTATATGTGGGAATCAACTTTACTATATTATGTTTACGATATTTGATTTTATATGTCCGAATTACACGCAAATTATTTTATTGCACTTTAGTGAAATTTAATGAATTTAGAAACACCTTTTGATTAAGTAGAATTATTCAGGATATTGGTTTTTAACGTTTATTAGTAATACACATAGATTATGATTGATGTGTGTAATGTTACACATAGATTATGATTGATGTGTGTGATGTAATTGTATGATATATTCAATTGTTGATTTCTAGTGTCGCTTTTATTTTGTTCATATTAGCTTTAAGCTCAAAACAATGAGATTCGTTCTGTGTAAAGTATATATACACGTTTTTCGATTTCAAAAAATGATTATGCCAGCCTTTTCAACTTTTATTTATTTAATACTTAACCTAATTGAAATCATAAAACGTAATTAATTATTTATATGCATGGGTGTATACAAGAAAATGGAATGCTTAAATCATTGCGTAAATCTTAAAATAATATTGTTTGATTTTTTGTTTTTATACGTCGTTAAATGAACCGTTTCGTTGAAGTTGTTTTATTATGGATAGCAAGTTATATTTACGATGTAAATACAAATTTATTGTGACTAACACTGAACATAATAACAGGAAATCCGTTTATGAAAATATAATAAACATACTTAATTCGAAGTTTTATATATGTGATGATCAGCCATCTTTATCTATACAAAAGTGTACGTTTCTAAATTTTTCTTAGCTTTAGATTAGATTAATTTCTGGATAATGAAGTAATGCATCCGCCCTCCGTTTTAAGTATATAGAAACAGCTATTTGAACCATGACCCACTTAACGATGTTCATTCTATAAAACTTCGTATAACCTCGTTACACACTGCGTCGGGAAAAGTGGCATATTTAGAATGGGTGGATAAAAGTAACCGTCTTTTCTTCTGCTCAAAGAAATTTAGGCTTTTTTAACTTTAAAATCGATAGTTCGAAATAATGCACTACTCTGAGATGTGAGAGTGTAAGTCTCCGAGAATTGGATTGTAATTTTTTATTGTATTGTAATTATTGGCTGAAATAAATATAAATTTCGAGAACTGAAATACTAAGAAGACATTTGAAAAAAATAAGAAGATAATTCACGAACGGGAGGAAGAATTTAATGTTAAAAATTATAAGGCAAAATATTAATCCATAAACAAGAAATACAAGAACAATAGTAATAGATAATCGAAAATTCTATGATGATGAAGGTCTTAGTAACTCTAATAGAAGCAGAACATCAAACACCTCAGGATAATAAACGATCTATAATATTATGAGAAGAATTTGGGAAATTAACCCAGACAAATGCCCGGAATAGACGATATACCAGGGGACCTACTTCAAAGAGTACGACATAGAGCAAAATTTTCGGATGAGCAATTTGGATTTAGAAAATGGAAAAGCACGAGAGAAGCCATATTTTCATTACGACTAATTTTGAGGGAAACTTGGAGATTAATAAAAAAACGTTAATAGCATTCATTAATATTGCAAATTCTTTTAATATCGTCTAACTGCAATATAATGTTTAAAATCATACATACATGTAGATTATGGAGATCGAATGATATTAAGAAGTATTAAACAATAAAGCCCTAAGTAAGATAAAGTTATAAGACAAGGATGCTTTTTGTCGTCACTGCTTTTTAATATGTATATAGAGGAAACTGAAAATTTGCACGAAAGAGAAACATATTGGTATTAAGATCAACGTAGTCGGGTTTAGAATCATATGCCTGTGATATCGCATTGGTAGCAGAAAACGAGAAAGATTTACAGCAGTCTCTTAATTATCTGAATGTATTTGTAATGCAAAAATATAAAATGAAGATAAACGTGGATAAAACTTATGCGCAAACGACATAACTATAAACGGGAAAAGAATGTGACAAGTAAAACAATCCCCATATCTAGGCAGTTCAGAAAAAGAATAACGCTAGCTAAAGACAATTTTAACAACAAATAAAAACTTAAATTCACAAATGTTTTTCTTTTTCATAACACCAAATTGTTTATTAAAACATTTGTTTGCAGCGTCGTATTGTATGGTTGAGAAACGTGGATTATACTCAAAAGAAAAACGATTGTAACTTCAAGCGTTTGAAGTTCGGCGCTACCGAAAGATGCTTAAGGTCACAAAATAGGGGATGTATTTTGAAGAATAGAATAACCGGATGTAATAAACACTATTGAAAAGGGAAGAAACAGCATAGTCGGGTCATTAAATATGAGACACTTAAAATGGCTCGTAAGCTTAATCGAAGAAAAAACAAGCAGAAAATTAGGAAAAAAGGAAAATCAAGAACCTGATTCATGAACCCCCTATAATAAGAGAACAGATCTATGTAAAGATAAAACGTGTTGTTCAAGTCAAGAATTATTGGTTGGAGAAATGATGTATTAGCATTCAAAGTTTGAATTATTATTATGAAAATATACCAATATTTACATAATAGCAACTAAAAAATTCATTAGCATGAAATGTGTATCGATTAATTTACGTAAATAATTAATTTTTTTTTTAAATATTTCTTTATTTCCATGAGTTTATATTTAATGTTTAAAACAAAAGATAACTTTAATTTTGTTTAATTATAATAATATATATATATATATGTAAACATAAGTTGTAATTTAGTAGTGTATGCAATGAATAATTTTCTAATTATTTTCGGTAACAATATTTACTTAGTTGTTTTTTTAAAAATATTTTTCTCTTTTCTTTTTATTATTTGTTTGAGAACTTATTTTGAGTTTTATTTTATTCGTAATAATTTGTTTAAAATATTTTCTTGTCGCATTGTTTAGTACAGGGATGATATGTAAGCGTTAAATAATTAATTTAGAGAATGTATTTAAAAAAGACATAATATTTTCAAAATATAATACAAATTTATCGAATGTCCGTTATATTACATTAAACGTTCTAGTCTCTCGTGTTTGAACTTCCTGAAGTTATTATACTCGCAGAATGATAACAGTATTACTCTACCTTATTTAATTCTAAGCGGAGAATTATATTTATCTCGTGTGTCAGTGTAAGTAAATCCTATAGGTGGCGATTGATAAAAGCGAGCATCACCTGTTTTCTGCGAGAGCCAATTAAATTTCGAATTTCTAGATGAAGCGTTTGTTAGAATTAATCGGTTTTTTCTTATTATTACCACGTCGGTTATTTCATATAGTTTACCGACATTCTCATTTAAAAAGAGTGAAAATGAAATTTTGTTATTTTTCTTTAAAGGTAAAACATATAAATCGTTTTTAAGCACTTTATGAATGAAAATGTGCAACGTTTTTCGCGAAATTATAATTAGTAGTCATCGGTGGAGGTAATGTGTGTTATTTTTTAATCAAATCAAGCGATAGTAAAAATTTAATGCTTTATACATGTTATTATATTTTTTAAATGTTTCGAATTTCTATCTTCATTGGAAATAATTTTAAAATAAAAAAAGAAAAACCCGGTCGATTAATTTTGAATTTTAGTTTTTCGTTAAGCTGCGTATCTTTATTAAATCATTACTTACGAGATGCAGCAAACAACCGCGTTTATACGTTTATTCACCTAAATAGCAACACACATGTTTTCGAATTTGCCTCACCGTCACGCTATTTCACTTCATAAACAATAACTGTACTGAATGATGAAGGATGATATGTATTATACAACTAAAATGTTTTTTTATTTAGTTTAATTGATTAAATAAATTCAATTTACGCTATATATTTTCTATTTTTAAAATTTTATTTGTAACTACATTTCTTTTTGTTTTATTTTTTTAAAATTAATTTTGATAATGTCGATTTTAATCTTTCCTATTAATATTCAGTTTTGTATGTTTATGTAATTTCATTTCCGAAAGAACGATAAATTATATATCGCGCAAATGCTTTTATATTTTTATATGTGCGCGCGCATATATATATATATATATATATATATATATATATATATATATATATATATATATACGTATTTAAACAGTTATGTATATTTCATTACATAGCTGTACTTATGTACAGCTTTTACATAATGTGTAGAATCGGAGAAAGTTGGTTAAATTGAAAGGTCGACAGCTCATTTATTTCGAGTGTCATTTCATTGTATCCTATCCTTTTATTTATTTATTTATTTTGAACTAATTTTGCAGTGAGCTGTTTGATTCTGTTATTCATCTGTCTTTGAGGCAATACCTATATCTGATCAACTTCGTTACTACGGAGAACTGGTAATTACGACCTTCGTGGATAATAAAGCAATACCTATACCGTATATAATACGAATGTAGGGTGTGTCTGCGTGTGCGTACACATTAAGTGGTAATATATCTGGTGTTTTTCATTACGTCAGCGCACTTGAAATTGTTCACCCTATTTCAAGTTAACATTGAAATTCGATTAAATAATAATTAATGTTACATTAAGTTGATCGCGATGATCAGTTTTCTCGTAAATCTGTGACTTTTATAACATGTACTTTTGGAAATATATTCATAAAATTTACGCTTGTAAAAATAGAAATTATTAGGCGTCGTAAAATATTTCATTGAAGTTTCAAAAATTAAGGGGCAATGAATTATTATCAGAATTGGTAGATTTTATTACGTGATGACTTGCAAGGCATGTTGCTTTTCTAAAGAAAATAGTTTCAATTATAATTACACGTATAAGGAAAGTGTATAATGTCATTTGTATTTTATTCCAATTCAACTTTGATATTAGCAAAGATGTGTTTGTCGGACATATAAAATATGCTGAAGATTTGAACTTATTCATTTTTCGAATAAAAAATTTTTTTATTTTTTTTTTTAATAATAAACATTCGAACCGTTGATTCAGACTGAATGGAAATTTTACGTTGTTCGCCTAAATGTCTCCAAATTTTTAAATTGTCGAAATTCCTTTATTCTGTTTTTTTCAATATAAAATCTAGTATCGACGGTGAATCTTTGTTCGGTGTCCGTTAATATGCAGATAATAATTTACAATTTTATTTATAAAAATGTGTTTAATTTTGCAAACTTTAGAACTTTTGCTGTTATATGTTTCCGAACAAATGATTATAATTCCTGTATTTGCGTAAAAAATTACGTAACATTTTATCGATAGGTAATACACATACATGCGAAAAACTAATAATTATCTAGGGACTAAACAATGCTATCCATCAATGACTATAATTAATACGGGATATTTCGGTTAAATCATTTTCAACGAACGGCGAATTTCTTTTTATTTTTTAATCAACACAATTTTCCTCCACTAAAATTTGTCCATATCATGTTCGCGATTCTATGTTACTGTACAACTTTGTCAGTTAGTCCGAATGTGATGATTTATAAAGATTTACTTATTATGAATCGTAAACTAAAAATTTTCATATTTGTCAAGCGTTTGATAAAGTTTGACACGTCGGTTTCTTCATTAAACAGTTTTCATATCTGTGGTAATTCTGGAATCATACTTGACTAATCGGCAGTTCAGAATTAGGTATGAGAAAACGACGTCTGACTAGAAAATCATACCGACAGGAATATCACAGAGTAGTAGGGTCCATTCTTTATTTCCTTTACACGGCCGATATTCCAATAAACAATCGTTATGTTTGCTGATGAAATTCTAGCTACAGATAAGATTCATCATGCTAATGGAAATATACTAACAATAAATGAATTACGTGCTTGTTTGGAACATTGGAAAATTAAGGGTAACAACGAAAAATCGGTGCACATAAACTTCATCAGAAAATAATCCCACAAAAACAGTCAGTCAAGTATCATCTGGGGATGCACATCGATTCGCGTCTAAATTGGAAGAAAAATATTTGGAAATAAAAGCAAAAATGAGAAGTATTTATTTAGCTAATGGCAAAGAAGGCTATTTATTGAAAATAAACAAAGTTTGTATACGACCATTGTTAATAATGCTATTTGGATTTATGGAATACAATTCTTGAGGTGTACTGATATTTTCAATTTAGATTTCTTACAATGACGCCCCAAAACGTTGCACTACGATCATCCGCGCATATCGATTTCGAGACTTAAAAATTCCAATGGTCATCGATGAAATTGCAAAACACGTAAAAATATTGGAAAAGCACACCAATGCTGAAGTCATGCAGCTCCTGGAAAACTCCGAGGATTTAAGAAGACTTGAACGTCGAAAACCATATAGTCGGGGTCGCTTCGTTGGACGTTTAAAAACGTCAACTTCGTCATCGTTATTGTCATACATAGTCGCACAATAATCTTAATAATAATAATAATAATATATATATATATATATATATATATATATATATATATATATATATATATATATATATATATGTCTAACTGAATTTCGACGGATTCGTCTCAAATATTAATTCCTGATATTCCTTCGATGATTAATATTATTGGGTGAATAGATTAAAATGTTGAACTTCAATCCGTGTCTTATTGATATAAGATAACGTATTCATTTTTAAATTATGTCTTATCTACGTCTGCGAACTGATAAAAGTGATTAATTACGGTATTAATTTCAGGGGTAGGTCGGTAGGCAATTCATAGTACGTATATTATTTTTTTAAGCTCATTTTTTCAAATGCATACATCTTCTTTAAACTTATCGTGAGTGTGTGTAATATGCACCTATCACGTTGTATTACATACGCATACAATTTGTCCCTTTGCGTATGTATGTGTGCATATGAACGTGAAGTTTTTTTTACACTCTACTATTGACTTTTATCGATAAATATCATTTATAAATGTGTAATGTAAAATTAATATTGCGGATTATCATTAATGAAGTTATTTAATCTTTTTTTTTTTTAACGATGAAGATATGTCGGAAAATACATTTATACGCCGTGTCCCAGTAAATACGGAAAATCCCTCGAATTCTTTCGCTTTAGTTGGTTGGATTTTTTAAACGTCCGTTATTACGAAATATACATATATATATATATATATATATATTCGTTTATACGAAAAAGGTGATAAACATGTGTGTACAAACTGCAGAACAATTTCACTAATAAACAATGTCAGTAAAGTAATGTTATATACAATACAAAAGCTGTTGAAGTTTGCATAATCAGTAATTTAAGGTATAGTTCAGAACGTATTATTATTATTAAAGAAGAGCATATGATCAGGATTGCAAATTGCACGTTCAGCGTGGAAAGAGCAGTAGAGAGTTTCTCTTGCATAAGGAATAGGCGATCCGGTATAATGCCGGAACCCCAAATCTGCTGATAATTCCTTTACGTTTGATGTTTAAATAGAGTCATTAAACTTTAGGCAGAGGCGGTTGTAATTTATAGTACTGCTGTATATTCTCCAAATGTGCAAAGTTTCCTATGTTCCGACTGTACGGAAGAACCTGTGATATCGTTATGCAGAAATTCAAGAAAATACCACCACCACTAGAAGACTCCCTAATTTAGAATTTCATTTTCGAGGATTCATCGATGTTCCCCGATACTCGTAAGAAAGACGTAAATATACAACTTTGCAGATGATTAAATTTTAACACGATAAATGAAACAATGTATCTGATATTTTCTATTTGTTTTCCATAGCCTTCAAAATTGTAATACCGCTACACGCTAAGCGGTAAATACGGAACAAAGATCAGATAATTTGTAGGCATTACTAATATTAAAACAGCTGTTCCCGTTCCCCGGACTGGCTTTGATCTATCCTTATAAATAAGGGTGTGAGTACTAAAATTCTCGATAATATTATTAAATCTACTCCGGATTAGTGGAGGTGGACAAAGGACGTAGTTCTTAGGAAAGAAGGATCCGTTTTTTTTATTGGAAAAATTCGACGAATACGAATACGAATTCTCGTATAGTCTGTGTCTGAAATTTTTCCAATCTGGATATAAGTGAAGTCAGCGAGCAATGACATATTTGAAAACCGCTAGTTGATGTAAATATGATGGAATGAATTATATAGTGGAATGTTCATTCTACTAATCAAAAGTTTTACTACTGCTAAATAACTCCGTCTAAATAGTAATAGAGAAATCGTACACTACTATTACTATATTACGACGCTCGAAATTGAGCAATGGATGGGTTACGAAATAAGTTTTAAAGAATTCCTAGTTTGCTGATTTTTAGGATATCGCGATATAAGGTTTTGTTTGGTGACGGTTTAAGCGACATCATCTTGATAGGATTCGTGTTACATTAATTTTTCGTGTGAAAAAATATTTATCTTTTTACCTTTAAAGTTTCCATCGCATAATTATCATCTGTCTAATTAATTATTTATATCTACGTTATCTCTGACGTAAAAAAAAATATATATTTTTTTATCGACACGGCTGCAGATTATTTGACTTTTGTGTTTGTATTTTATAAAAAGTTGCAAACACTGCTTATTCTCCATATCCATAATGTTTTCAATTTTCTGTATTCATTGAACCTTTTAAATTTGATCTATGACCACAGTAAGTCCCCTGAATGCATATGGCTCGTTAGTGCAACCGATGCCCCTACTTTAATTTGGATTATTGGCTCGTTTCTACGTTTTAACATCTGTTACGTTTCTTTACGTTGTGTTATCCGAGTATCGTGTTTCTGTTGCTCGGTCTAATATTTTCCTTTTTTTTTTAAAAAAAAAAATATTTATTTTCAATTTAGATAGTTTTTCTGATGAAATTGTTAATTTTATTCATATTCTAATATTTCGTTAAAAGGGCAATATCGTTATGATAAATTTCTGATTATACGATATCCGGTGTAATGAACATTCGGATTACGAACGTTGTGATATGTTTCGAATAAGTTTAAAATGTATTACATTTGTACGTAGAAATTTATAATTTTCGAGCTTATTCAAATTATCATACATGCTTTCAAGAAATTTTAAATTTCATTGTGAAATATCACTTTTGAATATTATATTTTTAAATACTCATTTTACCTTGTAGATTCTCTCTGTAAAAAGAAAAAAGTGTATCCAACGTGTAGTGTAATAAGTTATTTTTTCACGATCGCCACGTTTCATAACCTAACTTGATAAAAACGTAAAAGTGTGATGTTATTTGTACTTTTTCGTTTCGAGTTGATAAGAATTAGTTTTGGAATTTTTTTTACAGTTACCTGGGCAATTTTATAATCGCTTCAGTCATTATATCGTACTTTTAGCCATTATACGAATTTGTAAGACAATCGGCGTTCGTTACTACATACAATTCATCTAGTACGCGCAGATAATAAATAATATTGAATACCGGACCGGAGCACTCTGTTATTGGATTATTTTTTGACGAATATTTCACGTTTTGCCTATTTTCGATTTGGACAAAAATTTCATTCGGTTCGATTAACGTTTATTATTAGTTGCTTTTTAATTCGAAGATCGTGTTGTATTCGTACGATGAAAATTTTAATAAATTTATTCTCGGCATACTAGAAATTTTGGCGTATATACTTATATATTACATCTATAAAATGATGGCCGGTATTATTAAAAATTGTTAAATTCAGTGTTAATAATTTTAAATTTGAGAAACTAATCAATTAAATTCATTTATTTTAAACGCGATTTTATTTTTTAAAAATTAACACGAAGTGATTTTTATTACTAAAATGTCACTTTCTTCATATAATTAAAACTCCAATTTCATCCTAATCTGATATGCCTAGTAAACAGCTATTTAACAAACAGAAACTTTCGAGTAAGAATCAAAAAGGATTACTCCGCATCTAAAACCATCCATGCAGGCGTTCCTCCGCAAGGTAATATTGGGTCCGTTCTTATTCTTATTATATATCAATGATATTCCTCAATTTAAAGGCTCCGTAATATATGCCGATGACATTGCATTATTAACGTCGTCCTTCAGAGTTATAACTAATAGATTGCAACAAAAGTTTACAATGATCAAATTCCTAAACGAGATTAGCTGTAAATGTTATTAAAACGGAGGCTATATTATTCTTTAAAAGAAGACCGTCTGTCAAACCTGAAATTACATTCAGTAACACAACCCGTTATACTCGGTAAAAAATTAACTTTTGAGGAACACATTAATTTAATTAATTGATAGTGTTAATAAAACTAGAGCAAGAATGTTTAGACTGTTCCCTATTTTCAATAAAAGATCCAAACGAAATATTCGAAATAAATTAATTATAAGTCAATTATTGAACCACTACTAACCTACGGTTGTCCTCTATGGAACTACGTGCCTAAAACTACATATAAAAAAATACAATACAGAATGACTGCTGCCGAATCATATTAAGCCAAAGTACACAAAGATACAATTAATGAATGAAATGTTGAACTTGGACTTCATAGTGAACAGAATATACTGGCGAGTAATTTTTTCTTAAATGTGAAAGTAATCTCCCTGTTAAAGCGATATCTAATTATAATTACATTAGCTCTAAGATATAAAAAATATAAACATAACTTTCTGTCATAAAAGTGTCAACAATAATATTATGTTAAAATAAGTATAAAATAAATTATTTCATATTGATAACTGAATGTGTGTTTCTCTCCTTTCTTTTTTGTTCTGTAGTTGGGTTTTTTCTTTGTTTTTCCTAGCGTAAATTAATATTTAATCTATACATAAATGAAAATGTATCTTTTATTATTGTATTTATAAGAACTTTACATTGGACAAGGCCTACGAGCCGGTACCAATAATTTCTATTGTGAAATAGTTTATAACTTTTATTTATATGAATAAAATTTCTTCTACTACTTCTTCTAGAAATTTAAAGGATTAATTCAATTATAAATGTTAAATACGCCAATAATAATTCGTATATTCAAGTTTGTTTTGTTTTTAGTATAATTAGCAAATTCGATTTGTCGATTATAATGAAATTTCAATTTTTACGTTAAAAACTGGAAACATATTTTAGGAATAAAATTATAAATATTAACGCCATGTGAAAACTTTACTATCATCTACTTTCAACTTGCCTTTGTTGTTGTTTTAAATTTATTTAAAGCCGGCATTATTTTCCCCCTAATAACTGTACTATAGGTAACTTATGTTAATACATTGATCACTTATGTATAGAAACTCCTTATTAATAATATTAATTCATTCGTGAATATAATTTAGTTTAATCCGAATTTTTCGAATTATTTTGGTAATTCGTTTCACGAATCTATATGATCTTTGGCCATCGAAATAATCTATAAATTCTTTTCATTTTTCCTTATAGCATTACGTCGTAGGGATTGACTGAATTTTAACGGTGATATTCTAGAATATACATTTCAAGTTACCTTTAAAAACAATATACATTGTTTATTTCTGATAGTTTCATTATTGTTTAAAATAATACTCCTTAGTCTTTATCGTTTCTTTAATGTTTAAAATTTTTATTTCGCATTGTATAGAAAATTATCTCAAAATCCAAATATAAATCTACTTTGCCTGAAATCTTGCAGGGTTATTGTTCTCTGCATTAGATAAATAATCTTTATGTCCTTAACTTCCCGTCGCTTCGTGATTCATTAATTTACGTGGAGTCTGTTGTCTGGCTCAATGATGAATTTTTTTTTCAAAATTGTTTAAAGTGAGATATGTATATGTGCGTAAATATAATATATATGCATATATGCATATGCAAAATGTTTCCTGAGGCGTCGAGGTGTTTTTTTCGATAATAAACTAACGACCTTCCAAGGACGACACGTTGGTTAGGGAAATACACGTAAAAATATATGGCGCTGTCTATTGTTTGCCTCATTGGCAGTCCGCCTCTTAACGGACCCCCCCACTTTAATCTAACTAGTCATGTCGTTGGCTCCGTTTTATTAGATGGTTCGTTCTACAGTGTCTGTCTATTCCATCATTGTGTGTGTGGCTGCTTGCTTTCTTTCTTTATTTGAATGCCCGTAACAGTTTATTTCACTCTGTCCAGATTTTTCTTTGTTTATTTTTTTTTTTGTTTAAAGTTTTTTTTTCTCCAACTTAGTACATTTACCGTTATTTCGTAGAAATTACCAAAATGGTTAAAAATTTATTCTGGTTGTACAACTTTATTTTATAGAAATAATAGGTCTTGGAATTTAAAAAAAAAAAAAAAAAATATTTTACACATGAAGCTAATCAATCTCGCGGTAAATTTTGTATATATTATATGTGTGTATATAAATCACGACGAAATTTAAAGAATTTTGATGCTAGAATAATTAATTCGGGGATCATATTTCGTCTTTCCCTTCCTTATATATAGTCTAGTGTCTCACGGGAGTCACTAGAGACTAATAATAATTTTCTACTTATGTAATAACCGTTGTCTGCAGCAATTAATACTGGTATGATTTTCGGATATTTTCTTCCTTGATGAAATTTTCAAAATAGAACTTTGTTTCATTTTTAAAAATCCAATATATTTTCCTAATGTTGACTTGTGTCACCCACATCATTACATCATTCTGTCGATTTGTTTGAAATCCCCATCCATATTTTCTTCTTAAATAATAGTTTTTTGTTTTTTTTTTTTAAATATAACAATCGTATATTTAAAGAAAAAATGTATATATTATTATTTCGTTTGTAAATCTATACTCTTCCTTCTTTATACTATGGATATTCCTCAAACTCCTGAGACAACAACAAGTCTTTTTGCAGACGACACTGCAATAATTTCACATAATCGCAGTTATGTTACAGCTGCATGTATTCTTCAAACAGCTGTAGACAATATTTCAACTTGGGCTCATACCTGGAAAATTAAATTAAATGACAGCAAGTCAGTACGAGTAGACTTTTCTCTCCGACACCATGGTTACATTCCAACTTATTTGGATGGTAAATCGGTTCCAGTATCTAACTCTGCTCGCTATTTAGGTCTGCATCTTGATTGTAAGCTCAATTGGCACGAGCATATTAGAAGAAAACGGAAAATGTTGGACCTTCTACTCTCCAACTTTTGATGGCTCCTTCAGCCTAATTCTGAGCTTAGTCTCGAAAGCAAGAGGCTCATCTATACTTCAATTTTCCGACCAGCATGGAGCTATGGTGCAGAGATCTGGGGATCCGCAGCCAAATCTAATCTCGAAATTCTCGAAAAATTTCAAAACAAGTTCATGCGTTTGATTTAAAGAGCACCTTGGTTTGTCTCGAACGCCCAACTTCGTATCGATCTCAAAATCGATCCAGTTCCTGTTATTATCCACCAGAAGTCAAACAGCTACATTAATCGCCTTCACCTCCATCCGAACGTTGAAGCAATCTTACTATTAGATGATTCTAATGATACCCGACGGCTGAAAAGAAAACATCAGCTGGATCTTATTAATATTTAATTTTATTATTTTTTATAAAATAATTTAACTACATGTGAAATTCTCCTATAATTAGTTATGGTAAATGTAATTAGTTTTGCAGTTCCAATCAAATCTTTATAATAAAAAAAAAATATTTATAACATTGTTCGAGATTACGAATAAATAAATGAAATAATTTTAATGATAATTTTATGTTTTTAAATACGATATTCGTTAGTAAAAACCTTACACGATTAATATAAAATAATATAAAATATGTTTATTTATAATTTTTAAATAAGTATACTTAAAAATTCGATTTATTTCGGTTTAATTTTGTACTTTTTGATATTGGTTAATTTAGAATTTCTTAAAAATAAAGATGGAATTTTATTAAAACTTATTAATGAAAATCAACGTTCCATCAAGATGGTTTTAAGTTAGTGCGTGTGAAAAAGTGGTGAGACTTAATAACGTATGGGGGTTTTATTAAACAATATTGTGTTTGACTTCTGTTTAATTGAACAGCAGGTGTGCTTCTTTTAAATAGAAAACTGTTCGTCGGTGAAGAGTTATGTTTAATTGACACCACGCTTTAATGTCTGTGACAAGCCATGTAATATATATATCGTATATATTTAAAAAAAAAAATTACACCTATATTTGTATTGACATTCATAAAGCTACTCACTGATTGTAAATACATGTGGGCGAAGAAGGAGTGAAAATATAAATGCGCCTGTTTGCAAGAGTATGTTCGCAAAGTAAAAACTGATTTGCGTAATAGTTCGTATGTTCTTTGCCCACACGTCGTGTAAAACTGCCTTATCGTCAAAGTAGTAGGAATAATCAATGTCAAGAACTCTTTTATCACATTCTAATTTTGTAATACGCTTTATTTAGTGTTTCCTAACAGTTTATTGCATTTTTTTTTTAATTTATCGTTTTTCGATATCATTCTAATGTAATACGATGAAAAGTGGACGTGTGCTCTGTTCCCTTTGTCCATTAACCGTCTCCTGGTAGAATACAAGAAATTCATCCTATTCTAAAATACACTTTTCCAGCTTCCTCCGAAATTCTCGAGGACAACGAATAAAAGATTCAGATCCTATTTCGATTCCTAAAACTATTCAACATCCTGCATGATATCTTAAACCTATTTACTCGCGCCTCTGCCCGTCTTGCGGTACACGGTACGTTAATGTACAATGTAAAATATAATATCGTTTCCTTTTTGTTGCATGTGTAAATGACGTATCCTAATGTTTTTTATTTCAATTTAAATTTATTTATTTTTTATATATAATAACGTGCTGTGTACCGATGGGCCAGATACACGGAGAAAGGAGACTTTTAGATTAGGATTATATCGGTTGCATGACTTAAGGGAAGAAAGGAGTCTTTTTTCAGAATAAGTTAAGATTTTTCCGGATTTTTTCCCATTCTTCGACTCCTCTGTAGTTTCTCAGCTAGAAATTGGCGTTGTAATTAACTATTATGTTTTTTAGTATTTTATTCTTTTTCTGGCGATACTGGGAAATATACTGTAGAACATTATTAGATTATTGATCAACAAAAATAGCTTTGTTAAAGTATTATTATTTCTTTATAATATAGTCACTTTAATCTGAAGTAAATTTTCTTATATTCGACGTGTTTACTAAAATTTAGATTATTTATAATGTTTTGAAGAATTATTGGAAGAGAACTAGGCATGTTTAAGGAGGAACAAATATTTGCATATAAAGGGCAGTGGATTCATATACGTAGGATAGTTTAGCTGAGTTTTACAAAGATGATAGAGAGGAGAACATTCATCGCACAAATTTAAGAATATATATATATATATATATATATATATATATATTACAATTGCAATAGCCTGTATTTCCCATTTTAAATTAAAATTTACAAATATTATTTTCTTAACACTAAACTAGTATTAATATGTATAACTTTCTTAATGCTAAACTAATTATGTATAACTTTTCTTAATACTAAACTAATATTATTATGTATAGCTTTCCGTAATGCTAAACTAATACTGATATGTTTAAATATATTAGGGAAATTAAACCCGTGAATGAGCATTGACCTCTTCCAATTTATTGTACGTTTGCATATTTTTCTCTTAGCTTTTTCCAGTCCATCCGATTAAGTGCTTTACGCATCCAGACTGCACTTGCATATTTGACAATATCGTCCCTCCATCTCATTTTGGGTCTTCGCCTAAATCTTTTCCTATTGATTGGCAACCATTCAGTACATTTAATATATTAAATGAAGCATTCGATTTAATTCGGTTTAACATTAGCGCAAAGTTATTCTGATGGATTGAGATTATACGTTAATATACGGGTAGATTTCGTAGAAATATTTTTATCCTTTTTCATGTATTTTTCGTTACTTCCGTTATTCCTAAAAATTATTTTATTTCGCTACTGATAAAAAAATCACCCGACGCCTTAAAAATTATAGACCTGTTTACGTTGAATCAGAATTCGTACGAAAAATTGATGGTACGAAATGACGCGAACTTTTACAAAATTTTCATAGAAACTAGGTGGTTACATTACTGGCGATATTATTCGTAAGAATATAGTAAATTACAGAAGATATTAGCGACTTTTTTATATATTAGGTGCTGAGACGGGTCTTATTTGAAAAATTGTAGTTCTTCATACTCTTCGGTTACTTATTTTAACGTAAGCAGTTGCCTTAGGCTCGCTTCGCACTTGTTCGGTTTTATTCGGTTCGGTTTCGGTTGTATCGAACAAGTGTGAACCAACGATTCGGTCGCTATTCAGATCGAATTAGAACCTAATGGGAATCGTGTGTAGTCACACCCCCCACGACCGAATCGGTTTGTATCAGGCATGAATTCCTGTCTAGGATATACAAGGTTACCCCTAGCTGTTCGCACATACGCAGGCACGCACGCGGTTTCCATCAAATTCAGTTTAAGTTAACGCATTAAAAATAATCAAAATTGTTAAAATACAAAGTTATAACATTATCATTAGAGTCGATATGGATCATCTAATTTCGTTGGTACAATTTTCTCCGGAAAATATCACTTTGGTGGGCCATATAACAAGAATATTAAATATTTAAAATTCATTTCTGTATAACGTAATATTTTTTACGTCTAAAATACAAAGTTAATATTATTTTAATTATATTCATGCCGCATACAACAATCAGAAGAGTGGTTTTGTCAAACATTATATGGCACACTTTAAATCTAAAACATATGCCTTTTCCAACGGAAACAACGTTTTCACCAATTGCGGACGAATTTATTATTAAACGGAAATATCTCAATTGTACAAGAGTCATTGATGGCAAACATATCAGAATTATTACCCCGTTAAGTCGGGATCTATGCTGTACAGTTATAGTCTTTCTTTAATCAGACTGATTCGTTTTTTACGATCCATATTGGGGGGGGCAAACGCGCAGAACTAGGTACGATGGTAAACATTTCTTCCGAATCGTATGTTGTCTATGAAACGTCTCGTACGAATTTTTACGACTTTCTAAGAATTTGTAAGAAAAAGAATGCAAGCAATGTAACCACACACACATAACTCCATACACGTTTGTGTCATAAGAATTCATACGATTTCGTATGACTAACTTTTGGCATGAATTCGGATCCAACGTAACCAAGGCCTAACCTTTCAGTCTTACATTATAAAATTTGGACATAAAATTATAAATTTTATACAGGAGCTTATTATACAATATCGCTTCATAGGTGAACTGTATATAATTTTCCACTTATTCATATAAATATGTTTTAAATACATTTCAATGCAGCTGGAATTGCTGCTAAATTTATGTGTTGTATATATATATATATATAATGTGTATATTATATACCTATTATATATGTACATTATATATAAATATTATATATATTTATATATATATATATATAAATAAGTATTCATTTATCCGTTGGAATATGTGTGCAACACAACGCCGAGTGTATGAATATCTATATGTTTTATGTACGTGCGATGATGTAGCTGGAATTACGTGTGAACTATGATAAGATGACGTTGACTCGCCCTGCTTGCTGTCCACAGAAGTATTGACTGCAACATGCGTTATCGGTGATAAGGCAAAATCCCAGACAATCGACCCACATGGTAATTGACGAGTGGGCGACACGTAGAACGGAAACCACTATGAGATATTATATTGAAACGAAATGTCATATTATTGAAGATTAAGTTTTTTTTTTTTAAACTGGGCTTCCAAAGATTAAGTTATCAGTCAGTTGTTATATTTAAAGAACTCGACTAAATAATAATTTTTATACGCGACACCAATGTAATTCGAGCATGCTTGGCTGTACTGTTTCAGCTTATTGGATATATATGTGTGTGTGTGTGTGCGTCTTTTAGTATGCATGAATTTCAAGCTCGCCGTAATTGAATATATTTTCACGATGTACACTAATTAGCAAAATTGATAAAACGGCATCTTTAACGTTGTGTTTTATTTAGATATATGTTATAAACTTAGAAATTTGCTTTTTACTGAATATGTGTTAGTGAATATTATTAAAATTTTGTATGTCGGGTATCGCTTCGTTTTAGTACTTAACTCTTTTAAATAAACAAACAATAAAATAAAAATATGAATTCGATAATTACCAATAGAAAGTATAGTTTAAATCCGGTTTGACTCTCCGTTCAAATATGTAGATAATTACCAATTGTGTAGGTATGTAATAAAAAAAAATATATGAAAGAATGTTTACATCGATCACGTTTTGAAGTTGACCATTTTTAAAATATAAAATATATTATTTTAATTGTTATTAATTTTTACACCAGTTAGACGCTCAACATCTTTTTCGTTTATACGAAGAATTTTCCTATTGTACAATGAACGCGCCTTTACGTACAAGATTATCAACTCTCCGTTAGAAGACTTCCGGTTTATACCATTATAATTAATTAATTAATTAACTAACTAACTAACTAACTGACCCAGTGGGTGAATGAGCGAATGAACGAGTAAATAGACACGAACCACATTAATGAGTCGATGGAATGGAATACTTTGTAGAGATTGACCTAAATAATATACACTGTGGTACGTCTCGCGTTGCGTTGCGGAACATTCATTGACGTTGGACCGCATTACGTTACATTACCCCTTTCCTACTGTTTTATCTTGTTTATTATTATTATTCCTCATCCGTTTTCTAGTTTAACGATGAAATTGTTACATTTACAGTAGTACGATTGTAGTATAGAAGTTGTCTACGTACTGACTTAATATGATTGGTGTGGAAGATATATATCAATGTATATGTCCCGATAATATATAATTTCTTGTATCCAATTTACCCTAATTACATTCTTCTGAAGGGTTGTTTTCATCGAACAGATCATGCCATTATCATTATTCCCTTAATAATGCCGTTGTTATTAATTATTGACATTTGCAAACTATTTATATACATATATATATATATATATATATATATATATATATATAGATATATATATATATATATATATATATATATATATATATATATATATATAATATATGTTTGTATGTTATAGATGAGTGAGAAAAAATACTTGTATGTAAAAATTTTGATATTTTATTGGTATTCGACCATATATCATCACCATTGATTTCGCACTCGTCCGAATATATGCACTATTTACGCATTCCGAAGTAAGTAGGAAAACCGATTCGCGTAGCACATTCCTCGTCATACTTCCTATAAGTAGACTGTTATATTTTCTCCTTTCCGCCATGGCTTTTTGATCGAACATTATCGACCCTTTGTACTGTACGTTTTCATCGTATTCGATGTAAGCTTTACCCACTTCTTTGGAGACAGTCTTTTTAATATTTGCTTCAAGAAATCTTGCTTTCCATCCGGTAATTAGTTGGCCATAGGAAAACTTGTTTAAGAATCTTCACCCATTCTAATAATGTATCCAGATTATCTAAGACAATTTTTGTAAAGCAACAACTTTAGCCATTTATCCGATGTAAAATGCCGGTCACGTGAATTTAGAATAGTGCATGTTAGTGAAATGCTTTAAGCGATTTTTATTATTATTCCAAGTTTCTGATCCGTACATTAGCGTAGGTAATATCACGAATTTTTAATTTATCAGTTTGGTTGACTAGCGAATGAGTTTATTCCTGAATACTCTTTTATTTAATTCAAGTAACTTGTATTCTGTCGTTTATTTCGCTATCTAACATACTTTCAATATATTTAAGGTTTTCTACTTGTTCTATTGCAGTACAAGTTCTTTTTTTTTCATTAGTTGTGTAAATTGTTTTTATTCTCGTTTATTCTTGGTTCCAATTTATTATATACCATCTCTAATATCTCAAATATATATTGTGATTCTTGCGAGTTGTGCATCACTGCAGAAAATCATTCGCGCGACAGAATTTTGTGAACACTTATTATGTTCCTAGAACCTAATTTCTTAATTTTTTTTTTTTTTGTTTTAAATAGAACTTTATTAAACCCTGTGCTAATATCAAATGAAAGCGATATAAAGATATTTGTTTTAATTATCTTATCGAAAACAGTGAATAGTTTCAGAACCGGTGTAATACGATTAAATATTATTCTCACAAATAATTTATCTATTGATGAGAGTAATCCGATTCCGTTGCAGCTTATATCGTCTTTGTTTTTATGTATTGGTATTATAGCTGCAACTTGAAAGTATATATTATATAAAACCTCCGTAACATACGTTCGATGTTGTCTGTTGATTATGACTCTATTTTATATTTTTTGTTTGGGCCTTCATAGAATTAAATTAATTTTAATATTTATATATATATATATTCTTACTTCGCCGGCACTCGGTGTTTCGGATGAAATTATGTCTTATGATTCCCGATTAATATTCTGATGTTGTAATTTGTATTTACTTATAGTCAGATTAAATATTCAGTTTTATTATCTTCGCGAGCGTGTAATTATATTTCTGATATGTCAGTAATCAATTGTATTTCTGTGTTTACTCGTATTAATCCGAGATTTTATTTTTCTCATTACCGATGGTAGCCAGTAACTGTTTTCGGGATTTATAGTCTTGTTCATGATTACTTGGATGAAAATTAATTGATCATAACGCCCTATTAATTTAGATTAGGTAAGCGCAATCGATCGCTATTTTGTAAACTATATTATTAATTTAAACGAATTGTAATAACATGTATCTTCTTTAACGCTATATTAAAAGAAATGTAATTATAAAATTTTAGTTTAAAGAAAAAAATGTAACAATTTAATATATATATATATATATTGTTGTCCAGGATACTTTGAAGCGTGTTTCTACTATCGTTTAATACTGCATAATAGTGACAGAAAATATTATCTATATATTCTTTCTTGTTAATTTAATTAAAATTACTTTGGAGGTGCTCAGTTACCAAACAAGAAATTCCGGATATTATCAAATTACTACTGCCTAGTATTATAAAAAAAAATCTTATAGGATTCTATTTATTTAAACATTTATATGTGAATTAGCGTTCTTGTGTTATTTTTTGCTTTTTTATTCTCTATTTCTTCAGTTTTTCTTTTTTCATTTTTTCCTGAAATAAATTAATATTAGTGTCATTCAGTGATAAATTATGTGCAATATTTGTGTCACTCCCCTTTACATATAATTTTGTTCGGCAATTACCCGCTGTGAAAATATAAAAACATTTGTCCTTCATTATAGTTTCTGGCGATTCCCGCTGATTTCGTATTTATTTTTCTTTGAATTTCAAATAGAATTCCAATTTTTTAGAAAAACAGTTTTGGTGAGCTGTTATTTACCTGGATGCTTTATCCCTCTCAGGGATGATTGCTATTTTGCAGCTGCAGGCAGATATTTACAAAATGTTTTCCCATATTATCCGAAATCCTCTTTTTTTTTTTTGTCAACTTCTTAATGAGTCCCACTAGGCCATTTACTGTAAATTTTATTTTAACGATTACTATTCGGCCTTTAAATATTAAATATATATCTTTATGTTAAAAAAAAAAATGTATATATATATACAAATGCTCACACCAGCAGTAATCCTGATACACCATTTAACCATTAATAAATACATTTAAATGATTATAAGTAGTTAATGAAATATAAAATATCTGGAAAAATACGTATGAACCAATGATTAGTGAAAAAATAAGCGAATAAATTTTAATCATAAAATAATACTTGAAGCATAAAAAATAAAATATTTTTTTATTTGCATACATACTCTTATGTTATCAATGCAACATTCTCTCATTGAGTAACGTCACATCTCAATATATGAATCCGCTTGGTTATATATAATTGACATACAACTTTACTACTGGAACTATTTTTTTCCTTTATTATTATTATTATTTCGGCATTGTTTTTTCTTCAGTCTTTCGGATGGATGTCAGGAAGTCCAGTAGTACACATGCGCCATATTAATGGATTCAAATTTTTGTTGAATACATTATGCATTTTGTTTTATGTATCGTCATCATCGTAAGAACATCCAGATCATTATGAATTGCGAACATTATATAGCGCATCGGATCCTCGGTATTTTTGATTGAAAGGACTATATTTTGTCCAGGTTCGTTTTTGATCCATATATTTCTAAGTCGTATTTCCAAACAAGAGATACAATGGTTTTATACAGAATAACTTGTTTATGAGACTGAGCTTTGATTTTCTTCGTATCTATATAATTGCCTCAATAATAACTTTAGTTTTTTTCCTGGTATTGATTAAATGCAGGTTCGACGTTCCTGTCGATTGTTATTACGAGGTATGTACTTGCGGTATTGTATAATCGCCGTTATTTACTAGAGGCAACACGAATCTATGTTTGATTCCTTTCATATTAAGTCACGAGTATAGCTTCCGGTTTGTTGTACGAAGGGTTTAGAAGCTGGAATAGAATCTTGCAGCTTATTTCGGACCAAGTTCGGCCATGTCATAGTGATTTGGAGCCGTTATGAACATTTAGAACGAATATTTGAATGTAATACGTCTGCATTTATTTTATACAGTTTATTTAGTAAGGTTCTATCAAATAGTACGATATAATAAAATTAAATATTCGAAGCGTTTTAAATAATCGAGAATACACTTTTCATCGATGATAATATCTAATGTCGTAACCAAAACGATAACTGTCTCTATTGACCGATATATTTTAAGTAAAGTCTATACTTTTATTTTTGTCTATTTCGATATGTTATAAATATTATAAGCTACGTATGTCGTCGAATTATCGGTTTTACGTAATGTTTATATATATATTATAATAACACGCGGTAATTATGTTATTGCGTGGGATTTGTACAAAGACCCATATCGACACCTATACACGTTTCTTTAATACGGTAAATCGTTAATGTACCGAAGAAGTTCTAAGTGCTGTTTTGAAGAACTCACGTCAAGCAACTTTTAGAACAACTTTCACATGATAATGTCATTAAGGAAGTCGTAGGTAATCATTTTGTAATTATCGAACGATTGGTAATAAACTTGTCGTGTGCTTGTCAAGCTGATATCAAGTATGTCGTTAATAAGACCGGCTGATTTGTATAACGATTGAATTTGATATTGAATTTGAAGCTTATATTGCTAAGAATTGCGTTGATCATATTTATTAGAACTGTAGATTTCTTCGGTCGATTTTTAATCTCGTCAAAGCGTGTAGGTCCTGTGAACGATTTACATTCGGTTTTTTATTATGTTTTTATTCGATACATCAATTTAATTTTCGGTTTTCAAGACTTATTAAGATTAAGTTATTCCATCATTGTTTTTCATCGTATTTTTTTGCGGCAACAAATAATTTTGTATAAAAGTAACATTTTTTTGCGCGGAATTCGTTTTTTTTTTCAGATTTCACTCGATTCTTAATTATGTCGAAGGAATCCACTAGTTTTCTTAGTGCTGGTGACTTATTTCAATTATATCCGTAGAGTTATCGAATTAGCGATTTTTGTAAATTATTTACGTCGTAGGAAAATAATTATCTTTTTATGAAATTACGTTTATGAGACGAGGCCCGGTCGATTTTTATTCTCGTTAAGTGTATATTATGTATTTTCGTGTCGAAAATGGATTCCTGAATATAGGGAAAAGATGAACTATAAATTATACAAACAACGAGAGTTTACACCTATACATACATATTATATATATATATATTTTTTCCCGCATTGTAACTAGTGCTGTCGATTCCGGTAAATGTAATCAATTAACCGATTGAATCGATTCGAAAGTTGATGATCGACTCTGAATCGCTGAGATCCACTCAAAATTCAAATTAATGCTTTAATTTTATAAACAAGCTTTCTTTACTTAAATAACTATGCTTACAAAAATCGTGAGTTTATTTAATAATTCAACATATTAAAATTTAAAATAAAAAAAAAACTAAAGCATATTTTATTAATTGTTTTAAATTTCGATAAACAAATATCAATTTTTTGTCTTATTAAGCAAAAGACATGAGATGTGGAGAGGTTGCTGGTGAGAATGTTTCCCGCTGATGAGAACCCTTGTCTAATGGTACGGAGGGGCCTGAAATGAACGAATATTTTTTAACTAATTGAGTTTCCTAAGCGTAGAAAGACGACCACGGTGTGGTGTCTGTCAACTGATAAGGAAGTATACTTCGCTCATTTCTTTGTATTCATTATTGTCTATCAACTCGATCAACCAACTCATTCACATTTTTCGTAAAAATGAATCGACAGCACTAATTGTAACCATCTAATTTTTTCAAAATGTTCCTTATCCAGCAAACAGACTGATCAGAAGCGTAATTTTGAATATTAGATTATTAGACTTTTTAAACTTTTAACGTCTTATGATATTTCGTAATACTTTAAAAATTTCGCTTGATATATATGTTGCATAGATTGTTTTAAACATATAGTTTTTATATATATATATATATATACGTTTCTGTATCAATGGTGAAAATGTTTAGCTTTATCATTATTATTTTATCATCATCATCATGCATTTTACTGATATAACCACTTCTAAAGAATTTCAAATAAAATCTTATAAATTTGAGGTATCTAATAATATAAATCGCAGTAATTATTTAAAATTTAATTACATTTACGTTTCAAATTTTTAGAATAGTATTTCGGGCTCTCTCTCTCTCTCTCTCTCTCTATATATATATATATATATATATATATATATTACTTTAACTTTTGACGACATTTTTCTTTCATTTATGATATTTCGTAATACTTATAATAAACTCACGCTATTTATATGTTGCATACAATTGTTTTAAAAATATAGTTTACATTACATATATACTCGGCCACATAGCCACATTAGGGAACAAATGAACGTCCCAAACAGATGATAGTAAAAGTTTATTTGTAATTTTTCTAATACAGTAGGACAAAGAAAAGTATACTTGCATGCAAAACAAAATCGTAAATGAAAAAATATCACAACTCCGGTAGGAACCTTTTCTGTTATTGTTACCGAGAATGTGAAATTTTTTTAGTTTTTGATAAGGTTTTTCTTTGTTATTTCATTAAAAAAAAAATTACAAATAAAATTTTATTTCCATCTATTTGTTGGTTTATCTATTCCGCAATGCCGTGACCGGATATTGATGTGGCTATTAACTGTATTTTAATTATTTAATTAAAAAAATTATTTATATATATATATTTATTTATTTATTTATTTAAACGTTTCTGAAATAATGGTATGCTTACTTTTATTGTTATTATGTATTTTCATTTTAATTTCTTTTAACCCTTTCTAAGAATTTCAAATGAAATTAATAATATAAATCCCAGTGATTATTTAGAGTTGAATTTATATTTGCAGTTCAAACCTTTTAGTTAATCATATGTATCTGGAACTACAATAGTGTGCTCACGTGTAACGTATATACTTTCAAAATATCTGGCTGCGTGAGTAATGTTTATTTGCCTTATATCTTGTTTTGTACAGAGTGGATCTTTTGTTTACAAATCGCAGGGTTCCCGTATGGCGGTAAATGTCGTTCTCACCACTGTAGTAACTTTTTCTTCTCAGAAAAACAAAAATCTTTATAACCGAAGATTGTTTCAATAATACTGTCTCATCTGTCGTCGGTCAGCGCAGTTTTCATATTGGTTACTTTTATTAATTGTCTGTGCTCAGAGTTATTGAACGTTTACTTGATTTTGTCGGTATTTTTTCGATTGTTTGGTGGGAAAATCGAATTAGATATTTAACCATCAGTATCGGATAATTAGTCCACTCGGTTATAATGGATCACATACATTAGAGTATGACGAATTTTTATTATAATGCTTACGTATTTTTCTTTCCGATGGCGCGACGAAAAATATATATATATATATATATATATATGTATATATATATATATAGAGATAAATAATACTTTATTTGTACGTGTTTAATTGCGTACGATAACCGTGCACGTTCATCATTTATTTGTTTCTGATGGACTTGAGATTGAACAAAGTAATACTAACACTGACGGATCTGATTCTATTCCGAGTATTTTTCGTCAGAACATTCTTATTTAAATTATTACACGCGCTAATTTACTCTGAATTAATTCGAGTATTAGCGCCGACTTGTTTAATTTTGTTATTAAATTTGATTTGAAAGTTATAAAGCTTTCGGTCTTATACAGGCGTGACATTATAAATTGTTCTTTTTATAATCGAATTAACGTGGAATTCCATTATTTATTTATTTATTTAATTATTATAGTATTAAATATTTCGAAGCTCGTGTATATTCAGGAGGATGGAGGCATTTCTGTAAGAAAATTATAGAGGGGTAATTTCCTATTTTAATACCGGCGGTTTTTCAGGACGATACTTAACCTTCCGATGCTGTAAAGTTACACGAATAGACAGATTGAGTCTTCTATTGGTCCCATTACTGAAAATGTTTATTTTTGTTTTTAAAATTATTTTTTATTTACATTTTTTATTTTTTTAATATCAGTTATACATCCTTTTTCTGTTTCATCGATTTCAAAAAAATTATAATGCACTATTTCAAATATTTTTATTAGTAAAATAACATACAATATAATTGTTATACATCGCAAAATACTACACAAATAAACATCTGGTATGGTTTAATTACAATAAAACCGTACACTTTTTAAGCGTACGTTTGTTATGAACTAAGAGATATCAAAACGTTAAACTTTATTAACCATTTAAAAGAGGCGTAAAATTTTAGCCTTTATTTTTTCCACACATTCTTCGCCTAAATTTATAATATGCTCCATACAAAGCCAATGATTACAGCGTTTACAGTAATATTAATTTTTACGGTTTTTACCAATACTTACCCCTCTTTCCATCTGGTGGAGGTATTCTTCGCTGTACTGTATCTGATAAACGAATAACTATCTTTTTGTTCGTGGTACATGTTGATCTAGAGCTCGTCTTTTCATATATGATCAATTCAGTTGCTTAACGTTTCTTAAATATTCTGCGGTTAATTCGTTTTGTTTTTTAATTAATTGATCGCGTATATAACGAGGAATTTACGGATGCTACGTTTATAAAGCTGTAAAACATAACCATGGGCTAACGATTTGTGTTTCTTGCCACGTCATATTGAGACATGTTGCATATTTTCAACTACTAAATTAACTGTATTTTCTTCGCCTCCCTGCACGGATTCTATTTCGTGTTTCAGAAGTTTCATAAATTCATGATCAGCAACAGAATCATCATCACTATCTATAATTCGCTTAACTCGCCGTTTGTAGGTTCCTGCAGTAATTTACGAATTACAGCAACTCCCTTTAATTATCCATATTTTCTTTCGCAGTATCACAATTATTATAAAAAGAAGTAATAAAATTGAAAAACTGATCACAAACAAAAGAAACAATAGCCGACGCATACTGATTGTTTTTGTAATTATTTAATATTATTATTTGACGGGGTGTCAGGTGACTTTAAATAATCTACGCCAATCGATCTACAAAAGTTGCAGTACACTCACCTTACAACAATCTACTTCCCGCGCACATCGCAGATACACCATTTACAGTCGGTTATTTGATGGAACGAATTACAAAAATTCCTTTTTTTAACTTGCACCCGTTGCGATAGTTCGCATACGAGATTCTAGTCTGGGTGATATTTTTTAAATATACCCCCGGGATAACATTTTTAAGGTAAATTATCGAAAAATTAACCCAATCCTGTGAAATTTCAGTAATACCGCAAATACCGATAAAAGAATCGAAGGTTAATATTGAAAAAATGTAATAAATCGCAACACTTTTTATAACATATTAGAAAATGTGTGTATCAATAAAAATAATCATCTATCGATTTTAGCGCTTGTATCGCCGTAAGATATATAACGTAAGCTTATTGCCGACTAGAGTTTGATTCGAGTAAGTGACGAGTCGCTAAATATTTCGAATGAATCGAGTCACTGGACTTACCGACCAGATTTATCCACTGACCGACTTATAAAAAATCATGCGTTTTATCGCATCAGTTTTATCTGATTATATGTTTATAGAATTATTAATTTTCCAGGTACATATTGTAGAATTTTAGTTCTGTTTACTTCTATTATGAATTAATTAATTGATAATTTTTTATCTAAATTTTAAATTCTTCTACATTTTAATCTGTTGATATACATTCGTGTATTTAAATTACTTTTATATTGTTCGACATATTAAAAAAAAATAAATAAAATATAATCTACACGATTGTATTATTGAACATTTTCAAATATTACTTTAGTGTACAAATTTTTCGATTAAAATGTATCAACTTACGCACAGAGACACTTAACAGGATTAGATTATTTTTAGAAGAAAACACGTCAGGCAGTTTCGAGATGACACGATACAAGTAAATAGAGTCGTTCAAAGTAAATGAATCGTTCCGTCCGAGTCTATTGTCGACGCTATTAGAATATTTTAAGCAATTGAGCGCATTTTCGTAAGTCGGATACAAACTTTTTTTTGTTCGATAGTGAAATTTACATTAGTAATAAATTATTTTTAACATAATCTGTGTATAAGTTTCGTTTAATTTGGATCATTTATTTGTTTGGTAATATCGCGTTTGTTGAAATTACTTAACAAAATACTTTTTTTTTTTTTTTAAATTTTATTTTATGAAAATTGCTGAGAATTATATTTTTTTCTGTCGTTGATTATAACTTTTTTCGCATAATAACTGCGTAACAAATAACGTTAAACGCTGGAATCAAACGTGTTAAGTAACGTCATTACGAGGAACAGTGACGAAATGAAACGGTGGCAATAGAAATATTTTAGTTCTCTATGAAGTATTTCTTCTCACCATTTATTTCCATACCTTTCTCTCTCTTTTTTTTTTTTTTTTACATATTCTACCGATATACTTTGTAATTCGATGAGTTTGAATTCCTAACCCGCTTCATCGGGATGTATTATTTTTCTATTCGGTCGTTTGTTATACTTGAATGAATGAATGATCGATGTGTTTTGTGTGTTCGTAGTTAAGACTACATGCGCCATGCTATATAGTCTTAACTACGAGGTCGTTCTAGAATCCGGCAAGCTGGTCAGTATTAAACATTCCGTTATTTCAATACATATCTCTCGGTGGATGGTTGAATATTATTCTAGTAGTGTAGTAGTTCTATCCGTCTGATATCCATAATCGTCCGTTTAAGTATCCAACCAGAATTCTCGTGGAATGCGGCGAACCGTAATCGTTTCTCTTTGTCCGATAATGCTGCAACTTGACCGTGTTAGTAATTTCCGGATGTTTCAGTAACTGAAATTAATAAAAGACGACTATTATCTACTTCGAACTAAAAGGAATAATTTTTAATACGTCCTGCGAACGGCGTCCCTAATATTGTTTATAGACTTATCTCGATAACTGCCTAGATACTATATATATGTGTATATATATATATATATTTAAAATTAAGCAGAATTTCTTCCGTTCATTGAGCCAACTACCTCCTTCTCGGTGAACCTCCCTAAATTATGTACCATATAAAACAAAGTTAAATTTTAGACGATCGTGAAATAATATTTGTAAATCTCTTGACTAATTTTGACCTGGTTCTTTCAAACGCTAATCGGAGAATTCATAAGGTTGTTTAACAGAAAAGTTCGTTTTGACATTTGTTTGCTTATGACCTGCGTCATAGTTCTTAAAATTCGAACACAAGAAACAGTAAAAGTTGCAAAATTTGTTAAAAACGTACTTTTAGTGTTCGTGTGATTTTGAAATGCAATCGGCAACACGATTTTCAATGTACATTAAGAAAACATCAGAAAATTTCATCAAAAATTCTACAAAATTCATCGGAATTTATTTCCACGCTCGAATTTCAATTTTCACGGGGGAAAAATAACTTGTTTTGCCTGTTACAGGATGGTATAAAATAAGGAATTTGTTTATTCTATCAACGATAAATTAACGTAAATAGTAAAACTGTTGATAGCGATTATTATTATTGGAAAATGTTTATATAATTTGAAATTTTATTTATTTATATATATATATATATATATATATAATCCGTGTAAGCCAAATTAGGATCAGTTTTTTTTGTTTGGTTTTTGATTTCTTCAGTATCCGAAATTGTAGGTGTTCTTTTCTTTCTTCGATCTACTTTTTACTTGTACGCAATTTCGGCTTTCTAGTTTCTCGATAGATCGAGCTTCGATGTCACCTCGGTTCAATGCCAGCTTCGTTCAAATCGTTTTCTACCTTCTCGGACCATTTCCATCTGTTCTTCAGATTCTGCATGTAAGTGAATATATTCGGTTAAGTAGCCACGTTGTGTTCGACCGCTTTATGTGACCATAAAACTGAATTAGCTTCTTTTCATCGCGTGATGCCCGAATATTTGCATATTTTTTCATCGGTTCTTTGTGCCCATATTCCTCGTTTACATTAGTTGGTTTCAAAATTTTTCGTAACACTTTCTTTTTTTTTGATGTAAATTCCATTACAGACAAATTACATATATAGTGCTATACCAGATTGCAAATCATTTAGGAAAGGAATTTAAAAAAAATCTTCATTTAAACATTTATAGTATTGTATTTTTATTTAGAGATTTAGTATAACACGGTGCAATATAGTACAATTACCCAGAAAAATTGTCTCATAATTGTTTACGTCTTTAAAAAATTGCTAATTTCCTTCTGTTCCATTGCAGCTCGAACTTTCTTTACGACAATATTCCATATTTTTATTATTATTTTTTTTTTTTAGAAGTAAGATCTGTGTAAAGTTTGCCTGCTATCTTTCAAATCGATCGATGCATTTTAGTAACATTCACCTTCTAAATAGCTGTAATTCTTCATCATTGCCAATTTCATTATTATTCGACTGCTGAATATCTTCATCAGTCAAAATTTCAAAACGTTCATTCCGTTGTATCACACTCTAACCAGTCTGTTAAACCGACTGGACTGGTAAGGAATGACCGACACGATTCGATACAGGAACCTTTCTGGCGACGCGACTTCAAGGTCATTAACCTTGACGGTTAAAAGAAGTTTTACTGTATATATGAAATAATTTTAAGAACACTTCTCGCTTTATTCATTTTATTAAGTAGGTTAAATCGAATATTTTTTATAAATTTTTATCGGTTACGAAAATTACCCTATTGCATTTTAACTTTCATTTGTACATGTTCGTAGTGTTCCCTTTTATGTTCTATTAACATGCTCTAACGCTTTTATTTTCTGTTTTTTCAGATAATTTATTATGCTTGTTTTTTCGTCGCATTGCTTCTCTCTACTCTCCACAGTGGCAGCTGAATTTCATTCGGTTTCCTTCTTTTTATATTCATTACAAACTTCTAAATTTACCTAAAGTTAATTAGTTGTGAGATATGAAAAGAAAGAATCATTTTAATTTCTTACCAGGACGTTTTCGTTATTCTGTCAGAAGTTTATTAATATTTTTTTTCTCCGTTTGTCACTTCCTCCGTCGGCTTCCTTTATTAAGCATTCTTTTCCCCGCACCCTAGTTTTAAATGCTATGTCTACTTTCCGTAATAAGTGAGAAAAATCTGCCCCGTAGGAATGTTTCCATAAAATTCGTTGCTAATAATAAATCCAAGGGTTTTTCTTTTCATTTTGGGAATTTTCTTTTTTTTTAATGCTGTCTTAATTTGTGTTGAAATTTTCCATTACAGTAAATTCTGCTGCAAAACTATCCTTCTTTGTTCTTTTTTTAATCATATATATATATATATATATATATATATATATAATATCAATTAAACCAAATTATGTGAAGACCTGAAAACTGAGATTTCTGACGAAATTTCAAAAATTTAGACCTATGCTCGAAAAAGTGTTATAGAAAGATTGAATGAAAGTATTGTTTCAAATGGCGGTCATCTGTACGATACTCCACAAATGATTGTAAAGGTAATCTTTGGTTTTCCGATTTTTAAATAAAATTTCAAAAGTTTTGGTCGAGCAGTTTTTTAAAACAACTCCTTCTCTTGATAACCCTATGTTTATTACTTCTCTTAAGATATAACAAAATATTTGTAAACGTAAAAAGTGAAAACATTACCAAGGAAAAACTTCGGAAAAATGACAACACGCGTGAAAATTGGAAAAATACGAATATTTTTTGCATTTCGGCGTGAACAACTATGTCGATAAAAAAACGCTAAGAAAATGAATTTTTCAATTAGTACAAATAGATTTATTACAGCGATTATAATTAAGGTGTGGTTTCATAACCGCTAGGACCCTTTGCAAACAAAATTTTAAAACGTGATTTCACGGTGAAACTAGAAAGGGTTTTTTTAAGTACGGTATTTTAATCTCTCCGATAGTAATTTCCTTATTACCTCGCGAAGGCCGCTCGTCTTATATTATATAATACTCGTCAGGAAATTATTCATTTCCCGTTAATAGTTTACGTACGAGCGCGCACTTTATACGACGATGAATTTAATGTATTTCTAGTACAAGAATGTAGTTAAAGTATCGTAAAATATAGACGAATTCAGTTTCTTCGACAATTTCTTACTTAGTAAATAGTAGATGGTACGTTGTTTGGGTAATTTATAAAAGATAATGTTGTTAAACGGGAACTATACACATCCGTTTGTAATAGTAACAAAGGATTGACTCTGAAATATAATGCGGGGTGCTAAATCGAGTTTCCGTACACCCCAAATACCGTGAATATTATTATTATTATTATTCAGTGGCTACATTGCGTATTTCAACCGGCACGCATCCGCCGACATACGTATGGGTTTTTTTTGTTTGCTTGGGAATATATGTACGTAGAGGGAGTAGTCTTTCATAAGTTCGTAGCAGTTGCGAGGTCAACGAACTCTGGATTCGCAGGAAGACGAAACAACCGTCGGCGGTAGTATGTGTTCGATATATATATATATATATATATATATATATATATATATCGTAGTGTGCCACACATCATCTGCCGTAGTGGTTTGCTGCTAATGTCGCCGCACTGGTTGATGTTCATTCATTATTGCTGCAGGCCTCTTGCCTATACTTCTCTATCGGTTCACTGCTGGAAAACCCCCTGTTTGAAGAACCGTCAACGATTTTTATTTTTATATTATTTCTTTTTTTTTTCTTCGTATGGTCGAGAGAGGGTTCTTGTAGATTTTCACCCTCTGTACTTTCTATATTCCAAGCCAGCTCCTATTACGTACTTCTCAACTTAATTTTTCCCGATGATTTTCTCCAGTTTTTGTTCCCTTTAATAAGCTACTCCGTAGCTTATGTATGTATGTACGTGTTTTTACATAACGTATATTAACATATCGATGAATTTATTATTTTTGAAAAGAATATTAAGAAATACCGACTAA
This sequence comes from Coronaproctus castanopsis, assembly GCA_032883995.1. Lineage (NCBI taxonomy): Eukaryota > Metazoa > Arthropoda > Insecta > Hemiptera > Monophlebidae > Coronaproctus > Coronaproctus castanopsis. Next base: position 258,842,819 of record CM065053.1, read on the forward strand.
ATGGTTCGAAAATTTTCGAATAATCGTAATATCGTGTCCGGAGAAAAATATGTTAAAACTATTTTTTTTTTTTTTTTTTTCTAAATTGTGCGATTAATCCAAATTGTAGTTCGTATTATATTTTTTTTTTTTTATTTATTTTTTCGTCCGATCCTGACAAGTTTAATCGAATTTTCAATATCTGTATTTTTATATAAATTTATATTCGGTGTCTGGAAACAACGGATACGGTTTAAAGTGGAAAAACCTTTAAAAATGATGTTATATATTTTTCGAGAGTACGCTTTTTTCTTGTTCATACTTATCACGATGTTCGACCATTCCCTACCGTAATATCTGTACGTTGAAAAAAGCCGTTTCGATCGTAGTGTTCCCACACAAGACACGCTATTAACCCTTTCAGTACGCGTTGCCCACTAAATGGTGTTAATTCGAACAAAATGTTTCATTTTAAATGTCCCGATCTTAAAAATATTTGTATATAAATGCATCGAAAATTATCTAAAATTCACCTAAAAAGGGAGTATATATTAAATAATCGTATAAAATTTATAGTTTTAAATTTTATAATGCGCGACTGAAAGAGTTGACAATCCGAATCGCGCCGTAAGTGAAATAGACTGAAACTTATTATCTATATGTCCTAATCGGGGATATCGTTTGTGATTATTAAAAATTCGTTTATTTTTCGGTGGTAACAAAAATAGTTTGTAATCGACGCTGTTGTTTCATTTTTACGATTAATGAATAAACGTTAATTTTATAATAATTTCAGAAAGCGGAAATCTTAAAACTCGCGAGTATAAAATTTAACGTAAACGTTCGATAATTTAATAATTTAGTCGACGCGAATTGGTGTATTAATATGTAGTATTTTCGAAAACTGCTAAAAATATCGTGGACCGATTGCGTACCGAATGAGATAGTACTTGTTAGAATAGGGTGAAAAAGAAAAAGTTTTAATCGAACATGTTAGAAGGGGAAAAAATACATGGCGCATAAAATACGAAAAAATGGAATATACAATCAAAACCGATCAGACGAATTGGAACTAATATACCAACATAATAGCTAACTCGACACGCAGAAATATGAAAGATATTACAGATCGAAAAATATACGCAATTCTTTGCCTCGAGAGACCCGAACACAATCATAATGATAGATTATTTTATTTTTCCGAGGAATAACGTCGAATTTTTTGAATACATTTTTAAAATTTTACCATTCCGAAACGGTCAATAACTTAATAATTTAGTCGACGCGAATTGGTGTGTGTACCTATGTTGAATTATTACCGAAATTTAATTTTTCCGAGGAATAACTTCGAATCGGAATATATTTTTAATCGCGTAATAAATGTTTGTTTGGAAATTTTAAATAGAATTAATTCGGGTTCCTTTAGCTCTCGAGGTGGAACTAACGCTAAATGAAATTTCATTATTTACTCGTAAAACTAACTTATCCAACTTGAAAAAAAGACTTTAAACATCAACGTTCGAAAAAGAAGTAGTCGCGTCGTTTTAATTATTTTATTTTATTATATTATCATCGTAATTATTGTTGTTTTTTGTTCTTTTCATTGTCTTTGTAGATCGTGTTCAGTCTCCTCTTCTGATCACTCTTTTTGTTTTCAGCCAGCTATTAAAATTCATCTTAGATGTTAATATGAGATCGATCGCATAAATGAATCAACATCGATCTAACGGCGGTAGCCACTAATACACACGCGGAATAACTTGTATCGTCCACGTTGTCATATACTCGCCGTTCGAATTAGCATTATCTTCGTTTTCTTTCTTCTTACGCTTTATCGGCGATTTTGATTTTGTCCTCCTTTGTATCGGATTTTTGTCCGCGCGCGGATATTTTTATTAACAACAGGTTACTCTTATTGTAGAGTCGACGTGCGTTTTTTTTACTCTTTATGCAATATACGCTGTCGCCGCTGTTGTCCGACACCTCATCTCGGCGATCTTCACCAGGTATCCTTGGAAGGCTTTATTTGCGGCTCTACAAGCGTATATATAACCTGAACGTGTGAGCGTTATTTATTTTTTCTTTCTTGTAAGTTATCCTACTATTTTGCTTGTACCTCGCGCGCCTCACTTCCGTTTAACGACGACTACTACGGTAAATGATTTGTACACTTTATTGGACTGTGTGTTTTTGAGGACGACTCATTCGGCCGTACACCGCATTATTCTACTTGATGATGATCTCACTTCGATTTAGTTCTTGTTCGCGGAGGAATTGTACTCACTTTTAACCTGTACCCGGGGTGGTTAACTTCGTCTACAGTTCTATCTCTAGTAGATTTCAACGTTCAAACCAGTTTTGTGTCGTAGTAACGTGGTATACCAAGACCGTACTCTTTAATTACCGTACACGTGTGTGAGAATTGAAATATTTCCCTTCTGCACGCGTACATCTTTTCCCGGCGTAGAGGAAAATAATTAATCGGATTATCGGCTTTATATTATTATTTTCGCTGAAATAACGTAAATATTTACCGGTGTTTTTGTATACTCCATTATCGAGAATTCTTTCTTATTAATTTCATCTGCTACTCGTTTCAATCGGGAATGATATGTATCCCTCTTTTATCGGAAATAATACGCGAATTCTGTACTCTGGTCAGTATTGGTCGAAGGCGCGAATTTAGATATTATTAATGCTTCGAATAGTGAGGGGCAATTGAACTTTTTGTTTGTTGTTCGCAAGAATTTCCCGGACCGTATTAAAGAGACATACCGGAAAGAATCGAGGCAATAAACTAGGAAGTGGTGAATGGATAAGAGAATAGAACTTTGTTGCAAGAAGGAACGTTAAATCTTTTATAGATAATATGCGGAATGGGATAATTTTAAGCCCCACGAAGCTACTTCTAGGCGACTGTCATCTGAACGAAGGTTCAGTAATTTGACGTATTTCACGCTCTTCGTACTATTTTTTCATTAGACGAATCTCGGTTGTCTCGATGAAGTCTGTCTCGGAGAGATTAATATATCTGGAATAGGAACTGTGAAAAAGGTTCCTACTTTCGCAGCGCCATCCGACAGTTGATTTCCCCTTAATAATCATTATGCCCAGGAATTTACGCGAAGATGATACGATCGGAAGCGGTTATAAAGTTTTGTTAATTTGCTATAGATTTTTAACGTTCAAGAGAGCGAGGAGAGCAGGTCAGTACATACGAAAGAACCGAATTTCCGAGGCGGTAGCGAAACTTTAGGGGCGCATATATAGTTCGATAGACAGAAGTGAAAATCTACTCAGTAATTATGTCGCCTGCGATATTCTTGATCATATTTCTCGATCACTTCCCCCCCCCCCCTATCTCCTGTTATTATTGAACTGAAGTGTTTGTATTTTTTCATTTTCTAATTTTATATTTAATATTTTCCATTTTATTTAATTTCATTGCCACTGTTTTCTTCTTATTTATTGTCATGTTATATTGTTTTAAAAGCAAGTTTAGCTTTATCAGTGCGTCCGACGAACTTTTTCACTTTCTGCTATTACCGTTATATATATACACTAGCTGACCCGGCGAACTTCGTATCGCCCCACAATCAATAAATGTATAAATTTATTAGCTGAAACGCGGTTTTTTCGTTTCATCCGATAGATCGCTTTATTGTTAATCATGTGAATCATAATTATTAACAAAAATCAGTTTTATTTTCATTGTAGTGCTTTGTGATATACGATGTTTTTCGTTTGATTACCTGGCGCATAGACAAACAAATCTGATGGTTTTCCAACACGGTAACAGGCAACATACAATTGACCATGTGAGAAACATGGGCTTTCCAAATTAATACTACAAACACTTAATGATTGCCTTTGGGACTTGTTTATGGTCATAGCAAAAGCAAGTCGCACTGGAAACTGTAGTCGTTTAAACTCAAATGGCACATCAGTCGGAATCATTGGGATGTGCGGTATGAGAACATCTTCTCCTTTATACTTTCCCTTTAGTATAGTTGCTTCTATCACGTTGTTTAGTAATTTTTTTATCGCTAAACGTGTGCCGTTGCAAAGACGCGGTTGGTTGATATTTCGCAACATTATAACTACCGACCCAACCTTTAATTGAAGATTGTGAGGTGGCAATCCTGGTAAATCCAGCGAGTTTAAAAATTCCGGTGGATAGTTGATTACATCATCTTGGTTAGTAGCTGAATCAGCTGATTTATATATCCTCGATTCGCCTGTAATTTGTTCTTGAATTTTGAAATTTAATTCATTTACATCTATGTTTTTTGCAGCCAATATAGCTCGTTCGCTCAACCAATCATGGTTTCTGTAATTTTCAGTAACATCTGGAAACACCTTCTGAATAAGTTCATCTTTTGATCGAGTTAATTGACAAAAACTTTCAGGAAAGTTAATGCAGCCAGTCAACATGTCTCTAGGAAATTTGCCATTACCAATGTCAATGAGTTTGAATGTTAGACAATTAATAGTTTTAAAAACCTTATAAACACGAACACGATTCAGTAATAGCCAATTATTTCTTCTAAAATTAAAAAGAATATCATATATAAAAGTAAATGTAAAATAATTGGCTATAAATATATATATTTACCCCCTTCAACCCCCCAACCAAACAGAAATTTTTTACGAATTTTTCTCGCCGTAAAAACCATCCTTAAATTTCAACGAACATTTAAAAAAAAAATTAGACAAATTGGTCCAGGCGTGTTTTTCGTTACGATCGATAGGTGTCGAGCTACCCTGAATCTTTTTTTATATATAATTAACATAGGCCCGTGCTAAGTGCATTGTAGTATCGGCCGGCCAAAAATCGCCGGTAGAATTTTTAAAAATCGAAAATGAAATTTTCAACTCGTGGTTTCTCGATACCGGTTAATTTTTAAGACATTTACCTAATAACATAGATTATAGATCTCTACGTCTACTTTCTTTTAAGACCAACCCAAACCCTCTAGCTACCATAGAGGCTTCAAAAAGGGCCCAAAACCAAAAAAACCTTTAAGCCCGATTTTCTCGGCAATTATTCGATATAAAAATACGGCAATACTATCGTTAGACGCGTCTTTTAATGACGAATAACTTTCATTAAAACACTATTTCCAAAATTCCGAATCGTTCCCGAATTGTTGCGAAAAAATCGAAATTTCGAAAAAATCGCGGTGTACACACACCACCACACCCCTTTTGAAATTTTCGGATCGGGTTTGAAATTTTTTTTCGCGGTTTTTTCATTTCATCCGATAGATCTTATATAGTAACGACTATTTGTAAAGTCGGAATCGTTTAAAAATGTTTACGTCGCTCGCTATGCCTTGCCAAAGGTGGCAGGTCATCGATTTTTAAAAATTTGTAGCTCGACACCTATCGATCGTAACGAAAAACGGTTTTCTGTTTCGTATCGCTCATTTTAATATCTACCTAATCGATTCTATCGAAATTTTTCTAAAATCGAAATTTAAATAATTTACCCCCTTCAACCCCTAACCCTCTTGAAATTTTTTCCGAATTTTTCTCGCCGTAAAAACCATCCTTGAACTTCAACAAACATTTAAAAAAAAAATTGGTCCAGACGTTGTTGAGTTATGCGGTTACAACGTTTAGCGATTCATTTTTATTATATATTATATATATATATATATATAATATATATATCATTATCATCATCATCATAGTTTCTTCCCCTGAGTTAGGAGAGTGTATACATTCATATTATTCGCTTTCTCGAGCGAGCAATTGTTATAAACTCGATGTGTCCGTCGTCATTAATTCCTGTCTTCTTCCTCTTATTGATTTTCCAGTAATTTTCTCCTTGAATTGCTACTGTGAAGATTCCATCCTCTCTCTCGAATTTTATGTACTAGGTTTTTCGATTTTCAATATCCTCCGGTAGTCTTTTTTTTTTCTTCTGACTTTGCTAATAGAGTGGAATTTGTCGTATGTTCTGGCCTTCATCAGTCTTCTATAGCCCCACATTTCAAAAGCGTTTATTTTCTTTTCGCAGTCTGCTCTCATTGTCCACGTTTCGGAGGCGTGTGTTTTAGCCCGCAACATCTCATTATTCTTTTCCTTAAATTTAGACTTACGCTTTGGTTTCCAAGCACATTTTTCACATTGTTAAATGTTGTTTTCGTCGTGGCAATTCTTGTTCTTATCTCTTTGCGATCTCTTCCATCCTTATTTATTTTCACTCCCAAATTCTTAAAAATACATCTACATTTTCTATTTCTCGATGGCCGATTTTTATCTCGATTTTGTACTATTACTTTCCATCACTTTTGTTTTCTTGGCGTTAATTTCTGCATTATTTAATCGAAGATATATATATATATATATATATATATATATATAATTATATATATTGAAAGCACAGTTGATATTTTCTATTCTAAAATAGAAATATGGATGGGATAGACATTTTAATTCATTTTCGTATGCATTATTATTAAAAAAATGTTACTGCCCGGTTGATTTGTGTGCACCCACAAGAAAAAATATATGTTTTTGTGTGTGTGTGTGCGTGCTTGTGATTTTACCAAATATAATGCACCGAGTTATGTTTATTAATATTAAGTTTGTAATTGTTACAACAAATTTATCCGTGTAAGATTATAAATATTCTATAAACGGAAAGTACCACCGCCGCCATCAATCAACATTTCGCTGTTTTACCATATCACTTTGAACGAGGTAATTTTCCTAGTTTGGCCGTTGGTGGAAGTGTTTTATATTACACAGGCGCACTAATACGTTTACATAGCGCGGTAATATACTGCCCAACTTATTACTACTCGTGTCTTATTATTATTGTTCGTATACGATAATGAAAATAATGATAATCATAATAATAAATGATAATCATAATCGTCATAATAATAATAATCGTGACGTATAACATTTGGCTTTGTATTGTTGCCCGTTACGTACTGACGATGATGCTGGTAAGTTTTTCAACGGAAATATATATATATATACACACACACACACATATATATATATATATATATACACACAGCGACTACGTGTAACGCCGTCTTAACTGTTACGTTGTAGGTTAGGTTATGTTTCATTTCCAAGAAGGAATGTGTTTCCTAGTAGCGTTCTTTCGTAATTTTTCGCGCGTTATTTCACGATTTCCTTCCAGTTTAGAAAATAATAATAAATAAAATTTCTTTAAAATAAATTTCGATTTCTCGTCGCTGTACGAGCTATTTAGTTAATTTTTAACGTAATTTTTTTTACACAATGACGATATTTCAAAATTGTTCGCGAATATTTTTAAACGATATATCGAATCGTCGGTTTCGATTAGACGATATCGATACTAACGGTGACTGTTGTTGCGGAAGTGATAAAGTAAGTTAAGTGATTAAGTGTCGAACGGTGAAAAATATTAATAAAATCATTTCGATGCATACGTTATCATCATTAAAGTGTAGTTGTGTAATATATATATATATATATATATATATATATATATATATATATATATATATAATATATGAGAAAAATGATTGCATACTTTTATATTAGTTTATAATCATCTTCGTAATCTGTGCTAATTTTCGTATTCGCTTATGTTTAGTTTAGATAATCGTTTTTTTTTTTTTTTTAACACTATCGTATGTTTTTCGTTGTCGACGTGTGTATAATTCCGTGAAACGTTAAATCTCGCTGACTAGACTCCAACCTTGTATGTCTATCTGTCCCGTGCCCCTTAGCCGTGAGATTGTGAAAGCTGTAATATAATTATGAGAAGTACACGTATTCGTGGTACACATATGCGTGCTGTGTTATTCCTTGAAACCAACTTTCAAATGTCAACTCGTTAAATACGTCAGATAACGATGGAAACCATTGCGTCAGGTTGTACTCTATAATATACATGTACGTAATGTAATATATGCGTTATGCGATTATACGTAAGAAATTTATAATATAAATACGTCACTTTCGCGAACAAAATGAGAAAAAAAACCGAAGAATTTCTAAATTACATTTGTTGTCGCGACGATGCTTTAAATAAACTCGGAACTAATGTACTTCTCTCTATAAATTAAATGGTTCATTTATGATTTTTTCATTATTTATTTTTCGTTCCTGTTTTTAATATCCCATTAGTTACTTACCCTCAACTAGTCGCGGGTTGTTCATGCTGCGCGTGAAAGTCGTTACCGGAATTTTTAATTATTTGTGTAAATGTAATAGTGGTTTACTTAATAAATTCTATTATTACGTAAAATTCGGTAATTAGTTGTATAAAGATTAATAATATATATGTGAAAAGTAAATAACAAATGACGTAATATCTACGAAATGTAATATCGAATTATATAAGTATCGTGTGAACAAAGGAACATCATTATTGTTCAGAATCGCTTCTAATAGAATTGACACAACGTGTTCGCATTTATAAATTTGCACGTAAATTAGAACAAGTGATCGTCTTCGTAATATTTTTCCCGCGACCATAAATGACGCATTTCACTTTTTTTTTTTTGCGGCGATTCTGCAGAATCTGTGTCGACGGTTTTCTTCTATAAATCAATATTGTCATTAGAATTCGAACATTTCAATATTTCATTTCTAAATTTGTTCCATTTATAAATATAAATGCAAAGTATGACCCAAGATGAATTGCATAGTGTAAACATACTCGCGCATTTTTTTGATAAATTTAATTATCGCGACAAAAAACTATATTCGAATATAAATGTAATAATTTAATATAATCAAAATGTATTTACCGTAATAATAAAATATACTTAGGTAAGTGCGATTATTTAATTTTTTTTTCGAATCAAATAAATCACTATTTAAACAGACAATATCGTAAAAGTACACACCAACGCTGATGGATTAGATGCAACGTGATTAGAGCGCTGACGGCGATGTGATGATTAGTCTCACTATTGCACTTGAGCGATTAGTTAAACGTTACATTAGCCTTTGTCAAAATTGAAATAGAATTTCTTGCGCGGTCGTCTGTGTGAATTTCCGGTACAACAACAACCTTAAATTTCCCAGTTTTGCTAACAATGCGCGTAGAAATTCCTAAAGTTTTTTTTTTTCATAAATTATCATATTTCCAACAAATCGATTCGATTAATATCGAGTGGTGGTATTTTTAACGATTTTACACGAAAATCTTAGTTTAATTTCGGTATTTACGCAGATTTTTAAAATAGTGTCTATATATATATATATATATGTGTGTGTGTGTGTGTGTAATCTGAATAGAACATTTAATTTTTACGCGGAAAGTTATTTAAATTTTAGTTATCTTTTTGGAGCTATTATTAAATAATCTCGATATTTTAGCACAACTTAGCCGTAGGTAACGCGCGTAACACTAAAATAATTTAATGCGCTATACTAATTTACGAAATACAGAGAAATTACAGACAGAATTATTTTAATCTATTTTTATGATTACTTAAATTGGTAGTTACAAACGGCGTATGGAGATTTACACAATATTATTAAAAAAAAAAAAAACTTTCCTTGTTGCTAAGACATATTTATCGTGTATTTAAGATTTGTTATCTAATTATATATTTATTTAGAAATAAATTATTCGACAATAAAGGTTAGGTTATCTAGTTAAATATTTAAACGTAATATAAAAAAAAAATAGATAGTATTTTATAAATATTTCAATTTTATTATTGATTGTACAATTTTGAATTAAATTTTAAATATAATGATTTTTGTTCAAAATTTCATTAATTTTGGGCTTCGAGGTTCATTCTTCAAACTCCTTGCCGTAAAAGCAATTATTGTATATAATACAGACATAATCTCCTAGAATACGTAATAGCAAGTAATATAAATAATACACTCCCAATTCTAGTATTATGACTTAAATTAAATAAATTATGTACCGGATTATAATACCCTTACTATAATAGCATTTAATACGAATAATACAAACAAAATCTGACAAACACTAGCAAATACAAATAAGCAGGAAAAATATAAAAAATCCACAAACTTAATTTATAAAAAATTAATTATATAATAGATTCCACTTTAGTCATATTTAGTGTTGCTTACAATCATAATTTTCAATATGTGAAATAAAAATTAATTTTCATATAGAAAACAATTGTCACAAAACTGACGAGAAATATTAGGGATATAATCTTTAAGCAATGAATAATCACGCATATGAACAATCTTAGTATACTTGAGAATATTTATTCTTCTTTTTTCGATTTTATGACCGTGTGCTATGTCCTGTTACTTAGGCCAGAGGGACAAAATGAAAGGTATTATATTAAAACGTATGAGTAAGGGGGAAAATACGTTGAAGTAAGGAATAACAAATTTTTCCATTGTTTTCATCTTACCGTACTCTAGATATGAATCAGAATGTCACTACTGATTAGTGTAATATTAGACGATTTTGCGGTCGCAATATTAATCTCGTTATTGGATCCGCTATGTCCCAGTGGGTGTATCCATGCTAGTGCAATTTGGTGCGAATAAGCTTTTCCCAATATGGTTTTCGCGATGGGGATGTTGATATTAATGTTGGGGAACACTTAATATACATCTGAAACGTCTATTTCGAACCGGCTGTAATTTATTACAGCTTGCATCAGAAATCGAACACGAAATTGTACACGAATAAGTGATAATGGGATGAAAAGGTGTTTTATATACCAGTATAACCATTATAATAAGACTAAAGAAGTAATTTTAGCTGGTTTTAGAACGGCGTAGTTTTATGCTGTGTAAAAGTTAATATACGATCTAAAGTAATTTTCAAATAACGAACACGATGTGTCTAACTAATAGCATTATCTATTTATAACTCGGCAATAAATGCCGCTGAAATAAAGTTGCTTCAGTCTTGGATGGGTTAATATCGATATTCCGCTCCACGTTAATTTACTGTCAAGATGCATCCCCAGATACTTAACGTAATTCTGTTGAAAGATTAATTCCCCATTTAATGCAGTGGGTGGACAGGTTAAGTTTCAGTAAATGTGACCTGCGTGCACTTACTTTCGTTTAACTGCAATACGCCAACGTCTCAACCAAGTTTCGATTTTTATTAAAAATCGCTGCAGAGTTTCGTGGACTAGGTTTTGCTCTTTGGCTACAGCTAAAATGGCTGTATCGTCCGCAAACTTGGCAGTTATAACATCGTCACTAACTGGAAAATCAGCCGTATGCATGTACGATCCTCAACGTCGATTTAAGGAGAAGGAAGTAAGGATGAGGAAGAATTTTTTTAAGTTTATATAATAGCCCATGATGTGTCGTACCTTATCAAAGGTTTGCCTGACATCTAGGAACACACCGAGACATACTTGCTTGGCATCAAAGCCTTCTTGTATCGTATGTACAATTCGGTGCACCTGTTCGATAGTCGAGTGCTTCTTGCGGAATCCAAACTGATGATCGGGAATAATATTATCCGATTCTAGGATAAGATTTAACCGTTTTAATATGATTTTTTCAAGCACTTTTGACAAGATAGGTAATAAGGATATCGGTCTATATGAACACGACAAATATTTAATAATTTAAGAAGAAAAAAAAAAGAAAAAACCCTGGTGGTGGAAATTGGTTAATGCTAAAAATATTTTTCGTTTTCTGAATATTAAGTAATTTGTTATAATGGCGTTTCCTTAAAATATTTTCACCGCGTTAATAATATATATAAGAGAATATTGATTCCGCGGGCATTTGTATTTACTAAACATGTAAAAGACAATTTATCAAAAAGACGAAAGATTTATTCGCATCTGAAGAGAAGCAGGAATTAAAACCGAAACACTCTTTCTAATTAAGCCTCCTCATTCAATACAATCCGTAAATTTTTCTCTCTTCTAATTCGTATTAGGTCAGGACATAATCTGCTGCCTAGTCATCTCCACCGGATAGGGCTGGTTAGTTCCAGTACTTGCCAGTCCTGTGGTTTGACGGCAGATATTAATCATATCATTTTTTCATGTAATCTATATAGTGCACACACAGAGAAACCCTAATCAAGATATTATTACAGTTAGGTATCTTCCCTCCGTACTCTATTGTATACCTCCTATCCTTAAATAATCCTATTGTGTTAACATGGCCTCTTATATATATAAATCCAATATTATTTTGTAACCTTTACATCCTCGTATAGTGTATTTTCCTTATATGTCTTAGTTTAGTTATTTATCTTTCTGTTTTATAACTCATTTGTTAGCGTTAGCGTTTAGTTTATATAAATTTATATGTACAATGAGTAGTAATGGTTTTATAACCTAAACTCAATTAAAAATAAAGGGGAAAAAAAACAATTTATCAACGAATAATTGGAGTGTAAACAAATTTTGCAATTGACCATTCGAAATAACACTATGTTTATCGTGTTATGTGCGAGATAGCATGATTTCATAGTCGTAGATTAATATTAAAATAAATGATTATATTGCTTATAAATATTTTACTTCTTAAAAGGTCGTTGTGTTCATTTCGATTAATTCTTTCGGTTATGATTGTCACACGGCGAATATATATATATATATATATATATATATATATATATATATATATATATATATATATATATATATAAAACAGACTGATATAATTCACGACGTCAATTTATTTCTGACTTGTACCCGTTAATAAAATATGTAATTTAAATAAATTCGAAAATACGATTAAATAGCCTTGTTAATCGACCTATTATTGAAGTAACTATTTTAGAAGTAAAAAAAGAAAAAAGAAAAATGTTAATTCGAATTGGTGTCATCCGTGTTTAAGAAATGTCGGTTGATGTAAACGTGTTATATCCTATATTAATTATAGGGACGATATTGCGCAACGAAAAAAATTTATATCGGGTATCAAAATGTGTAACAAAAATTGATAAAAATTTTCTCTGTGTGTGCGTGGCTTTTGTGTTTGTAATAAGTCTCGAAAAGTAGTGAGCGATTGAAAATAGTGATACACAGATTGTCGTAAAAAGATGGTAAACTGCAATGATCCTATTCTTTTTTTTTTCCACTTCATGATCTACAGGAACTTGATATTAAATAAATAAATTAGTACAAGACCGATCGTTTGAAGATGTTTAACTGAGTTGACTTTTAATGCAAGTTTTCAGCAAATGATAAGAATTACATATCGTTGGTGGTCGAATAAAATGATGGCTTGGACCGTTATTTCGGACGTAATCGCTCAGAAGTAATGAGTAATACATACTATTCCTAGCCTTGCCAATACTGGATGACTTGCGCCATTTCCTTTGCAGCCATTTTATATGTGAATGGGTTGCGAATTGACGAGAGGTCTTTTTACTATAAAGAAATTCTTGTTCCTGATAAGATTCGAACTGAAGCTGTGCGGGCGAAAATTACCTATAACACGTTCTATTTAAATAAAAACAATTCGTAATAATTGTGTTCATTATCTTTTCGTAATGATTTATAAGCGATAAAGTGGAGCGCTGGTAACAATTTAAATGACGTTATTATTTCGTGTATATTTAAAAAAAAAAATGAAATAAAATTATGATATATATATATTCATACTCGTAAACATTTCTTGCGTTTCTTCCAAATGTTAATTTTCGTCTTTCATTTATTTATTTATATTCGTCGAATTTCATCGTTTTTTAAATATTAATTAGAAATTCGTATTTTCAGATTTATTTTTTGCGCTATAATCCACCACGTGATTTTTTTCAGTAAGAACGTCCACACTTGATTTAGAGTGCTTATCTTTGAAATTTTCCGGTTTATAACATATTATATACGGCGTAGTTGCTAGAGTGCTCGACTGTCAACTTGACGATCTATTCGAAACCAACACGCGACATAGAAAGTTTTTCATCATTATGTTAATGTTTAACTATCACAGCCGAGAAGACAGTAGTATACCTCGCTCCGTATAACGTCGCATCTGCGTCGCATATAAATAGCGTCTTGAACGCTAGCTAATTTTGTACGTAAAAATAAACGTACAATAGCTAGTCGGGACGTTCCGCAATGAACAATACGACGACGATGATGAGATATATATACATACGTACGTACATGATTTACGACTTCTAAATTTTTAAAGTGATTCGATGGAGAATTCAATAATTGAGTCACCCTTTTTACGGTTGTTATTAATTCTTTCTCAATTTTGGCATTTACTATTGTAGCTACAGTCACACGTAGCGAAATTTTACATAACACGTGTGGCTATAATACTGTTCCTTTTTAAGATGTCACGTAAGACGCGTGTACGTACTTTTACCGACTGCAAGAGTTGTTGCTTTCTTTAAAAAAAAAAAAAAATAATAATAATTTACCCTTAGTCGTTTAGAGCATAGTTTGAAATGTCGAAAAATGTTTGGAAATTTAATAACCGCCATAAAGAAAACGTCCAGTATCCTTGACGTTGCATACAGAGTCTTAGCGCGTATAATAAACGTCTATACTGCGTTAGTCGTCTCACCGTTTTTAAACCTCCGGTTCGGCTTTCGTCTTCGGCGGCGGATCCAATGTTCGTCTTTTGCTTTACGTTTGGTAGACTTAGACGTTAGTAAACGTATTTTAGTCGTGTGTACGGTCGCTTATTTGTTGTAACGTCCGTAATTTCGATACGCCATTTGCATTTGCCATCACCGTCACCATTCCAGAATGTATAGTATGGTAATTTTCAAACATCGAAGCGACTAATTTCAATATCTTTGCTCCGGATCGTCATGCTTCACATCGACCTCTTTAGAATTTTTTAGCGCTATTTTCATTTACGTCTATTCTCGGTTATTAAGCTCCCTCTGTTCGCGTACTTTAATCACTAATCTTTCGTGTACTCCATTAAAAAGTATTTTCATCGAAATAGTATTATAAATTTCGTACTTAATAATTTTCGCGCGGAAATTCTGCCTTTTATTTTAGACGAACCCACTTTCAACGAAATGTCGGTGCTTTGTCCATGAAATACTATTTCCTAGTATACAGTTTGAAATTATATAGCTTATTAAAAGAACGTGCAATATTTACGATTTTTAATTTGTATAAATAAGGCTTAAGAAAGTATTTAATGGATCCTTTCTTAATATTGAAATTAATCCGTAGTTATGATTGTAATAAAATTTCCCTTATCGATCTTATAGATTATACTATAAAGAAATGTTTAAATTCGTCGAATAATTAAATATTTTTCTTATTTATATGTCTATATATTACTCAGGCAGTAGGTAGTATTGTAAACATACGCCAGAAATAAAAATATAGGATTTAATAAATTTGTAAAGTTAATTTTTTTTTTAAGCGAATATAAAGGAGAGAGGGTACCACCCGGGCAGTGGCGCAGCCAGTTTGGATTCAAGAGGGGGTTTCAAACAAAACTAAATTATAACAGTAAACCCAAGTTAAATTGAACTTTAAGTAAATAACCAAAACTCAAGTAGATTAAACACCCCAATAAGCAATCCAACTCGCCAGAGTTATTTTTATACTTATTATTACACGTCGAATATGTAATTCTATCAGATGCAATAGACGGCAGAAATATTTAACGTCGTTGGAACACACTAATATAGTATGTAACGTCGTTGGAACACACTAATATAGTATGTTATCGAGGACAGAAGGGTTACAAATTGAAGTAAATAATCAAAACTCAAGTAGGTTAAAAAGTCCTAAAGCAATCCAACATAACAGAGTTATTTTTATATTTATTACACGTCGAATATGTAATTCTATCAGATGCAATAGACGGCAGAAATATTTAACGTCGTTGGAACACACTAATAGTATGTTATTGTGGACAGAGGGGGAGATGGTTACAAAGTAGAATAAATTCCGCGAAAAAATAAACGATAAATAATGATTATATATTTTTTTTGAAGGAATACTTAACGAAATTTAAAATCTATTCTTCGCGTTTTTCTACAAAATTCTTCTAGTAGCTCTTAGATTAAAAAACTATTTATTTACTTAAAAAACAAAAACAAATTAGGTTTAACAAATGCAAAACTGCATTTAAGAACGAGTATATATTTTCTTATTATCAGATTGATCCCAAGGACCCCCAAAACTATCTCTGGCTACGCCACTGTACCCGGGTACCCTCTTAAATGTGGAAATAAAGAAATAATAAAGTATCGTAATCTGAATTACAGTTAAATTCAGCGACCTATGCTCGAATGCACCATCTAAACGATATTGTGTTCGACAAATGATTTATAAGCTAATTTCTCGTTTTCCTATTTTTAGATAAAATTTCATTCAAAAATTCAGGTCGAATAGTTTTTGAGTTATTCAAAAAACAACACCGTCCATCTGTGGATCGCATTTAATTTAATTCGTTTCATACATTATAATAAAATGATTTTTTACATTGTCGTCAAACATTCAAAATTATCACGTATTTGATTCTATTCGTTTCGATGAGTGTTTTGCGAATCGGTCTCGGCCATAATACGGTTGGAAGGCAGCGAGCGGGATCTCATAATCACCCCTGCATACAATAATCGTTTGTCGACAGTGTGCAATGTAATAAATTTTATAAATTATATACTCGGTCACGCTTCATCGTAATCAGCGCCTATTAAATACAACGCGAGTATTAAAATATAATGACTATATTTTAATTACAAGTTCGCGAAATTAATAATAATAATAAAATATAATTCAACGCCGACACTTTGAAAATAACGCGCAAATTTAAATTATTAAAAATGACGTGAAGTTTTAATCTTACGCATTTATACGTAGTGTGTACGTGTGTATTTTATTCAGCTGAAATCATAAGTCCTAATATTAGTAGAATTATTTCTTCACATCTTATATTTTTACGAATGAGTATATTGTATAAAAGAGGATATTCTGTTATTTTTTGGTCAAAATTAATGTTTAATTTCGATAAAGCGCTGCGCTATAAAATTAAAATTTCTCCAAACGAAAAAAAACAAAACGATTTCTTTGCTTGATAATATATTAACCCTTTTAGTCGTACATTATAAAATTTTGGCGTTTATTATATATACAATACTTTTTCTCACATGAAATGTAGAAAATTTTCAATGTATTTATACAAATATTTTAAAAATCGAGACATTTTACGTCAACCAAAAATCAAAAAACCATGTTAATATAAAAAATTTCCCTATATATTTTAATTTCAAATTTCAATCGTGAGCAACGTCATAAAGATACGAGAAAAACTGATTTATTTCATGTAAATAATACCCAATCCGTCTGTATTACGATATGTACGTTTTTGTATTTGTGATGTTTATAAATATTTACGACTATAATAAATACATCCAGACGTTAAAATCTCCACTCTGAAACACTAACAAAGCAATTTTGTACAGCGCTTTCGTCAAATTTTAATACGCTTATTCAGCTATTTCGATTATTACCTATACACACGTTAATCACGTCGCACGTATGTCAATTTGATGAAGTTAAATTAGTAACGAAATTTAAATATATTCAACGCTGTGATTCGGCGTAAAGATCACTTATATTTTTCACTGAACAATCGTAAATCTGGTTTCATAAAGTTTAGATTGTGGAATGTAGTGATTTTTTATACTTGATTACAAAAAACCGTTAAAATCACTAAACTTTATTTATTAAGCAAAGCTTTTCGGCAACTACGCCATCATTAAGCTATATATAAATAAAATTAAATATCTAAAAACATATTAATTTATAAGTTCACAATTTTTTACATAATTCATTTATTATGTAAAAAATTGTGAACGTATAAATTAATATTTTATGTTTTTATATATTTAATTTTATTTATATACAGCTTGATAATGGCGTAGTTGCCGAAAAGCTTTGATTAATAAATAAAGTTTAGTGATTTTAACTGTTTTTTGTAATCAAATTGTAAATCTTGTCGCGTAATTTTTAAGCAAGTTTAAGTAAATAATGAATTATCGCAATGAGCACATTGTATCGTCATTGCGAATTAGTAGCGTGTGACTTAACACGCACTATGTTATATATATATATTAAAATTTTAATCTCGTTTGGTAGATCGTGATTCTAGATAATTATACAGTGATACGTATGCAGAATTTTTCCCGCCTAAAGCTTTTCGAATTACCCAAATAAATATGTACGAAAAGTTTTTATAAAAACAAAATCACTTCTATTTTTACTTGTAGAGATAGTAATTCGAAAATTTTATTTTTATAAACATTCGCAAATTTTTTCCTTTTTTTTCCCCCTATTGAGAAACTATTATAAAATGCGAATTTCACTAACAATAACCGTTTTAATTTAACAGGCAATCAACATGATAATGGTATGAATTATAATCACGTGACGTCTACGATACCGTCTACAGTTTCTGGATCTGGTCAGCCTTATTCGGCTGGTGGCGTATCTGCCGGAAACTTGCGAAATTATCCTACATCAGCTGGTCATGTTAACCAGTCATCGGCTGTAACTTTGCCCGTTTCGCAGGTGCCCACTCCATCTAATACACCTCCTGTACAACCGGATCCAAAGTTACATTACGTACCTTGTAAGTTGGCCATTAGTATTATTATTATTAATCATTTCGCGATGAAATTACGAAAATATTGTAGTCAGTCGGGTTACATATTACAAAACGTTCATTAAAGTTTCGTTATTTTTATTGCCATGTTCGATTAAGTTGTGCGAAAATTTTACGGAATGCTCGTGTGTATATATATATATATATATAGCACACATATAAATTTCTGATAGTTTTAATATATAACTTCTATACAGCAATTAAAGCATATAGGATACTCGGTGAAATTAAGAAAAGTTGTTGAATCTTGATCAAAGTTAGTAACCAGATATATATGCGTACTTGTTAACTCTGAACGAATATTATCAAATATGATTTGATGATGATGATCCATTTACGTGCCGTATGCTGCTACGAGGCCATAGGCACGGACACGGAAGCTATTGAAATATGCCGGTTTCACGTAGGAACGGATACTGTTGGACCGACTGCATTTGGCTGCAAAAATCGCAATGGTGACGGAAGACCATATCGAATACGTGTTCAGCCTTGTACTTTTGGCAGTGCAGCAGAAGGTGTTCTATTGTTAATTTAACATTGGTGCAGGAACAAATCGGTGGTGATTCTCTTCTGGTCAAGTGACTATGAGTGAGAGTCGTATGTTCTAGCAATATACGACGAATCACTATTTCTTCATGTCGTGTGATTTGACTTATAAAAAAACAAGTGATAATTTATAAAAATATTTGAGTTAACGTCAAATTTTAATAATAATTTTATAACGGCTACTAGAATTCCTGAATAGATTTTTATACATATCTTTAGGTTTGTGATTTCATCGCGATAATTATTTTACCTTAAATTAATACATTTTATTTTTCTGAAAAATTATATTCGCGTATAACATTGTTTTCCCACTATATTAAACGTGTCAAATATGAATCGAAGAATATTAACAAGATTCTCGCACTACTTATCACGCTGTGTAAATAAATAAATAAATAAACTTGTTGAAAAATGTAGAATTATGTAAAATATAATTCGCCATTGAATCGCACGATATTTTAAATATGTTCATGAAAAATTAACGAAAACTTAAAATAATTTCGTTGTCAAAAGTGTTAATTTTGTGAATTTAGTAATCATAAGAAGTACATAATCGCGCTAGACAACTTAACTCTCCGACATATTTTTTTCTTCAGTGTCTACACCACATACCGACCTTAATTCACTACAAGAAGTTTAATCGATGAACGAATTGCTTGACAAGCAGTCCTTCAATTCCTCCGAAATATAGATATGATCAACTTTATATAATATTCAATAATTACCTTGCTCCTGGCCAAAGCAGCAGTACATATAAAAAAAGAAATAAAACTACATTTCAGATAAAGAAATAAAGAATATACGAAACGTTTCAATAAATTGGCGTTAGTTTTTCCGATATCGAATGGAAATTCTAACCAGCAACCAAAAATTAGATAACGATTTTTATTGGCTTTTTCAACAACACCGCATCTGAAAGGTTACGATTTAAAATTCGATATTAATGTTGGGAATAATTGTTTCCGATATTATTTATTCGTGTCTATAACCGCAATAAAATATAATTTTTAACCAGTACGAATTATAAATCGAAGCAAATTAACTTTTTATATAGAATATTGCAGTCAATTATGGTGCCCAAAATAAGAGCCGCACGACACTGTAGTGATTTTAGAACTGTTTAATACCGCACGAATCTAAAATAACATTTAAAATAATTTAAAAAAAAAAAAACCTTTGGAACGACAGTTGAGTCAATATTTGAAGGAGACACAATTCACATTTAGAAAGTCCACAGTCGACTCGGCGTGGCGAGCTCTTTTTCTTTTACTAAATAGAATGGGATGTCCGAGGAATCTAGTTACAACAAACAGAGCGTGAGAAAAAATTCAATGATAATACAACTGAAGACGCGAGCGTAAAGAATGGAGTTAGACGAGTAACGTGTTCGCAGAAATGGTTAGTAGAGAAACCTTCGACGAACTCGAGCAAGGGATTAAAATAGGTGGGAAGCGTATACAGGAAATCAAGATTGCTGATGATCAAGTGATATTAGCAGGCAGCGCCAAAACGCTATGCAAAATGATTAATAAACTAAATTTTTAAAGTATGACATGAAAATCAATAAAAAGAAGACTAAGGTTATGGTAATTGGTAAGGACATCCGAAATATTCGTGTAAAAATAGAAGATAAAGTAATCGAACAAGTGATAACGTTCAAATATACTTAGGACAAATAGCATCATCTAACGTGGACTGCAAAGAGGTTAACACTGCCGTATCGCATTGGGGGCAAACAAGCATTTATGGATAATTGTTCGTTGTTAACGCAGAAAACTAATGTCATCGCCAATGCGGAAGAGACTAGTGAAAACGCTGACCAATAGCTTTATACGGAGCCGAAACTTGGTCATGGAAGCGGAAAGACAAAAATAAAGTACGGGCATTTGAGTTGTGGTGCTGAAGAGTTACGAAAAATTGAACTGACAAAGTCAGCATTAACTCGGTACTAGACAGGATTGATGAACAAAGAAACATACTGAAGGAGATTACACAGACGAGGCTCAAATGGATCATATATTACGGCAGGATCAAAATATCCTAAAAGAAGTAATTGAAGGGAAGATTATCGGAAAGAAATCACGTGGGCGACCAATAACCATGGTGGATACCATACTGGAAGATGCCAAAACATCGACATATGCTGAAATTGAAAAGCAGCTGACCGGCTTACATGGAGGCTGTTCATGAATGAACCAGCCTACGGACTGATACACCAAATAATTAATTATTAAATTCTCTATTTTCGAACATTGTCCTTGATTAAATAATAGTATGATTATTAAGTTCCATTGTATAATTAATTTGTTTTTACTACATTCTTTAAGGGGAAAAAATAGGATGTTAGTTTTATTTTTAATGAGTCAAGTTTTATTTTTTTTTTATTTTTTTTGTTTAAAAAATAATTGTTTTCAAAAATATTTCAAAATCGAAACAAGTAGAATTTAGAAACTAAATAAAGCTAATTACTTATCTTAGAAGTTAATTTCGACTTGTATTGCTTAATCTAGTTGAATGATCTGTTAACAGTTTATTTCTGTTTTGTTTTTTTTTCAGCTAATGCAACAATGGTTAGAGGCGATCAATCACGTAATGTTGTAAGTGCTCTTTAATTATTACAATAAAAAGTTGTTTACTGTTATTATTACTTAAACATATTTTTGAAACTCGTTGCTATTTTTGCTTTTTGTTAATTTTTGTTTCGTTCGCGTATTTTATTTTATTTTTTTTTCTAAATTTGAGAATTAAAAAGTAATAATTTTGTTTACATAATTTTTTAATGAAAGTGTAATTTTTAAAATTAGTTTATAAATTAAAAATGTAAATATTACTTTTTTGTTACTTCTCCGCCGTTACTATTTTAAAGTGCATTATTCATTTAAATCCAACACCTGTATTTCTAATAAATCACCGATTCTAGAAGTTTGATTTTTCTCATCTAAATCTGCATAAAACCGTTGTTTTCAAACAAAAAAAAAAAATTATAAATCGTGACTATTTCAATTAAAAATAAATATGTACGTTGCGTATAAAAATTATTATTATTATTTTAATTTTTAAATTAAAAATATGTATCACCAGGAAAGCATTAGAGAAGTACTTTCTGATATATTGCGAAAATCGTGTATTTAAAAATTTTATTGTTCGTTTTTTTTTCTTTTTTTCTTTTGTAGCTATTAATATAAAATGTTTTCTAGTTATAAATAAGAACGAAAATGGTAATTGTGGTCTTTTCTTTGTAGTATTATTCGTCGGTACCACCACAAACAGCATCACAGTCATTTAATAGGCCACCGTTAAATGGGATTCGTCCAAATACAGCAGCAGCAACAACTTTTGTAATAATTTTTGTTATTATCATTATTAATACAATATATAATTATTATATCGCTTTGTCGAAAAGAAAAATACGAATAAAGGCTCCAAAATTGAATCTGTAAGTTTATGTAAATGGAAATCATTTTGTGCGTTTTGGATATATATATATGTAATCGTATTAAACTGTAAATAATTTTTCAAATTGTTAAAACTACAGATAATATAAATATTCCGCAGTGTTAAACTATTATTATTATTATTATTATTATTATTTTGTATAAAATTGATATTTTAAAAAATCCAAAACTTACGTATGTTTGCAATTCTTCCTATCTTAAATTTAAAGGAATAAATCCCTTGCCGATTTATTTCAATTCATAATTTCCATGTATGTAGTTGTCAATCCTTATTTGAACGTGGTACATCATTTTTTTTTCTTTATTTTGTCTGTCTATTGATTAGTTCTGTGCAGAGTTTAGCATTCCTTCGGGGGGGGGGGATTAATAAGTAATAGACTCGTCTATAGTAATAAAATCGCAATATTTATTAACGCAATTAATTTTATTCGACTCTGAATCTATTTCCTCGCAGTCACATTTACAATTTTGAATAGACACGACATATTAGTACAATCACCTATCTTTTCAGTTTTTAAGTAATGTATTAATACGATAAGGCGAATTATGTCAGCTAAAAAATCGATGTTAGAAATATGATGGTATTGAAAATTTGGAGTGTTTATTGTTAGAATAAAGGGTAAACTTTTTAAGAATATTGGTCATCAAATTGTTTTTATTTTAATTTGTACGATCTGTTTTTTTTTTTCTCTAAAACTTTTCGTTAAAAATGTTTAAATAGTACGGCGCCTCTGTGTTGTAATATTGCTTTCAAACGTTTCTATCTCGGTTCATTTTCTGTCGTGACTCTACAAAATATCGTACAATACAATTTTTATAACAGATTAATCTTCATATTATATTAATTCATTCTAAACCGGATCTTTGTTAATAATCTTTCGTTTACTTTATTATTATTATTAATAATTGTTTTTCTATATGTTTCGAATACTAATGCATTCAATTCTTGTTGTGTTGCTCATTTTCGTAGAAAACTTATTAATACGGTCATTTAATATGTACGTTTCTGCGACTATTTTATTGCGTTCTTAATGTCGTTGTAATTTTATCTCATCCGAAAAAAAAGAGAAAAAAAAAACTATTTTGCGCGAGTAACTCGAACACGAATTATAAAATATCGCAGTTGATAAATTACACGTTATTAAAGAAATAAAGGGCAAAACAGTTATATATTAATTATTTTTAGTTTCCTTGTGATCAACTTAATTTTTTTTTTTTTTTTTTTTAATATATTGTCAAGATAATCCATTTATATTTCGAATATTTTCTCCTACAATTTATAATATAATTTTTGTGTAACTATTATTAAATATAGTTCATATTAATTGTTTGTTTTTAGGTATACGCTACCGGTGCTCCAAATCCGTATGGTCAACCCCAAAGTTCTTACTATTATACACAGCAATTACGGGTACGTCTTTATAATTTCCTATCTACCTATATTTCGATTAAAATATTGTACTCGATGGATTTATAAGACATCGTAGATGCACGCTATTAGCCGTATTTTTCCGAATCCATTTTTGAACACTATATGTTTTAACAACTAACACCTTGATGAAATTGTTTAATCGTGAGCCTGATAAATATCTGCGTTATTGGTTTTGGTTTAGAAATTGTTAGATGCGAATTGAAATAAAAATAATGTTATATAAATGGTACACGTAAAAAATTAGAATTGTTAGAAAATTATGTCCGCTGACTGTGTAGGCATCTGACGATTTTAATGTTATCATTTTATGTATATTAAATATTTCGTTTCGTAGTAGCTGAAAAAAAAACTTATATCTTAACAATACTTATCGTGTTGACGAGTGGTTTGTATTTATCACGTTGATTTAGTCTCAGTGTTCGTTCGTCAATCTATCGGTGTGAGATCGTTTCTATATTTTTTTTATCACTAGCAGTAATCTTCGTGTTGCGGGTTTTTAATTTTATCTAATTTTATAATTATTTTTTAAACTCTCCGGATCGTTCCTCTCAAAATTCGGTCAGGTTCGATAAAAGAAATTAAAATTTCTGATGACCTTATAACGCCAGATACAAATAACGATCATTCCGTAACAATAGCGTGTACCAATTATGATTCCCTTCTGATCATAAGGGCCCATTTTTTGTGCTAATTGAAAGCGTAGATAAAAACATTAGCTTACTTTCTCTAGCAGTTGCGAAATTAATTTCGATTAGAAGAACCACGGTATTAAAGAATTTATTATACTTCGTTCGGAGTTTTCCTCATTATTCGTTGCTAACTTATTTTTACTTTCTCCGGTTTTAAAGGAGAACAAATTAAAAACATTTATTCTCAGTAATTCGAATAGTCAGAAATATCGATACTAAAATATTATCTTGGAAGGCTTGGAAATGCAGTGTTCTATAAGTGGCGAAAGAATACTAAATGAAGGTTTATCCCTATTCCGTTAATTGAAATTAAATTTCAAGGTTATCTACTTACCCAATATACTTATATGTATATAAAATGAGGTTCTGTTGTACCGACACTTCGGTGTTATAACTGTTTTAGGATATGGGCATGTTAAGACGAATTGTAAAAGTCTAGATGCGCTAGATGTACAAAAGAACGTGTCCCTTCATTTATTTATGTTACGGTGAATATTTAGTTACTCTGATCGTTTCTGTCCTGAATATCAAGTACAGCTAAATATTAAAAAGATCATGATGAGAATGTTACCTACCGCAAAGCGATTGATATTGAGAAGAAAAAAAGCTTCGTCGCGAAAGTGACATAATTACACAGTAAAATTACTACGAGTAAAATAACCGCACTCGCTTAAAAAGTTTATCCAAACTACGACCAAACGTGTAAATACACTAGCAAATCATTCCTTTCGTAATAAAACCCGAAATTTAGTCTGATATATCTCGTTCTGATATGATGGAAAATATTTACACACAAATGTCCGCTCTTTCCGTAAAGAACAGATTACTGCTCCTAAACTGTTCGAAATCAACAACCTTGTAGAACAACTTTATTACTCATTCCAAGAACGGTCCTAAATCTCTTTTGCGTATGTCCCTGGGCACGGGATCTATATCCGCTCCTATAACTTAAGGTCCAATCGTTTGAGCCATTCCTTCGCATTGTGCGTGAGATCCTTTATCTCGGTCCAGCCTCCTTCTAGATCCCTCGTAGAGCACTCCGTTACAATATGATCGATAGTCTGGCATTCCGCACCACAGTCGCATTTCTGGATATCGAAAAGGCCCCACAGCTTTAGCATTTGGCCTGTTCTTCCATGACCGGTCTTTATTCGGTTCAATCGAGTCCATATTATTCGAGGTAGTTCAAAACCAGGTGTCCAGAGTTTGGGGTGGTCAACCAGCTTTTTACCATCTGGGTTGTTGCCTCCGTCCCACTCCTGCTTCCATGCATCTGTTAAAATTGTTCTTAATGAGCTCCTGTCCTGTAGCATATGGTGGTTTTCTTGATTTCAATCTTCGTGTTGCATTGAGGTCTTGAAGGATTGGCAAAGTTTTTCGATCATATTTACCCCATTCCTTCATTGCAGCTTGTTGCCTTCTGATATGTGTTGGAGTTACATTAGATAGGACAGGGAGCCAGGCAGTTGGCGTTGATTTAATTGTTCCTGAGATTATGCGCGTGGCTGAGTTTAACTCAGTGTCCACCCTCTTTATATGGGCGCTGTTAATCCATGTTGGAGCTGCATATTCTGCTACTGAAAAGGATAGCGCCAGTGCTGTAGTACGGAGAACGTCTGCATTTGCACCCGCGAGTTTGTGGAGAATGCCGTTTCTGGTTCTGATTTTTGCTGCAGTGTTTTGTATGTGTCTCTTGAATGATAAAGTTCTATCGAGGGTCACACCAAGGTATTTCGGTGTATCTACGTTCAGCAATTTCTTATCATCGATATTAAGTTTTATTTTTTGGTTATTAAGTACTGTTTTTTCCTTATTGAGGACGAGTCGCCAATTATCGAAGTATATCATTATTTCCTTTAAATCTTTCCTTAACCTGGTTTCGGTTGTTTTTATTCTGTTGCGTTGGATTGCCAGTGCTATATCATCTGCGTATATGAATTTCCTTGCGATTGTTCTTGGCAAGTCTGAAATGTATAAATTAAACAGAATGGGGGACATGATCCTTGGGCAGACCGTTATTTAGTACACTTTTCCTGCTTTCTTTTCCTCCAACAACGATTGTGAAGGTTCTACCAATTATCATGTTATTCAGCAGTTTGTAAAGGTTTTGGCTTGGAACTGCTTTCAGGAACTTTGAGAGGAGTCCTGTTTTCCATACTGTGTCATATGCACAAGACAGGTCAATAAATGCTACTGCAGTTTTTTCATTCTTTTGATAACCGCCCTCAATATGCGTGACAAGGGCATTTAACTGATCAATACAGCCTCGTTCTTTCCGGAAACCAGCTTGTTCGATCGGAATTTTCTGATTATGGCTTCTTCAATTCTTCCATGGAATTACCCTTTCAAGAACCTTGTAAACCATGCTTATAGGCCTGTAATTACAAGGATAGGTTGGATCTTTCCCCGGTTTTGCAATTGCTATTATCCTTGCTTCCTTAAATATAGGTTGGAGAACTTCAGTGTCAATGATGTTAGTGAAGAGCTTGCTTATCCGTTCCTTGGTTTTCCCCGAACTTTTTAACAAACTCCGGAAATATTTCATCCTTTTCAGGAGCTTTTCCAGTTTTGACTAGTTAGCTCTTGTTATTTCTCAGACACAGTAACAGGGGTTGCATAGGTTTCATCTTGATCGGCGGCTTGTTTTAAGCTGATCATCTTGTATCTTACTTCTTTACTAAATTGTTTATTCATCTTGTTTCTATTTTTGATGATTTCCCCTGCTATCTTGTTTGGATCCACTGAGTCGTCCTTTCTAGCTGCTGTTACAGGTCCTAATGATTGTACTGATATCCACACTGACGGTACTGTGGAAGTGTCGAACTAATTTTTCTTTATTTTCATTAATGCTGCGTATCATTCAATGGAATGCTAGAAATATCAACAATAAATGCAATTTCGAAGGGTTTTTAAACAACGTTGACATCATTCTTCTCTCTCCGAAAGTTGGCAATTTGATATTAAAGGTTTTTGTTGTTACCGAGATGATGGTGCAGATGAGTATGATGGATGTGCGTGCCATTCTCATCAAAAATAACATTCCTCATCGGGTTACCAACATTTTTTCGGTCTGTCCGTCTTAACGCAGTTTCCATTCAGATTAATAATTCTCCATTATACATCGTATCTATTTATTTGTCCTCCAATGCATGGTCTGCTCTCTCGAGAATTTATTACGACAATTATTTCTTTTGAGAAAAATGTTATAGTTGGCGGCAACTTTAATTACCATCACTATCCTCTAGGTGATAACTACATCAACCGATCAGCGTAGAAAGTGGAATAGATATTTCAGAACACAAATCTTGTCTGCCCTAATAACGGTACTTTCACTACAGTTGGCTCCGCGATGAGAAAATCCAGCTCTGCTATTGTAAACTGGTCAGTCATTAATTCACTTCTTGGTAATGATCACCTTCCAATTAATATATGTGAATCCGTTTAACCTGAATTAACCCAGGAATATATTCCATCTTATTCTTGGAATTATTGAAAAGCTGCTGGATAGCCTTTGCGAAGGAGTTAGGATTCTCAATTGAGTAACGAGATTATTTGGCCGCTTTCGATTTATATGATCATTACTTGAATCATCCTAATTCGGCCTTTACGTTACACGTTCCACGTAATCTCGAGACAAAATAAAACGTTGCAAGTCTGATGGAATGCAGAATTTCTGTATTCTTCGATATTAAAGGAGCTTTTGATGCAGTTCATTTTCCGATTTAAATTTGTGAGTCTAGTATTAGACCGGAAGTTTCTGTAGAAAAACCATATTCTGCTACTTTGTTCGAAGGATCACAAAATTTTTCATAAGTTGAGATTTACATTTAAATCCTTTCCTTTGCTCGCACGCTCCGTCAATATATTTCTTCTAAACAAATCCTTATTAGTTCCCGCTCCTATATAAAGTTGATTAAAAATAATTGAATAAAATAGAACTTCAAATTTACGATTTTCTATTTATACCGAGAGCTGTAGCCTATTTTTTTATATCAACAACATTCGAATGTTTGTGAAAATAAAAAAATTATCAGAAGTAAAATTTGTGTAACTCTATGCTTAATTATATAATCCATACACTTTATTCATCCTTAAGAATATATTCTTATTAGAAAAAGTTTGTGGTAGGTTATTTTTGGTTTAACTAGTTATTCGTGTTCTTATTTTTTCTCTTCAGGGCAATTTCTTCCGTGCTAAGTGCAAAAATGTATAATTGAAAATTAAATTGATAGGGATTTTATATATATATATATATATATATATTTGTTTTAATTTTGATCTGATTGTGTACGTGTGAAATATTCAAATGGAAACATTACGAATATATTAAAACGACGTTATATTTTGAAATAAAAAATACTTTATTTCTAATAGGTTAATTGGTTGTGTTTTTACAACTTACGTTTTTTGATACGATTGGTTTAAAACTATTTTTCTTACACATTTAATAAATGACCCTTATCGTGTTCTTTTTCCAGCCTCATTCGCCATTTCCGCTTTGGTTACTTAATAATGATCAGAGACCGGTCCAGAATTATTCCCCTCAACAACATCAACAGCATCAACCTACATGTAAGTAATTGAAAAATTATCATTTGGCTCGCAAAACTTCATATATATATGTTATTTTTAGTGAAAGCATGCACATTACTGTTGTTTAAACGTTATTTTAATATATTTTTTAAGTTATTTCTTAATGAATCATGTTGGTTCAATTCTGAACATTAATGGATGCGACAACCATGTATTAACAATTGCTCTCGCGGGATACATATTTCTGCAAGGATGGTATTTAATTGCTTGTAAAATGAATAATTATTAGCAACGAGTCTGTTTAAAATGGCTTTTCATAGTGTCATTTATTGAAAGGTAAAATTTGTACAAATAAAGTTACAATTAATTACAGTTCTTCTTTTTCTAAACAGTCGTAACGGCAATAATCCTCAATTATCGGTTAAATTTGCTTAAAATATGATATAATAATAAACATTTAATTCGGTATATATAAAACCAGTTCATTGATAAAAATATAATAATAAACTGCAATTTCGCTTGTTTAAAACTGTGTCCGCGTATATATAAGATTGATTTATAGAACGAACGTGAATAATACTTAATAGTTTTGACTTTTTTGAATTTTTAACATTAAACACGTAAAAAACAATATTTTTTTTTAGCAAAAAAAAAAAGTAATATACTTCGAACTTATTATGCAGTAAATTTATAAAATCATTAATCTACGACTACTAGGAAAATTTACTACAGCATGAATTGCGTTGTTTATTTCAGATTTTCAGTAAATCTATCACACTTAACCGGGTTTCATAATGTGTGATACTAAAATTTTATGACATCCCACTAAAATGTATACTGTGAATAAATAACTTATAATAGATTTATACTTAATCTATTCTAAAGTTAATAATATGCAACGTATTATTTTCCGTCAAACTCGTTAATAACGTTTACTAAAATATACGAACACTATTTTAAGAATTTATTTTGAAGAGAATACGAAACTATACATACATATATATATATATATATATATATATATATATATATATATATATATATATTCGGTTCTGAAAAATTTTTGTCTTCAAATTTGTATGGGAATTCATTTTTTTTATAAAATTTAAGGTTTCAGTAACAAATTGTTGTACTTTTTATCCAAATATTTTTTTCTTCGTTATTTTGCAAATGAGGATATGTGGACGTCAGGACTAATGAATTGTTAACTAATACCCATTCATGCATTAAGTAATAATGAAGAATGGAACATAAAAAATGATGAATTACAGTGTCACATACCTTCTTATTTACTACATAGAATCAATTTTGTAGGTATGCAAAGTAAAATTTATTAAACATTTTACAGGTGAAAGAAAAGTTAAACTGAACTAATTTTTTAATAACAATATCTGCTGTAAATAAAATAACATTACTAAAATAAGACAAAAAAAACCTTAAAAACCAGCCTACTTTTTAAAAATAATAAAAAAAAAAAAACACGTGAAAATTACGTATGCCTATTTACATTGTTTAAATCTTATGAAAAAAAAAAAAGCAAAACTATTCCCCTGTGCTGTGCAACATAAGGAACACGTTACATTTAATGCACTTTGTTCTCGATTTTCCATTACATCCTTCACTATGATGTCTATTTGCGTTTTTACTCACCACTACTTGGAGTAGGTGCTCAACAATTTTCCGTTGAAAAGCTATACTGAGTACATCAGTATACATGCCAGGATGCTGTTCCCATTCTGAACTGATGAGAGCCTGAACAGTAATAAATTCTTTAGCTAATTTAATTTTAAATCGAAGGTATCGCAACAATTTGTTGATGGCTTGAAATAGAATAAGGAGATGAATATGATGAAAAGACAGGGGCTACTGGAATATACTGCACTAGAGCTGCTCCTTCCGATAAGGCGCTAAGCTCGTCTTTCTCGAATTCTTGTTCATTGTAAATATCATCATCAGACCTTCATCATCGTAGCTATCTGATATTTCAATATGGATTTTCAAGCATTTCCATAACATCATCGTCCCCTAACTTATCTTAAAATTTATGCGACAAAAGTTTTACCAATAAATAATAACGCACACGTGCACTAAATTCTACGTTCTGCACTACGTGATAATTAAATGTTTCTAAAGAGCAATAAAATATTCACAAACTATTTAAACAACAAATAATTTATTTTGAATAAACGCGTCTGAAGAAAATCAAAACAGCGTGTTTATTAGACAGACTGCGGACGTTATAAAATCTAGTTCAGAAAATAGCAACTTTCTTTTTGCATTACTCTAGTCCTAGAGTCTACATATGGGGACAGATTTTAGAGAGTACATTAATATGCCGGTGTGAACGTGTGCGGTGACTAATGATGTAAAGTTTTAAAAAAAAAAATGGAATTTTATTAATAACCGGGAAAATAGAGAAAAAAATAGTACCAGATGGATGAGAGGACATTATCACTTCGATGTGGAGAGAAAATGAGTTTTTTTGTTCTTTGAAGAGAGCTCACTATTGAACAGAGAAATATACAAGAATAAAATAAGTTTTACTGCATTCTGACAACTTGTCAACGTACGTACATTGACAACGGAATCGAGTCGATACAGCATTCAAAAACGGAAGTAAATGTGGACATATTTACATTGCCCGGACTGAAGTGAATAAATGTGTATTTGAAAATGAAATAAATTGGAACGTGCGTGTTGCAATATTTAAAAATGACTATTTTAATTATATTACGAGTACATATTTATGATTATTCAATATCCCGTTACTATTAAATATATATAACAGATGCTGTTTCCACAAGTTATCCAGTTCATCGGCCGTATGTTATGAGTACTATCGTGCCGCCAACAAATACACCCGTTCAACACTTAAATCAACCAGCTGTTCAATGTGTTACACAGTCTGAATCTAGTCAGCAACCGGAGAAAAAGAGTACGCCTGTAATCATACAAGATCCGAATACAGGAGAAATTGTTCCTGTTGATCAGTTGGCAAATGCTGGTGATGCCGATTCTCAAGAAAGAGCAAATCCTCCGAATGTAAGTGAAGCAATATTTAACACTAGTTGTTCTAGTATTTATTGAGTAATTGTACACCGATCACTTATTCGAGCAAGTACCTTTTTCTTGCTTTTTTCAGTGTTGATGTTTTATAACGACGTGTATATAATATAATCATTACCGTTGTCGTATTTTCGTTTTTTTTTTTTGTTCAATATCGATTTAAGTCAATTTCCTAGAATTGAAAAACAAGCATAATAAAGAATTAACGATTTGAAATAGATAGCCTCAACAAGCTGTTTGTTCATTACTCCGTATTTTCATGCAATAATTATATATATATATATTTTAAATTATAAGTGTTTCTGAATGTTTTTAAATTTTAAACAACATTAGCTTGTAATCATAATCAACGCTACAACAATTTTTTGTTTAAGTTTCTTAAAACAATTAACATTATTATAATATACATTAAAACTTCCTACAAGTTAGTTTTTTTTTAAATATCTATCTATATATATACATATATATATATATATATATATATATATATATATATATATATATATATATATATATAGATATATATATATATATATATATAAACTAAACAAAGTTATCATTGCATGTTATAGATAGTTTAATTTATTTAACTTAAAAGTCAAACCTGGATGCTTCAATAATGCAAAGCATGAATTGAAATGTCGAATAATTATTAGTGAGAAAGTCTTTCACGGGTTCAGTTATCTGAGGCGTAAATTATGTGGATTCATTTTTATGTATAAAAAGGTATTTCTCTAAAATGAATTCGGTTGATTAAATTAAATTTTATGTAATTGTAGTCATTATTTTAGGATAGATAGAATTTTGAAATATAAAAATTTGTGCATTTCGAAAAAAAAAGATTGTTGTATACTGATTTTAGTTATTTTTAATATTTTGGTTTCATTTTTACGTTAATCTGTAAAATTTATGGTTAACAAAAAAAAGGTGTAATTATAATTCGAGTTACAAAGATGTGACGTATTTTTTGTATACATCGAAGTAGAAAAAAAAAAGAATTATACGTATGTAAACTGACATTAACATTGCAAGTAGTTATGAATGTGTAACTCGTTTTTTGTATTCCTTAATATATTACAGTTCCGAAACTATTAGTTATTTATTTATATAATTTATCTATTGATCGGACATTACTCTTTTGTCCCTCTTCAGTGAAAACTATAACCATAATAGCTCATACCGGGCAATCCCAAGAATCAATGTTGAATCTCTTCTTATTTAAACATAAACTTTCAGTTACAGACTCACCTTTTCTTATACAGACGACATACTTATCTAAGAGCGACGACAAGTAAACCTGTATTTGCTATATTTACATTGGAGGGGTGCTGCCCCGAACTGCATTTCCTCATTTTGGAAACTGTGTCGATCGCTTTTGTCGAATATTACATCGGTTATCATTCTTGATCAAAATATACTACGGAGGTCTTGTATTAAAACCATTATGAAAAAAAACACTACAGCTGTAAATATCATGAAGACATAAATTCTACGCAGTGAGGTATAAATCCTATCGTCCTCTTCCCGATACGTAACTTATTTGTTCTCTGTTAGAATATGACAACTATTTGTTCCATTCAGCTTCTGCTTCCTATTTTAATGTCGATTATGCAAAATATCTGCTTAAGGTTAATGTCTGGAACGTTTTCATCGACTCCAAAATTTATATTAGAAAGCGAGGCTTTCATTCTATTTCTACAGTTGAGATTTATATTTTCTAAATAGTTATAAGGGGGAATTCGTTAGCGTATACAATAATTTTTATGGATTTACAATAATTAGAAATTTGCTTATCATAATCTGGTATAGTACCTGTCAGTTTCTGTAAGCGGACATTAATCTAATCGCGTCATCTTTTCCTGTAATCTATGCAGCGCTCACAGAAATTTTATTCAAAACACTAAAAGTTAAATATTTTCCCTTCCTACTTTACCATATATTTATCCCTATTTTTAAATGACTCGCGTATAAATATTCAATATTATTTTGAAATGCATATACTTATATCTTTGTGTTATTTCTATAGATATATATTGTAGTTCGAATATTCATTTTATACCGTTTTCTATTAAGTATTTGACTATTACGTATAATAGTGTTTTGTTAAGCTGAATTTGTGAAATACATAAAAATGGAATTCATTTAAATGGTATTCGAAAATTACAAATTATAATCACAGTTTTTTCTAGAGCATCAATATTTATAATTTATGTAAAAAAAAAAAAAAAAAAAAACTATTGAAACGCGGTCAACGTTCGAATAATCGACTAATTATTAATTCCATATTTAAGCTTTTTCTTTTTTTGAAATATGTTACAGATTCTTTCTGATTCTGCCCAAGAATTCGTCACACAAGTTAGTAAACGAGCTTTAGAACCATCGACGTCGGCCCAAAATTCTACACAACCATCACCTCCAACTGTATCCACTAATAATAACAACAATAATAGTAATAATAATAATAATAATATCGATAACAACATTATCACTAACGAAGTTCGATTACCTATTAGACTTAATACTGTGCAACAGCAAGCGCTGCTGGGACATTCGGACGAGTGGAATAATCGTCGGGATAGTGTCGGTTCTACTACCAGTGAATATAATAGCGCAGATGGTGGAAAAACGAATACTGTGATACCTCATTCTTCTAGCAATAGTAATACATGTAACGTTATTAGTATTAACATTAACGAAGGTGTAATATCGTCGTCTCCTGAGAACGCACCTGTGCAAGAAAATAAATCATCGTCCCATCGTGTCGTTGTCGACTC
The DNA here is from genome assembly GCA_032883995.1 of Coronaproctus castanopsis. Taxonomy (NCBI): domain Eukaryota; kingdom Metazoa; phylum Arthropoda; class Insecta; order Hemiptera; family Monophlebidae; genus Coronaproctus; species Coronaproctus castanopsis. The sequence continues at coordinate 258,877,839 of CM065053.1, forward strand.
TAGCATGTTACCACCTAGACTGCGTACTGGTTCTGCTCATAGTACCAGTGGAAACAGGGATACATTCACGGCACAGCAAAAGAATCTAATGCCGGATTTTGCTGGACATCAAAATATACAATCATCGATTAGCGATAGTAATAATAGTTCTACATTATTACCCTCCGTCGTTACCGCATCGTATACGTCGTTTGATAGCGTACCAAATGGCGATTACGTGCCTCAGACTGTTACCAACGAAAAAGAGTGTAATCGTAAAAATGACATCATTAAACGTACTGTCGTCGCGCATGATAGTTCTCAAATTACTACTGAAAATTCTGTTCAAATTGCTCAACGTAATGCTGCCGCTACCGCAACTGCTTCTACTAGTAGTAGTAATATAACCGTTGCTCCAGTCGCAACCATCGATACTACAGCTGTAACTACTGTAGAAAGCAATATAAATAACGGACGTGTATCTTCGATCAAGACTACTCATCAACATAAACAGCAACAGTCACTGCAGTCATCTATTCACCATCCTGTAATAACTCCATCCTCTATGTCTCCGATTTTATCGACCGCCGCTCCTGTTCAGAAGGCGGACACTCAAAAGCAACAGTCATCGTCTTCAATCGCCGCGACTACCACTTTGTCTAATATTAGCGCGAAAACTTTACCGACGCAAAGTTCTCAACATCCTCTTAAAAACGAAGCGCACGAACGAATTATGATAAAACCAAATGATCACTTACCAAACCTACCGAAAGCATTCTCTACAAAACCGCAGCAGTCAACTGAAAAAAATCCCAACATCTTATCACGAGAAGATAATAAACCTAATGTCAACGTTAGCGGTAGCAATAAAGGTAAAAAGCAGCAATATAATACGAAAGATGCCAACGATTCTCAAAGTGATCAGCATTATATTACTACGCCAGCGACAAAAGTTATTAAATCATCAGCTCACGGTTATCAAAAAAATACCGCAACCGATTCTTCCGGCAGAGCTGTAAACATACAACATACTAGTCCACATTTGAAGCAATCAAACGGTGAAACCAATACGTCGGATACGTCTGTATCAACTGCCGAAGGTAAGTGATTAAACTGACTTCTTCTTTTTTTTTTTTTTTTTCTATTTGTAGAAATTGGTAATCGCTATTTGGATGTTTCGAGTTTGAAAGATATTCAAAAAAATTTCAAACTAATCCTAATTATGAAGCAAATAGTATAGTTTTTCACGATATTAGGTTCATTCGTCATATGCATCACGAGAGGTTTTAGTTGAAGTTAAAGATTATAAAAAACTGTTTTTGATATTTGCGATTATATAAAAACTATGGTTGTTAAACTGCTTATTTGTAAATGAACTACGCTTGATAGTATTTTCAACAATGTTAATCATCTCAAGTGTGAATTATAAGACAAAAAGACAATTTATCTCGAATAAGATGCATGCTCGATATAGAAGAAATTCTATTGTGGAATCAAAATATAAATGGAAATGTTTGCTGGAAAAAAAAAAAAAAAGTTTAAAAAACTAGATAACAAATTGAAGTGTAATTAATTAAATTTACAGACGTACATGTTTAACAAACATTCGTATGAAATTATTACAAGAACGGAATAGAAGCATAATAGATATAGTTTGACGCACTCTTGTATGAAATTATTCTTTTATACAGTTATTACAATGGACCTTAATCTTACGTACAAGACATTTGTAAAATCAAATTTTATCATCTAAATTTTATACAAATTTTAAAATTTTGCAGCTTTTCATAAAATATTAAATTGCGTCAGCGCGGTAAATAAATTTAAAATAAATAATAGTTTAACTAAAATATATAGGTATTTTTAAAATTTAGACTAAATAGACTCGTGATGACGATATTGCAACCTACCTGCAGTAGTTTTCGGAAAAATTATGCGCTGGTTTGTGTATTTCTTAAGGAAAGTTTTAATTTTCATCGAATAGAATTTAATCAAATATTATTTGCGGATACGTAATTGAAAAGTACAATTCAGAGTACAAGATAATGGTCGACGTGAATTATAACGTGTAAATTAAGTATAAATATTATAAGAACAAAATACTGCAACTATATATAGGCGTGATATTACGAGGTAAAAGAAAATATTGCATTCTGATAAGATCGAATCCAATGGTACGAAATTATTAAATAGACCATGTTCTTACAACAAGTGTTTGTATATCAGTATCCGAACAACGCGATTAACAATCTCATTTGGATTGCAAAAATCTAAATAACATATTCCTTAATGTAATTTTTTAGTTTTTAAGAAAAAAATAAAATCGAATGCGGAGATTGAATCTTTTACGTTCCTAATATGTTAAGTTTTAGGCGCATATTATTTTGTCCTTCGAGAAATGAAATTTTAAAATAATCCTAATTTTTTAGAGAAATAATAATGCGTAAACATTTCAAATAATATGATAAGACGTAAATGGGTCAAAAATCTTTATCCATCTTATCGATGGAATTAGTTTGTCTTCTATAATATGGCATGTGAGAGACAAACCGTGCACGCGTAAATTAAAAGCAACGTTATTAATCCTCAATCAACATTAAATGTGGCATAATACTGCGCCAATGAATGATTTATTTCGCATTATGCGACTTTGAAACATCGACTTTTATTTATTTATAACGATATCTTCAAAATACAATTATTTTTATTTTTTCGCAGTAAAAAATAATTTTTTTAACGGTCAAAATTATATAGATTGTTGATTTCTCTAGCGAACATATTTTTCGTTGTAATAGTTTTCTTAAAAATGACTTATGTAAAGAGTCCCAAAAATTTTGATTCTAACTTTTTTCTGTGTATCCTTAGTTTTTTGTTTTTTTTTTTTAAATATATTAAAATCTTTTCCCTTGTATGTAACATATAGTGTTAATGCCATCACCTATATCATCGGTAATTGATACTAAAATTTTTTCAAAATTTTGTTTGTATTACCCACTGTATACGAGAACTTAATCGAAGATCAAAAAATGTTATCTTTTGTGCGAGAAACAATTTATATTCGAACTAATTTTTTTTGTGTTTTTATATATTATACGGGAACAATCAAATTTGTTTTATCCTAGAATCGCACTAATTTAATGTTTTAAATCGTGCGCGTTAATAGTCTTTATTTTATTAGGAGTTAAGAAACGTTTTTCTTTTTTTTTAAAATAACAACATTCAAAAAAGCAAATTGAAGTCGTATTTATGAGAATATTCATCTCAGTTATACTTAATGAATTTTAAAAATCAGTTATATGTATTACGAAACATTAATATAGAATCGTGTAAAAACAAAATTAAACTAATAAAAAAAAAAAAAAACGACGGGAATTTAAATATACAATAAAAATAATTAATCTTCATATTATTATAAATTATGCAAATTTTTGAAATTACCTACTCAAACACAACACATGAGGTATTATAATTTCCAATTTTACACACAAAAAACAGCGATTTCTGTCGTTTCCAATTAGTCTAAAAAATACATTCTTCTAAGTGTTTTATTTATTACTGAATGTAGAATTGGGGTAGAACAATGGCTGTATTGATTAGACTCTGGTGCGCTGTTTTAAGTCTATCCATTCTTCCTTCTACTGGGTTTTCTTAGCACCTTTAATCTTCTCTTAAAGTATAACTCGTAATAGCCCGTATTCTTGCTCTCTGGTCAGGTGTCCAACGTATTTGTTCTTTTTCCACATTACGCCCCGGAGCATACGTTTGTAATTCGCCATTTCCATTAATTTGACATTTTTCCTGTCGTGTTTTGCTGCATTCTTCTGTTTATTTACACATTAACAGATTCTAGTCTACCCCACCACTGTTATGAGAAACCGAAGCACCCTGAGCTCCGGGGAAGGCGCGCATTCACAAATGGTAGATAATGGCATGGCTTCTAGACAATGGTTAGTGAATACTATGTGTATCAAGGCGCAAGGCTTGGAATAAAACTTTTCTTTCAAAAAAAAAAAAAAAACCTATTAACCTGTATAAGACACGGTGTCAAAGCGAGCATAGCCGCTATAAGCCTTAATCCCGCATCAAATTAAGAAACATCTGTTTCATATTGAGCGGCTTCTTGGTCAACGTCGAATGTCTACGCTATATATAGGCGGCTGTTAACAGGAGAAGAGGAAAACTACAAATCGAACCACAGGGAATGCAAGAAAAATACTGTCTATTTCGGGTATGGAGGAAAATGGGAGTTTTTTTTTTTTCAAATTTCATGCTTTCAAATGATTCAGACAATTTTTTTTACGAATTTTCCTCGTTTTTGTCTTAATGAACATTTACTACAGATACAATATAAAATAATAAAAAATATTTTCTTACGGAAAATCCAAAAAACGTTTGAATTTAATTACCGTTATGATAAAAAATTACACGTATTTGCAATATTGTTTGTATTACTCGTATGTAAACCAAAGATGCCATAGTATGAAAGTAATTCCTTTTATTGGTATGGTTTTTAAAAATGTATCAGTTTAACAACAAATGTAATTAGTTAAATGATTTACAATAAAAATTAAAAAATGTATGCAGAGACCAATAATTACATTACCAAACCTATTAAACTTTTTTTTTTTTTTTTTAATATGATATTAATATTTAGAAAACATAAGAACGTGTAAAAAGCCGATATTTCAACCGTAAAATTTAAAATTTCGTTGTCATTAGGATAGTTTGGGTTGTAGGCTTGATATTAATTTTTTATTATATCATTTTGTTGGATAAATACTTTTAAGACTGAAATTCTTTCTATCGTGAAAGTTAAAGATGTTTCAGGTTTAATTGTTTAAATTACAAAAACATGAAACCTGACACTATTCTCGTTTAATAATTTAAAACTTTTGCACTCCGTTTATTTTGTACGTCGTTTGTTTTAATTTCATACTTGCTTTATTAAATCACAATGTGAATCAGTTTTCTATGTGAGACAAGAGCGGCAAATGCATAAATATTTTTCGCGCTTTTTAATAATGATCCGCTTTTTGTGCAATAAATTAATAACGATTTGCTTTCTGTGCAATAAGTTTTTAATTAAATCATTCGATTCGTAATTCTAATTGACACAATGTCATAAGTATGATTGACGAATCCATTAATTTTCCTACATGCTACTAATTGTTTTACTACTCTCATCTTGCAATCAAAACAGATAAAGGAATTCTGTAACATACTAAATATATGGCATTATTACAACATATACTTCTGCATAAACCGGAATTTTAATATATTTAACATGCGGAAAAACCGCGTCTAAAAATATTAATGCTGAATAAATAATGTTCTTTCACAGAACGATAATTTAACATAAACATCATTTATAAGGTGTTTCTTTTTAATGATCATATATATATATATATATATATATATATATATATATATATATAATATATATATGTATAAACACTAGTTTAATACTTAGGTAAAAGTGTGAAATCGACAAATGAAATAGTAAAGTAAAAAAAAAAACAATTTTACTGCATTGAGAACTGTATGAAGCAAATTTAAAAACCAAACCTATTTTGTTGCTTCAAAATATATATTTTTGTTGTTGCGAGTTTATTGATATACAAAAAAGGGTTAATATCGCGAACTGTGGCTTAAGACTTTTCATTTAAATATATAAATATTACGTGTAATTTGGTACAGTATAATTTTTTTTTAAACACTTTTTGTAAAACAAATTATTACAAAGAAAAAAAGTGAAATTGCCTATCATTTTTGTTAGAAATTACATTTTCATTAGGATCGTTATATATCTAGACGATTTTTATTCTTTCTGTATCGAGTTCCATTTTTTTTATTAATGTTAATATCCCATCGGTATAACATAATTTAAAAATTATTTTAACGTTTAATCAAATCTAATCTATATTAGTTTTGTTTCGTAATTTGTTATATATAACCAGATTATATTATACCAAAGTATGCAACCACTAGTCAGATGTTTATGATCTCAGGGTTAAAATACCTTTTTTTTTTCTGTTTATAGATTTTCTAACATGATATATTTTGTTTCCTTTGCTGTTAAGCAGGTGTTCTATCAACATTAGAATATTTCATTAACGTTACATTTGATAAACGATATCTCAAAATGTCACAGATTAGTAAATTTCATATATTATAAATTTCCTTATCGTTATGAGTGAGTTATGATTATAATATTTCACCAAATATTTTTGAAGTATGTACCTTAGAGTAAATACTTATCCTATTCAGATCTGTCTAGTAAATTATTTTGAATAAACACGATGTACGGAGATTCTAATATGTTTATATTTAATTAAGTAGTGAATGATAGTTACGTATTCTGTTTTCACAATTGAATGGATATGGAAAGAATAAAACCATGATTTTTTTTTTTAATTAAATGTTTTATTGGTGTACAGTTAACTTTTTCGATCGATCCAAAATTATTACCTTAAAAGAAATACAAATGGAATGTACTTAATTTGGAAGTGATGAGAAAATACAATGATTTTTTAAAAAGCGTAATGTAGTAAATATAAATTTTAGAATATAAGTTTTTTTAAATGATAAAAAGATGTTTGTTACATCAATAGAAAAAAAAAATTATAATCAACATCTTTATATTTATACCTAAATTAGTATTTTAGTAGTAACAAAAACTACAGACATCGAATAATATGTGTGAGATAACGTTGAGTATAAAAAAACATTCTTTAAATTTCATAGTTTTTAAATTAAATTTGTAAAATGTGTAAATAAATATTCGTAAATAGAAATATAAAGGAAATATTTAAACGTAATTTTTTGTTTTCATTATTAAATTTTTAATTCACATTAATTTTTTAATATTAAAAAGAAGCAGAAGCGCCCTCTATATGTAACAATATTCGACATTTTTTATTACCTGGATTTTCACTGCTGCCATTTCACATTTTCTTGAAATCTTATTTCGCCTCACGTGGTGTGTGCCGTGGTAAAAAATGTTCTGTTTTTTTAACAAATGGAAACTTACATTATTCATTTTTTCGAAATTGTAGTTATACTTTTTATTCACTTATATGTGCCATAAGTTTAATAATGGAATTCAACTTCGTTACATGTTAATATTATGAGAAGATGAGGAAAAACAAAGATGGTGAGTTCTTTTTTATGTTTAAGTGTAATGAATAATCTAATCATAATATAATAAATGTACAAATGAATTAATTTTGGAAAATTATATGTTTTATGTATATTTAACTCGTGATTGTGTGTACATCTAAGGTTACATAAGGACAATTTTAGTTACTATTTTTAACCCGGTATACTTACGTATGCAGTGTTCAATGAAATATATTCGCAAAATATGAGTCATTTTTTTATAGATGCGTTATAATGTACCTTGTGTAATAGAATCCTAATAAAGATTCCAGTTTTTTAAAACGAGATAGAATAAAAATGAAATTAATTCTTGCAGACCATGTGTCAACAGGTTATGTATTTATTTTTAAAAATGTTTTTTTTTTTAAATGAGATTACTTTGTTTAATCACAGGTAAAACAAAGAAGAAGGGTAAACGAAAGGAAATTAATAAAAAAGGACAAGAGAAGGAGGGTACAGAGATGGATGCCATATTTGACAAATCGCAAGTAGAAAAAGTTGCTAATGTGAATGTTAGAACACCAGCATCTTCTAATGTACGTTCTGCTAGTAATACAAATCAAGCGACTAAAGGAATTTCTAGTCAGAAAACTCCATATAAATCGAAGGTAAGTTAATGTTTATGTTTTCTATTGTATGTTAAATCCTGTCGTATTTGAATCTGTTATTTTGAATAATAGAAAATTATAACGTCTCTACTGCGAGTAGACTGAAATAATTTTTGTTCGAATCAATTTTAATTTTGTATTTATAATTTGTGTGTAATTATTAATATACGTATTATTTCTTAAAATGTACTATCACACATTTTAATAATTCGTATTCTCGATGATTAAAAATCATTCATTGCGAGTAGTGGACTGAAATAATTTGTTGAAAGCACTGATATGAGAGAATTTTAATTCGTGTGAAATTTTTACTTTTAGACAAACGTTTTATTTATTAATATTTATAACTAGGAATATATTGAATTTTATGTCACATTTGACAAAGATTCACAATTACAAGGAACAATATATTAGTTAACATTATATATTGTTCGGTTAAATACGTATTCCTACTGATTAAAAATCGTTGTTTCCAATTTATTATTTGTACATTTGTTGTTAATTTTATTAGCTGATTATTGATTTGAAACTATGTTTAAAGATATTTTTATGTAGCTTGAAGTTATAATGCTTATATATATGTATATTTTTTTCGATATTTGTAGATCATTTGACTCTCTTATATTACATAATAATGTCGAATGTTTACAACTATCGTATTTGATTTCACAAGAATATTAATTTGTATCTTTATAACTTAACTTTTACAGAATGAGGAAACTCCATCCAAACATGAGAAGTCTACGACTGTGAAGAATGATAATTTTAAATCTTCGGACGGTACTAGCAATAAATCTGACAAACCCGCGATCAATGTTAAAGGTGTACAAGATAATAAAAAAGCCGACCAGAAATTATCAGCGACGGTACAAAACAAATCGATTTCTGAATCTAAAACAACAATTGCGACTTCTGAACCGAAACAAATTGTGCTTTCAATAAACCAACGCGAAAAACAAAAGCCTGGTAATTTGATTTAATAACTCAATTTTAAAAATTTAGGAAATTTCAGATATGTTTTAGTATGATTTATAAATTGCAATGTGTTACAATTTTTCTAAGTTTGTAAAGCTTTATGTTTGATGAATAAAAAGAGTAAGAATGTGTATTACATGCTTTATTAGAAAGTAAACTCTTAATCCAATGTAACATGACATAATCGGACGACTTACAACCTAATAAGCTAAACAGTCCACTGTTAATACATAAAATTATGTTTGTATGCAGAGTTTGTTACACTTAACACCCCCCCCTCAAACTCTACACACAATAATTTATATATATTATAAACAATAACAAATTATAAAATATTTATACACCTAAGCCCATTAAATCACGAATTTGAGCAAATGCCGACTTTGTTCTTATTACCTTATCTTCCTTTTTTCTCTCCTCTAAGTTTCATACATTATTTTCATCTAGACTCCAATTCCTCAAACGTAGCCTTATTCCACTTTTTCCATTCCTTAGAGTTCATGGCTTCTTCATAACTTTGTGGTACTTCATCTAACCTCGCATAATTAATCTCCAACTCATAATCATCAAATTTCTTTGGTACAAACCTCTGCCGCTTCTTCTGATCTCTCTTCTGACTCATTTTCACTAACCTCTTTCTCATTCTCCTTTTCATCATATATCAAATTATTTACACACCTAACATTCATATCCTTATAAATCTTCATCAAATTCTACGTTACTTGTAAATTTAATTTTATTTTCCTCAGGCAACCACACTTTATAACCTCCTCGAATCCCTACGAAGTAACCTCTTTCACTCTTTGCATCTAACTTTCCACGAAATTTTTTATCAACAAAGCTGTATGCCAAACAACCAAAAATTTTCATCTTCTTAGCACTAGGACGTTTAACATAAAACAATTCAGCCGGAGTTCTGTTACTACTCGTTCCTCGTGTAATACTCCTATTCACTATATAATTAGCATATTCTATCGCTTCCTTCCAAAATTCTTTAGGTAATCCACTCTCAGTTAACATAGCACGAGCCTTTTCACAAATAGTCCCATTAAAACGTTCCGCAACACCATTTAGTTGAGGCTCATACGCTGGGGTATAATTAACACGAATACCTTTATTCCTACAATACTTCAAAAAAACTATCACGATACTCTCCTCCTTGATCGCATCGAATGTTACAAATCTTCTCATTCAGCCAAGTAGAAATCCATTTTTCATATTCTTGAAATTTTTCGAACATTTCACTATTTATTTTTCAAAAAATAGATTGCTTTAAAACCTGTATAATCATCAATAAAAGATACAAAATATCTATACTCATCTCTAGAAATTAGATTAATCGGACCACAAATATCCGTATGTATTATTTCTAGAGGACGAGAGCTACGAGAATTCACAGTTGTATTATACGGATGTTTACGATGTTTTGCTAAAACACAAACATCACATTTGTCACTACACGTGTCAAGCTTTCCTACAACTATTAAAACTATTAAATCATCTAAAACATCCTTAGTAATAATTTATTTCAATGTATTATAATTTAAATGACCAAGCATACGATGCCACAAATTTAAATTTTTGTTATCAGTAGATGGATAATTACCGTAATTCGATTCGTGTTGATTTAACAAAAAATTTTAATAAAATATAAAACATTTTTCCTATATGCAGTTGAATAGATTTCATCGTTTTTGCAAATATCAATTTTTCCATCCTCGACTTTCATGTTAAACCCTTTTATTTCAATTTGAGACATGGATAATAAATTACGACGTAAACTGTTTAGATATAAAACATTACTGATTAACATTTCTTTCCCTGATTCAATACATTTAATATCTATGTCACCATAAGAATCACCTACTAATTCTCTACCATTTTCGGCAATATTAACAGATACATTATTATCTAAAATTCGAATATTATGTAAAACATGTTAACAACCACTATCGAGGAAACTTTTAAACACTAGTTGAATTCGACATCATGATTCTGCCGTATCTCGTTATTACTACGCGAACCGTCAAAGATAAACAATACTAATTAAAATTAACTTTATAATCTATTTAAAAACTTAAAAAACAACCTCGGATTGCTACCATGATGAATAAAAAAGAGTAAGAATGTGTATTACATGCTTTATTAGAAAGGAAACTCTTAATCTAATGTAGTATAACATAATCGAACGACTTATAACGTAATAAGCAAAACAGTGCCGCCACTATTAATACATAAAATTATGTTTGTATGCAGAGTTTGTTACACTTACCAATGTTTAACGTTTGTATTTCAGAAACCAAAGTGATAGCATCCGGACGAAAAAAATATACACTAGATCAGTTAGAATTATTGCAAGAGGCCGCGCAATGTAAAATTAAAATAAATTTACCTTCAAATTTATATTTGATCAGTAAAGAAGCGCCTATGCCTGTAAGTATTACCTATTAATCTGTTGTTGAGAATTAAATCCATATCTTAATGAAACATTTATAAATATTTTCCATCGATACCTAATTTCTGCGCGTCATATACGAGTTGCAGGTGATTTATAAATTTACTTTGAAGTGCTATCTCCACATTTTTTCGGGACCGCAACGAAGTGCGTGTATTTAGACAATGCGTTCAAAGTATTCTGTATTCGTCGATTACAATATAAAATGTAAAAAAAATTATTGTGACGAGGCGTATTTTATGCATTTTCTTTGTAATGATAAACTATTGGGTAAAGTTATATTTTTAATATTTTCATGATTTCAATGTTTATATTTGTAGTATCCATCCAGAAGTCTGTCCCAAAGTAATTATGGTAATGTGAATCTTTTTGCTCCAGATTTCACTACCGGTGGTGGTCGTTATGTAAGTATGTTATATATGGTTTAATTTGTTGATTGTTTCGTTTTATGAATATTATAAAATGTTTAAAATACTTTATGTTTTGCGTATATAAACAAATTAATAATTTGAACGAAATAGTAAATATTAATTGTAAGATTAAATTGTTACATGTATTCTCGCATTTTACAGTTTGCTTTATGAAAAAGTGCGTTTTTCATTTTAGAATAATGTTCCCATGCGAAGGAGTCAACAAGGAGCTGGAAAAAGGGACAAACCACCTCCAATTCACGTGACATTGTCACTTAATGATGATGTACAGTTACATCAGTCTGAACAGGCATGGAAACCAGATCGATTAACCCACGTTAGAGCGTCCGATGAAGACAGAGGGACCCGAGTAAGTAAACCAGTTTTAATCTTTTGTACGTTATGTACGCGAAAGTTACAAAAAAAAAAAAAAACGCTGAAAACAAGGACAGAAATTTATTTTATACTGATACTTGATCGCATTTTTCATTAAAAAGATATGAATGTTGTAAGCAAATTTTTGTGATAAATATACACGCTTTCATTTTTTATAAATATATAAACGCAGGAATTGAATAAAGCATTTACTGGAATACTGAATAAATTGACTCCTCAGAAGTTTGATACGTTAGTCGGCAAAATCCAAACGTTATCCATCAATACACTGCCTAGACTGCAGGGTGTTATCGAACTTATTTTCCAGAAAGTGAGTATACGTATATGATAAATGTTTGAAATAGTAACATTATTGTAATAAATGTTTTCAAATAGACATGTGCCTATTAGTTCCATTGTGTAAACTAGTTCCGCAAAAGCATTTAGTTAGTGGGAACTATTTCCGAAAATAATTTCGGCGGAGCTACTTTTGAAATAGTACATGTAGTAATACAGTACCGCTAAGAAAATCAAAACAAATCGGTGCGTTCATTTGTTAGTAGTTTTGTTTTTTATTTCGTTCCTGAAGTTATTTTTATATATTTTTTGTATTTTATTACATTTAAAATGTTTTGCCGTAAAAATCAGAGTGTTTTATGGGATTACTTTGAAAAAGATGATAACATAACAGCTAAATGTTGTTATTGCCATCAAATGATTAGTATTTCGAGTGGTTCTTTAGGGAATTTGCAGACATTTAAAAAGAAATCATTTTGGTATATGTTTGAATGTTGAAAGAAATATCGAAGAAAACGAGAATGATGGTGCTATTTCAGGAGCAAACAGTGGTCTTGCTATCAAAACATCGACTACTGAAAATGAAGATGGAGAGAACAAGAGAGTTCTGAACGATGTTCAAGTAAGTCAAAATCTTATCAGTCGTCGATAAGGTCGTACATTAAGCCTCCATCGTTACAAAAGTGTAAAGCTGCTGATATGCAGTTGGTGAAAATGATAGTTAAACATTTTCATCCTTTTTCAATAGTTGAGGAAGTGGAATTTCAAAACTTGATTAAAATATTTTATCCTGGGTATACGTTACCAACACGTAAAACAGTGTCTCAAAATTTAATAACACAAATGTATACATCTACAATGCAAAATGTTAAAATTGCTCTGCAAAATGCAGAAGCCGTATGTTTAATGGCAGAAGCGTGGAGTTCCATTAAAAATGAAAGCTTGCTCGCTGTTACAGCGCATTTTTTAGAAATTAAATCATTATTTATTTCCAAAAAAGGCATACAGCGGATAATATTTCACATTTTTTATTAAAAGTTGTTGACGATTCCAGAATTGGGTCTAAAATAATAGCTTGTGTTACCGATAATACAGCAAATATAGTTTCTGCTGTGCGAATTTGCCAATGGCGGCATTTATCATGTTTGCCCACACCATAAATCTGATTGTACAGCAATAACTAAAAAAACTGGATGTTACAATAACGAAAGTAAAAACCATTGTTGAATATTTTAATAGAAGTAAGCCTGCATTATCAAAATTGCATCAAATTAAAGAACAAATGAATCTTCCAAAATTGAAGCTAAAACAAGATGTTATTACTAGATGGAACTCAACCTGCGATATATTAAATAGATTCCATCAAATTAAGGATGCTATAATATCAACATTAGCAATTTTAGATAGTGACGTAGATGTTATTTTAAATACACAGGACTAGTGTATTATTGAAAAATCTTTGGTAATACTTAAAATGTTTTCCCAGATAACAAATGAAATAAGTACAGAAAATAATGTGTCTCAAAAATAATGAAAACGAAAATTAATTCTTTTAGATTAAAAAGCAGTGAATTTCCGAAAGAAATAAATGAAACGGTATTAGTATTCAAAGAACAAACTGGATAGGCGTTTTAACATACTAGAAGAACAAGAACTTGCTACCCAGGCTATAATTTTGGGCCCTACTTTCAAAAAATATGGTTTTTAGATGAATGTAAATATAAAAGAGCATTTGAAACTTTGAAGAAAGAAGTATGCGCAGTTAATCGGCAAAATACTGAAACCAATAATGATTTAAATAGTGAAATTACATCTACATTAATTTTATCGCATAAAATAGCTGATACTGATGATGACAATATTAGGGGTGATTTTGAAATGGAAACAAAAAAAATTGATAGGTTCACAAAATCTAACAGCAGCTGGAATAATCGAACTGCAGAAGTATCTTACTTCTAAATCGTACGAGCAACCCATTAATATGGTGGTTAGAACGAAAAAAAGTATATCCTAGATTATTCGAAATCGTGAAAAAAGGCTTTGTTTGATGGCAACATCCATACCTTGCGATAGAATATTTTCCAAAGCTGGTTTAATTTTAACAGAGAAAAAAATTCCCTTTCTTCAAAAAAATTAGAAATTATTTTTCTTAATCATAATCTATAACTTTTATTTTTTACATGGAATTTCAATATGTAAAAATTTTTGTATAGTTTCATTATATTTAAAAACGAAAACTTTGTAACATACTATGGTTTCATTTTTTTATAAGTAATACTTTAAATATACCTTTTTCTTTAATCACTTATTACTTTTAGAGTGTAATTGTGATTTAACAGTCGCTCAACTTGAAATTATTTTAACAACCTTCTTTCTAACACAATAGAATATTGCTGTAATCTATGTATTCAAGAAACATAATTACAATCTGTTCTATGTTTGTATCGCTTAAATTGTATCAATTCTAAATAAAATGTTTCATGTCTACTTTTAAAAATGCGAGCAAAAGTTTTTATACTAATAACGAAAACAAATTTTAAGGTTGTTCAATGTTTATGAAACTTGTAGTTTAATAGTACTTAATTTGATAATAGTACGAAAGATGAAAGAATCGGAGTGATAAATTTGAAATTAATAAAAATATACATGGTAGATACTTAAAAAATGATCATTGACAGCTCACTATCTTAAATACTAATTCTTAAGGTACAATTAAAAAATAAACAATTTGATTAAAAGCGATGTTAATTGCAATTCACCGGTAGTATTAAGTATTAAATTCGTCCATTAAATCTAAAATAAATGAAAAATACTTGAATAAAAGTACAAACAGCAATTCTATAAATACATTAACCTCCTGAGACCCACTAATGTATTTGGGTCCATTTTAATGGACCTTTTCCAAATATATATAACTATAGATGGAGTTAGAGTTATGCACTAGTCGAGTGTGTAAACAATGTGTAGCATGTATAGAAGAATATGAGTGCAAAAAAAGTTGGGGTAGTTTTAACTGTTATCCTAGTATATTGGTTTAAAGTTGCAGAGGGCAGTAAATATCCGGTTTTGTAGTATAGTTAGACTCAACTCCATCTCCAGGGGGTAAAAGGTTGAAAAGGTCTAGTTTTTTGTTCGATTTCTAATCTATGTCATCTCTCCAACCATACTAAACAGATTCTTTTTCAATAACGGTATTTTAGATTGAGGCAGGAGATGTCAAAAAAGGTACCCTTCTTAATACAAATATTTGATTCTCCTCTCAAATGGTACCTGTTGTAATCATTCCATGTGTCTGCAACCGATTTGTTTGTTTTTACTCGTGCGTTCATTGTTCGGGTGTTAATGTTTGTTGTTTTTTGTACTGGGCAACAGAAAATATATTTTACTAGTTAATTAATATTAATTTTTTGAACCTTTATTTTTTTGGCTAGTAATTATGAATCGCATTTCTGACGATGAAATTTTGCGTTTAATGGGTGATGGTAATGTATCAGATCTAGATGTTGATGATGAAATTGAGGATATTTGTGACTTAGAGCAAATGGATACGGAAAATCCATCTAGCCATTTACCAACCGTTGGAAGTTTATTACCAGGTACTCATAATTTGTCACCAATTGCAAGTACATCAACGGCAGCTATAGAAGCGGAATTATTACTTTCACCACCACACATGCCGCCATTACCACCAACGCTTGTAACACCACCACGGAAAACAAGGCAGAATGTACCTTAGTTACAACCACTACGTTGCAGCTCCCGAACTTTTGTTTCAAGGAAATTGAAAGGAGTTGAGCACTTACAAGAACCTGATACCGAACCTAGTAAACGAGAGAACTGGACAACTTACAAGTATTTTAAAAATTATCTACCCGATTCTATTTACAATACAATTGCTTTAATGACAAATGTAAAAGCAATAATGTTGAAAGGAGTTCCGTTAAAGCTTACAGAAACTGATATAAAAACATTTATTGGGAGCAACATAATGATGAGCTGCTATGGGTATCCTCGGCTGAAGTCATTTTGGGCTAGGAAAACCAGTGTCCTGCATTGCAGATATAAATTAAGAACAGAAAAAGTCAGATAAACTATGGAAAGTTCGACCTTTTTTAGAAGAAATTCGCAAAGGATGTTTAAAGTTAGAAAGAAGGCCTCAATGTTCTATTGACGAACAGATTATTCTTTTTACTGGCAGAACTAAACTTAAACAGTATGTAGGGAAGCCACATCCTGTGGGAATTAAGAATGATATTCTTGCCAGTTCGAGTGGACTAATATTAGACTTCGAAATTTATCAAGGTAAAAACACCACTCTTGGAATGGTTTCAAATCTAACGGTTGCGGGATCAGTAATTGCACGATTAACTGAGACCTTTCCACCAAGAGCGAGTGTATATTTTGATCGGTTTTTTACCACTGAGCGAGTATTTTCTGTTTTGAACAGAAGAAAAGTACGTGGAACAGGGACTTGCCAACGAAATCATATTCCAAGACAGGCGAGAATGATATTTACTTCTGAAACGGGGTTCTAGTGAACAAATTATAAGAGCTGATGGAAATATTTGTGCAGTTCGGTGGCTGGATAATAAAATAATTTCTTTATTATCCAGTGAAAACGGGATTGAAGAAATGGACGAATGTCGACGCTGAAGCAAAAGTACTAAAAAGAAAATAATGATACCACGGCCAATAGTTATTAAAAAATACAATATGTATATGGGAGGTGTAGATTTAACAGGTCGGCTAATCGCACTTTACCGTTGCAATGCAAGAACAAATCGTTTGACTTTAAGAATTATTTTGCATTTTGTTGACGTCGCTTGCGTCAATTCGTGGTTACTTTACAGAGAAGATCGCCGGGCACTCAAAATACCATCAAAAAATATAATGCAATTATTCGATTTTCATGTTCAATTGGCGCATGAACTGCTATCAATATACCGGGCATTTCGGATGACAGCAGTGAAAATGAGTAACCGTCTGATGTAAAAGTATATCAACCTTTGCCTTCGATAGAATACCGACAACATAAAGCGGAACACATTGCCAATATGTCTGAACAGAAATTTGGGAGTACATGTCGTTTACCAGGTTGTAAGAAAAAAACAAAAATGTATTGTATAAAATGTAAGATGTTCTTGTGCATAACAGCACAGCGTAATTGTTTTGCCGAATTTCATGCTGTAAAAGTAAAATAAGGTGGTGGGTAAGTTTTTAATTGCTTGTATTCTGTTTTTTTTTTATCTCTTCTTGTAGAGAAGTTCAAAGATTTTAATGAAATTAGTGTACACTTTTAAAATTTTAGATTTTTTAGAATTAAATATTAATGGAAGCTCTCTAAATTTTATTTTGTATTTTATACATTACAAAAACGATGTATACATTCAATTTATGTAAAAGATTCCTTGTAACAAAGTACAATAGCGTAGTTTTACTGTATTTAGTTTTGTAGGTAACCATGTGTATTAAGATAAACTCACGGTACTTTAAAAAGGACCATTTTAAAACGTAATTTAAGTAGAAGGGGTGCATATTTTTATACATTTTTTTCTGTAAATTAAATACGCATAAAATGAATATTTAAGTCCTTAATTAATTTTATTAAAATTTTAAAAAAAAAATTTGGGTCTCACGAGGTTAAATGTATACAAACAATATAAAAAATAACATAAATATCAAATAAACATAAGCAATATTTCGAAAACTAACGTTTTAAATAATAATTTTTTTTATTTTTATCAATACATAATGATAGTGAATGCTAGTGATTTTTTAAAATATTACTCTATCTAATTATCTAAATTTAGTTTCTAGACTTTGTTCTTGTTCCGTCGATATTCGTTTGCATTATTGGTTGCGAAATTGTGACTGCACAAAAAGTAGGTTCAGGAACTAATTTTTGCTAATTGAGCGAACTCGTTCCTGTAGTTTTGGAAGCGGAACTAGTTTTCTGGTTGGAACTATTCGTGTCTATTTTCAAAATGCAAATTATTACAACACAACATCCATTTATTGTTGTTGTTCCTGCATTTAATTTTGGTATTTTCAAATTTTACTTCTTATTTTTATAGCGGCGTATAACCCAGGCTATTGCTGTACAATCAGATGTAGTAAATGAAGTTAGAAGAAGAAAGAAATTGTACAATTGAGGGTTAATTGTGTATACATATTTCGAAACTTCCAAATGTATTTATTTTAAACTATAAAACGACGATCTATTAATTTAATTGGGTTATTCCGTCGTTGACGCAAGCTGGCCCGTTAAATGAAGAGATGTATTAAATATTGTTATAGTTGGACGTTTTGTGAGAAAAATCAAAGAGGGTACATGGGAATCGTAGGAAATGAAGCGATAGATAGGGCAGTTAAAAGTCTCGCAATATCCAGTACTAAGCACAGCCTTCAAATACTTCATCAACTATATTTGGCAACGGAAGTTGAATTCATACCACCATAACTTCCTTTTTGCTATTAAACCCAATCTTCTGGAAACTACCTGTGAATTTACCTCGTTTCGAAAGCACTCAGTAGGTTCCTATCAATTTTATTGTTATTGATATGAAATGTATCATCTCGTTTATCATAAATTTGTGTTTAAAACAGTTTCGATTTCTATTATGCGAATATTTCTGTATATTTTATTATAAGCAGTTTGTTATTAGTTCTGCGTATGTTTATTTTAATTTGAATTTATATATAGTTTGTTACATTTTGCAGGCTATCGATGAACCTGGATTTTGTAAAACATACGCTCAACTCTGTAATGCCATGCAATCGACGTTTGGAGATTTTACTGACCCTGATAACCCGGAAAAAACGTTAAATTTCAGAATTATTTTAATTAATAATTGTCAGCGTTTGTTTGAAAAGAACAAAGCAGATGAACTGAAAGCCGTCGAACGCGAAGCTGAAATCAATTCGTGTACAGATCCGGTAAGTAATGATAAATAGTAGTATACAAAGGAAATTTAGTGTGAAAAGATTACTCGAGTGTGTTTGAATTTGTTTTAATTCCTAACTTGGTTTTGTAACTGTTTTGAGGATATAAACCATTATTATAAACAATGATATTCACTAAATCAAAAGTATATTTCCTACATGCTTGTTCGCAATTTTTCAGTGTACTGTATTATTATTTAATATTTGTGTTTAGGAAAAAAAGAAAGAGTTACAATTACTTTTTGAAGGCGAAGAGAGAAGGATTCGAAGAAAATCCGTTGGCAATTGCAGGTATTTATAAACATTTCTATGTACTTGCTTTATTATATACTACATATTTGTAATGGAACATATTATATATATATATATATATATATATATATATATATAATAACTATGTTGCTTCATATTTGTGCAGGTTTATAGGAGAATTGTTCAAACTTGGTATGTTGACTCATAAAATTATGATTCGTTGTATTCAGCAGCTTTTATCGCAGATCGACGAAGAACCATTGGAATGTTTATGTAAACTTTTAACGACCATTGGAAAATTACTCGAGGAGAAATCGGTAAATATGATTTTAGTTTCCTATACAAAAACGTATTTGGTTAATGATTTCTTTTATAATTAGAAGTACGCCGTTCAGTTTTGTCAAGGATTTAATACTGATTTATTGATCTTTAAATGGGGTGTGAATTTATGTAAGTACTCATTTTTGTTTAAGTTGTACGCGCATTTGCTTAATTTTTATCTTGGCCTGTGTAGCCGATATTTGATGTTCCTAAACTTATTGATGAGGAAGTAATGTGCGGATTTTGAAATTGAGTAAATAGTTTAACGAACTTATTTTATACTAGTCTGTAATTTCTTAAATTACTGATGTAAACAAAATAAATGAGATCGATTTACTTTATACTTTTCTAAGTTGTAGCTGAAAGTTTCAAAAAATGATTCAGCTTTTTCATTTTAGTGTTACTGTTTAACTTGAATGTGTTTTTTGTTTACACAATCTTTCACATACTATTATACTGTACATTATCGAGTTTTTATTTTTACAGTAAAAATATGTGTCGGTCTTGGAACAATAATATATCTATTCATTCTTGGTGTTTTTTTAACGTATGTAACAATTCGGATTTTTTGGTTGATTTAATTTCAGATGGTATTTATTACTGTAACGAATACAAAAATGTTTTTAATGGTTGGGACCACACGTACAAGCTTTTTCTCTTATTGTGTACATTTGTTTCATTTAATGTTTCTTGTATTACAACAGGGATCTGCTGAATTAGATCATTATTTCAAAAACATGAAAGACTTGTCCGAAAAGAAGAACCCTAAAATATCGTCCAGAATTAGATTTATGCTTTTGGATGTAATCGATTTGAGAAATAATAGA
Organism: Coronaproctus castanopsis; assembly: GCA_032883995.1. Taxonomy (NCBI): domain Eukaryota; kingdom Metazoa; phylum Arthropoda; class Insecta; order Hemiptera; family Monophlebidae; genus Coronaproctus; species Coronaproctus castanopsis. The sequence continues at coordinate 258,898,438 of CM065053.1, forward strand.
TGGGTGCCACGACGCGATGAAAACCTGCCGAAAACAATCGACCAGATCGACCAAGAATTCGAACAAACCCAATATAATGAAAGAATGAACGCTTCGCTGATGCAATTACCGAAAAGAACACAACAACAAGATGATAGGTATAGGGATAACAGAAAAGGAATTCGTAAGTTTGTATAATTTAATTATTAATTTTGTAGGTTCGATTTTTTCGAAATTTTTCCTGTAAATATATGTTTACTTGTGTAAAATGATGATTGTTGACGCTAATCTTCTCTCTGAACATATGTATATTATATGCGTGTTGATTAGCAACCGATAGCTGATTTATTATATGTATCTGCGATTTCGGCGGTCTATTTTACGACTTTTTATTTTATACGTTATTATTCTTTTAAAACTTTTTACTCGAGCCATTATAAAAGTATTACAAGCCCGTATAAGAGTCAGAAAGTGATCTTTTAAACATCAATGTTGCAGGAACTGGTGGCAGCAGATCTATCGACGAAAGTGGATGGCAAACGGTTCAAGGCAAACAAAATTTTTCGAAACCAGTTGGATTTACGGTTGATGCTACAAAATTTCAACATATTGCTGCTGTAAGTGAGAATTTTAAATATTTCGATATAATCGAATTGTAAAGAATTTTAAATTTAGATATAGAGTAATATAAATTTCAGCTCTAACTACAAGTAAGATAATTTTTGTCTTATACAATTGCACGTGAATAAAATAAAAATTTGTACGCAGAAATGAAAGCCAATTCATTCTTGATGACGATCACATTGCATCGTATTAGTTTGTTATTTGACAACCCTATATGTTCTAAAATGTAATGAATTAGTAGCTTTTGAAAATAATATTTACGAAAATTTTTTTAAAAACTGATTAAATACTAATTAATTTGAAAAATATAAATTTGCTGCTATGAGGTCTGGAAAATGTGATCAGAACCGTTGAAATTAGGTGTAGCTTGTTATTATGGCATTGACGATTTCGAAAATAATACTAATAATTACTAAATTTAAATTAAATACGTTGATACGAATAGTACTGAATCGGATGAGAAAATACTGTTGTGTAACTTAATACAATTGATGTTAAATTTAACATTTTGAACCGATAACTAGTAAAAATGGTGTCAAACGTAATAAAATACGATTATAGAAAATAATCTTCCTCGAACGTTCTATTTAATAAATAAAAACAAAATTAATATAAATAAACCTTTATTTTTTAATAATAATTCGAATTAACCGCGTCTTGTTCATTTTTAGGACTCGCATACAAATGATGTACTCGGTTCAGCAACTACATTTACAAAATGGGGAATTGGATCTGCCGGATCGAAATCTCGAGATACTAGCAGAATAGGTTCTAATAGTATGTACGGATCAGACAAATTTGCTCCTTTATCAGGCACAGCAAAGTAAAGATTTTATTACATCTTTAAATTTAAATTAATTTATGATAAAATTTTACTAAATGGAATAATCATATTTTCTTTTCAATTTCAGAGCTCAGTTTAATAGGCCTGTACCAACATCGAATTCATTGGAAAGGAGTTCATTTAATTCTAATAGAGAAAGTACGTCTAAACAATAAATTTATATTTAATCCTATTAAGAAACATAAGAAATTATGAACTAGGGGTGTATGTTCATGTTTAATAATCTCATCATCTTTACAAAGAAGTATGTTCATTTCAAAATCTAATACGAATAACGTATAATAAAATAGTTAGTTTTTAGTAAATAATACAACAGTTTATTTTTGTTAATCCCTAGTATATAACATGCATATGATATGGATATGATCCAAAAAATTTTATTAATGCTTTATTGTTGATGATCAATTTATGCGAAAATATTGTGTTCGCAATTTAAAAGTTGTTTATTATTATGTGCATATATAATTATATTTTATTAATTAGGCACTGAACCTGAAAGACATATTCGTAATAGCGGCAGTGGTAATTACGCTCATAATACTCAAGCATCTTCGCGAGAAAGTTCAAAAATACGCCCAACGACCCAAACAAATCCGTTGCCTAACCTGAAAGAGAGTGATCTCGATTTGAAAATCAAGGCCACTTTGGAAGAATATTGCAATCATAAAAACATAATAGTAAGTGTTGATCTTCGAAATTTGCCGTAATTGTATATCGTTTTTGCCGTGAATAGTTCTATTCTTTATAAACATTATCAAGGATCAGTTTTATTCGTTTATCGTCTTTTATAGGAAACCATAAGCTTCCTTCGACAGTGGCTTCATTCGTCGTATAAACCAAAATTCGTGAGTTCCCTGTTTCAATATACAATGGACAAAAGTGAAAAATTTCGGTCAGAACTCGGACATCTTCTTGGCGAACTAGTTTTTAAAGATGTACTTACATCGTCCGACATAATAGATGTGTAAGTAAATAATATGCGCGTGTATATCTATTTGAAAGCGAAAAAAAAACCCTGATCAATTTATGGATTTAATTATTAATCAATAATCATTTCATTAATACATAATGTACTTTACGCTTAAATTTTATATTCGTTAATTACTTTCTAACCCGTCTAAATATCAAATTCTTTGCGATTTTTATGCGTGATATGTTAGTGAGAAAGTAATTCTATTATTATGTGAGATTTGTGTATATGATTCAAAAATTTTAAAAAATTACGAAGAGAACAGAATTGCATTCTTGTTCGTAATTAAATTAGTAATTTTATACAATTGTTGAATTTATTTCTTCCGAGGTTGCCATTTTTTGTTTGTTTCATTCGATAACTTAATCATCAATATTTTTTTAGGCTCAGTGATTATATCGTTATGTGGTCGGATATGTTAGTTGATTATCCGAATTACTGGGCATATTTGGCAGAAATTACGGGTAAATATTTACGAATATTGAATGTATTTTGATGTTTTCCAAAGTTTATGAATTCTATAGGGTAACTCGGCGACGACTAACGGTTTTCTTTTTTGATTAAAAACTGCTCGACCAACATTTGTGAATGAAATTTTATTTTAAAATATGAAAACGAGAGATTAGCTTACAATTATTTACGGAACACAATAAAAAATTTTAATTTCATCAGAAATCCGAGTTTTCAAGTCTTCCAGATTTCGTAAACGCAGCTCTTGACATATCCCCACAAAAAAAGCTGGCGAGAGCGACGGCCAAACGAAATTCGCGCGACGCGACAATATGCGGTTACCAAACGTTTTTTTTTTTTTAGTATTGCGAGTGTTTCTATCGAAGATATGTTGCACCAACTTAGTAAAAACATGTACAGCCCAAACGATGGCAACGACGAAGTGAGGGAAGCAAAAACGAGTTTGTCATTTCGATGACAGTACCGTTGAAAAAATAAGGCCACACACTATTCGCCACCCCAGCCCAGTCAGTTACTCGCTCGCTGTGTGATGGTTTCGTTCTATTGAATTCGTATTAGATTCGGACCAGTAGCGGCAGTTCTTCTGTATGTTTACAAATAAATCGGGATAGCTGAAAATGAGCTCTTCATTTCTTCGTCTTCGATTTTTTCAGCATCGTTTCCGCAAAAAGTTTTCGTTATGCATTGATTTCAAGTCTTCCAGCAATATACGGCGAACAGGTTCTATTGACGGGTTTAAAAAAGCAATATGGGAATTAGCAGAGCGTTCGGGACGCCGACTGATCGCTACCTGAATTTAATCGATATTTTTGGAAGGAAGAACCTTTTTTTCCTTGTCCAGAACGTTTTTTATCCACTGCAGAAGCTGGCTTTTCAATCCACCTTAAAATTAAATTGGGAGATGGTATAGGTTTACACCGCATAACTTTGAATTCTTTCGTAACTATCTTTGGATTGTCGTGATCGATTCACGCCTAAAATAACTCCACGCAATAAGCGCGATCCTTCTCGTTTAGAATGATGATAACTGAAGCTGGACAAAAACTAATCTCTCATGCGTACACTAAACGTGGAACACACGGTTTGCATTGTAGCAGTGTTACCAACTGCACTATTGAAAAAACAAAACCGTCTTCTGTAGTCACCCTGTAAAATTTGAAATAGAATGAAGCTGATTGCTGATTATTTTCGTGGCTTAAAATTACATTTAAAAGTACAACGCTTAAAATTTTGCTCTTTAATTTGTCAAGAAAGTACATATATGCGTAGTTGTTTGATTTTTTGCTTACTTTAACAATTTATGTATATGTATATATAAAATTGATTATTATTTTTCATGTAAAATTATGTAGTTAATTGGATTGTAAGTATACTATTTAATGTTTAAATCATTTAATTAGTTCCCATGATAGCCCAAGGTATCATTACATTTGAAGATATAAGGCGAGCTGCAGAAAGAATTTATCATACACCAGAGTGTGGTCATTATATATGGAATATGTTGGATAAGGCTCAGCAGTTAATGGTATGTTATTTTTGTGAACCATTTTATATATTTACCAATATGTGCATGTATATAATCGTACAATTAATGTATTATCGTTATTTATATAGGGCACAGAACTAGTTCGTTTAAAATGGAATACTTGTGATTTAAAACTGACGCACTTCATAAAACCGGAAAATGAATTGGAATTTATTAATAAACACGTAAGTAATATAATTTGAAAGTAAATACAAACATATTGTCGGTAATTTGAAATGCAAATACTAAAATAATGAAGGCAATTTGATATTATGTTACATAAAGTGTATTTTATATTCCAGTTAATATTTTTTTTTTATCCGTAATTATTTCGAATTAATGCGAAAACACTACGGAACATTAATTCAAGTAAATTTATTTCATATAATGACGAAACAGTAAAATTCAATTGTGTATAACAAAAATATAAGCCGTTTACATTAGTAATATTTTTATTGGTTTTCTTTTTTTTTTTTTTTTTTTTGAATGGTCACCATGATGATAGTTTAGACTGGAGTTTCTGATTGTGCTTGATGTACAAATTATAATCTGAATGACCAGTTTATTGATTTTGAAAATAGCGTATCATTAGGTTGTATGCTATATTATAAAATCAGTTATTAACTTTATGATTGTTTCAGGGTTTACAATATTTGCTCACACATAATACAAAGCGTAATGAAAATGATCGCGAATCAGAATTTAAAGCAATAATAACAAAATTTATTGCTATGAACAACTCGGATGAAATATTGGATTACATCAAAGATCGGGTAGGGTATATATTTATACAAATATTTATAATTGAGATATACTATTATATATATATATATATATGTGTGTGTGTGTGTGTGTGTGTGTAACGGCATTACAAACTTTAGAGGATTTAACGTGCATATTGTGTTCATTGCTAACTAATTTTGTAAAATTCTAGATCAATGATGAAACGAGGAGGATATTTATTCAAGCTTTGCCTGTGATATTAGAAATAGATTACCGTGAGTTTTTTAATTAAAGTTAATTGTATTTAAGATAATTTCACTATTATTAACATATTTCATAATATTATCTTGTATAATAGTAACTGTGCATTAATATCGCCAACCTGATTAATAACTTATTCAATGAATGTCATGATTTGTGGAGTTTGTATTATTAAGTCCTCTCTTTTACGGTCGGAGTTGTTTTAATTTTAAATAAAATAAAAAATAATTCATACTACATGGAACGCTCTTAGAAAGAAGTTATCATTTAATTTATATGAGATTAAAAATTAATTTGATTATACCTGAAGAAGCGAATTTTTACTTACATTTAGCGAGTCGAAAAATTCATATTCGAAAATAATTATTTTGCTATAAATTTTTATTTTTATATTTTTTAGAACAATCGGGATCTTGTCAAAAGTTATATCGCGTCTATAGGAACAACATACGATATTTGATCGACAATCATGAAGAAAGTTTAGAAGTATTATGTTTAACTTCTATTAGTCACTTGATGAATAAACTAGAATTTCCTAAAGGTAAGTGAAATAACGACATTGTGTACTATATTATGACGATTATAATAACAAATTTTTTTGAATACATTTTGAAATTTAAATGATATAATTATCGATAAGATAAATATTTACAAGCAACGTTATAAACAGGTTAAATCGACAGCGATTGAACGCGTCTCAGAACTTCATTATCTCGGTACATAGTTCCATGAGGAAACAGAGCAAACAGTAGAGATAAGAGCACGAATAGAGAAAGAGAGGAAAAAGTTTTTTTAAACGTGAAAAATTTGATGACTCATATTTTAAATTACAACTACGGATACGTCTACTCCGATGTTACATTTGATCGATTATACAATATGGAAAGCTGGGTTCTCACACAAACTGGAGAAGAAAAACGAAGCTTTCGAGATGTACGTTTACTTATCGTATCCAGGCGACATGATCAATAGAGAAGTGTTGAATAAACTGTCAAATCAAGCTGAGGTGCTTTATATTGCTCGAACCGGATAGTTAAAAAATACTATGGACACATGCATAGACATCCGGAAACATGATCTGTTCGATATGCTGTAATTATTGACCATAGAATAGGCGAAAACTTTCTTGAGAAGCAGATATGAGAAGATGGTATCAAATACCAGCATCCATAACTCCAAGAGGCGTCTAAGGATAAGAGTTTAGTAACTGTGATAATCGCCGACCTTCGACTGGAGATGGCGTAACAAGAAGATTCTATTCAAACAAACAGTGCAACACGTCTGACGAATAATGAATTTAAGTTAATCAGTTTTGAATTTTAAAAGAAATGATTTTTGTCGTTTTCGTTATTAATTATTCTTTAATCACTTTAAATACTACTTTAGTATTTGAACAAATTAGAATAATAGCGTTATTTTTGTTTTATTTCGTAATATGTTTGCTCGGAGTGCCGTAATCAGTTTTTTCAAAGTAATAAAAATGTATGATTTGCGATTTGTTTGAGTATACATTGTAATTAATTTATTTTTATATTTTTTTTTTTTAACCTCTAGGTTTATTATTAATGATGTTTGAATACTTGTGGGACGATCACATAATTAGTACCGAAGGATTTGAAAAATGGAGGGACATCCCGAACGATAATAAGGGAGTATGTATGAAACAACTGGCGACGTTTTACGAATACATACGGGAAAATGCGAAGTCACCGAATTAATCTACTGAGGTAATCATTTTATTTTTTTAAATGAAATGTTACTCCACTTTAAAAACATGTTTTGAAATTGAAATTATTCGTCGTCTTTACTTTTCACATTATTAATCGTTTCATAAGTGCTTTGACGGAAATATAGGCTGAGTAGTGCATTATCTAATACTATAATTGTCAAGTGTGTAGCCATGTATCGGCAAACTGTGTAGCTTGCAATCGAAGTGTATGTGTTGTCAGTCACATTTGAGTCTATATTAAATAAAAATAATAGTAATGTCAGTGTGACGTATGCATGTAAAGATGGCCAGGGGGTGCAAACTGTTTCTCACTACGAAATGTGAACGCGATGAATCGGAGTTTTTTCTGAATTATCTGCATAAATAAAAAAAAGGGTTTATTTAAAGCTGAACACAATATTTCAGGTGCTTAAAATAATTAGCTACATATAACGAGCATATAAAATAATAATTATAGAAAGAACTGTATCTAGTATTAAATAAAAATTGTAAAACTACAAACCGTGGGTATCGGAACTAGAGATAGATACTGCTCGTTAATAAGAATCTACAGAACTCAAAAAAGAAAACTTTTTTTTAACAATGTTGCTGGAAACGTACTGGCGAAAACTTTTTTTTATTATATTTAAACAATCTGAACCTATTTTATTTCCTTGGGTCACTAATTGTAATTTATATTAAATTTCGGAATTTGAATTTTACAAATTCGCTTATAATCCTTAGTGTAACGTCTTTTTTTGTTGCAGGTGATCGGACAACTACTACAATTATAAAAAAAGACTGCAACAAAAACCCAATGAAATTACCCGGTGCACGCGTGAACATGTGTTATTATTAACGCAGGGACACACATGTGTGTGTGTGTGTGTGTGTGTAGCTTCACGCGTTGTCACCTATAAACTCGTTACTTCATTTCGGTGATAATTCGTATTTTTTATAACGAAGGTAATAAAATATGATAAATTTTGCGCTCCGGTTTTAATAATATTCTCGTGTTATTTTATTAGCATTCGTGTGGGTAAACTTCTAATTGATATTCTTATACATCTACATGTGACTGTTCGAAGATTATTTTTTCTCTCTTTTTTTTTTTTTTTGTAATTGTTAACTATTTTTTATTACGAAATTTATTAATACGGCCTTAATATACAATAACGTTACGTAAATTTAGTTATAAACGAGTGTGTGCGATCTATATACAATTAAAGCGGTAATATTAATTTAGCCTTCGTTGTTATTATCTATAATTATTATTACGTATAGCGAAACACCATATTTTATTTATTCTATTCGTTTTTTTATTCCGGCAATGTATATATGTTTTTTAATTTTTATATGTATTATTTAGTTTATTATTATTTAGTTTATTATTATTATATTGATACGGATGTTTTGAATGGTATAAAAACTAATTTAAAACAACAAAAAAAAGATAAGGTTATATTTTAAATTTTTCGTCGATAATAATTATGCTTAGTTTAGTATCATTGTATTTATAACGTTAAAAATACATGGAAAAAAAATAACGCCAACCAGAGAAAAGGAAACTCTTGCTTTACTGACCTATTTAACTATCTTTTTCTCTCTCTCGATTACTGACAATTTCGTATAAATTTTTCTATTTAGACAAACTTATTGTAATTTTAAATTGAAATTTGTCGGAATATGAATGATGACGCTGTTGTATCTTTTAACAGCAAAACTCCCCAGACATGAAATATTCGCTTCGGGTTTTTCCTTTCTCTATTACGTACTTATGTATTTAATTTTGTTGAGGTGCTAAGCCTCTCTTTACCATTATGTCATTAACGATAATACATTTTTTATAATAAGGTTAATTTTATAAATGGTATTGTTTCGGTTGAATGAATTGCGGTTTTTTTGTGTGTAAATAAAGCCTTAAAATAGTATGTATAAAAACGTGTACATATGTATGTGTATATATATATACCGTATTTTTGTGTTATTGATATTATATATATATATATATAATATAGAAACACTGATGGGTGATAGTTGGGTATATACAGAGATCATTAAATCAGTGTTTCGAACGGAAGATATGAGTAAACGGTTACACTCTTGTGTTAAAAAGTGTACGTATATAAACGAATACGCATATATTCTCTGACGTTAAAATTGTAAATATACGTATATTGATAAGAACAATTCTTTTATTTGATTTTATTTTATAATTCATTTATTGCGATTGATTTAAAAATTTCGATCCGGTTCAGTAGAGTTTGCAGATTATTTTTGTATGTACCGTAGTCGGATGAACGTATTTTTAAAATTGATATATATATATATATAAATATTTTAATTCTCCGCCGAATAACAAATATTTACAAAATATATCACGTGTTTATCGCTGATGAATGCGTGCAAAATCTGTCCGAGTCGTACGATTAATATTTAGTTCGTTTGCAAATTAATTTTGTTAATTGCATCATAAAAATGTAATTAGTTCTCGATAATAATTATTACGAAATGTTAAGGACTTATAAATTTAAAAGTGGTACGGTCCAGTACTAACAATAACAATGCTCGGATTCAATAATGCAATGGGATAGATTTGATGACGATGAAATAATTTATTTTAATAGAAAAAAAAAAAGATATTGACACAAGAAGTTGGTGAAATCATTTTGCGATAAAATTGTTCTATAATTCGAATAGTATATATTAAAAGTCGTGCATAAAATGTTAACGATGTTGAATTCAAATTTGAATAATTTGTTGTACTCTAATATTTTATAAACCTCCCTTCCCGCGATTACATTATGAACAGTTGTAAGAATATAATTAAACATTACGAATTACCCGAATACAGGACTAATAAAAATTTCGAACAGTCGATCAATCGCACGATACTTCAACGTACTACACATCACTTGATAATGACTAGTGCAATTTTTTTCGGCATTCATAAAAAGACATATATTTCCTATAAAATTTATTTGTCGTAAATTGAGTATTGAAAATCTAAGTAAAGGTAGTAAAACACTGTTACGGAATTTAATTTTGGCATTTTAGGAGGAAAAAAAACTGCTTAATAAAAGATCACCTATCTTAGGAAATAATGTGAACGAAAATTAAAATCAGATGTTTAATATTTATTTTCATTTTAATTGTAAAATTGTATTTTTTAAACAATTTTGTATTTGTATATTTTTATATTTTATATTTTACTTTTGGACATCATACATCGCAACAGTAAATGAAAAATTTAAAATTCCACCAGTATACAACTTTTACAGAATCCGGAAAATAATATTGAAGAAAAAATTAATATAAAAAAACAAAATTAATAAACAAGTATATTGATATTAAATTTCAACAAATCAAAAAATAGAACATTAGCGGAACATCATTTTTGGAGTATATTTTCACAATAACCATCGCATATTTTTAAGTAATTATATTTAATTTATATTTTTAAAATTATGATGTTTTAAAATGTTTCACTTGATAATGGCGTAAATGCCGAAAAGCTTTGTGTTTTATTTAAATAAATATTAGTGATTTAACTAATTTTCAATTGATTTTTTATGAAAATTAAAATATCTAACGAATACTAAATCTTTTTACGCCATCTCCGACCGAAGTTTGGCGATTAGCTGTTCTGGCTTCGTCCTTGGACGCCTCTGCAAAACTTTCTAGATGTCTTGTTGTACCACCGACGCCTATCAGCTCTTCGTGACATTTTTCTTCTCCCTGGTTTCTGATGTCTAAATGATCGTAATATTTTAATTTTCTGGAGCGTATTTGATATTTTTCGCAGCACATCTGTATTGGTAATATGGTCTTTATATGAAATCTTCAAAATACGGTGATATATATATATATCCAGCGCTTCGATCTTCTTTTCAAGCGTGGATGTGAGAATCCAGCTTTCCATACCATAAAGTAGTACCACCGGCTATATGTAACATCTCAGCAGTCTTAACTGTAGGTTAATACCTTTCCGTGTCATCAGGTTTTTTCATATTTAAAAAGGTCTTCCTTGCCTTTTCTATTGTGATCGATTGATCGGTTTCCTCATGAAACCAGGTTCCCTGATATTGAAATTTATGAACTCTAACGAATACTAATAAAACAAATAAAATATAAGTTCAACTAGCCTTCATTTAAAAATAACAAAAGAATAGCAATATAAAAAACAAAAATGAAAAGTAAAAGGCTAACACGATTTATTCCAGTCAGACACAAACGACCGTACAAAATTTCTAAATCCAAAATAAAAAAAAAAAATAGTTCATCGATGAATCTATTTTTTAATATAATCATTTTCGAAAAAAATGGTTTTGTAGTATTAGTGAATCCGTGTCTGTAGTGTGTAGCAAAATGCTGAGAAGAATGATTTTATTGCGTGCAAACCACCACGAGTTGTGGCCGGGTATAATTATTTAATTACATCATTTAACAGAAAGATAATGACCATTTACTCGAACATATTTTTTTACGATATTTTAAAAATGTTCAATTACGAACGTAATTTTCAGGTCATAACATTTGATAACGAATCAATTTATCATTTTCTTCATTCCGCATATCGCACTCAAGTACATTTTCAAACACACATTTGCTTCATCTAAACATTTTACATTTGAACATTTAAAAAGTAATGTATACAAAACTTGCGGATATATTTCAGCTAGTATTTTAAAGTAAGTAAATAGAAAATGGGAATTGTTATTTTTTATTTGAAAGCGTTGAAAATTGCGGACAAAATGGTGATTTTTACTAAAAAGCTGAATGTAAAAACATTTCTTCATGATAATCCAAAGTATTAACAAAAATAATGATTTATGAAAAATGTTGAACCTTTAGTGATACAGTACAGTGGTGCTCACGACTGGTTTTAATTTATTTGTAAGAACTAATGAATTCAGTAAATGAATAGATTTGCATACGAATGCTTCAAAACCAAAATGGAAGACGTTGGGAATATACACAATATTAACAATACGACTTGATAACGTCGAGATCGCTAAAACAATTTTCATAAAATGTTTCAAGATATTAACAACTACACAGAGAGTGTAGCCGCTCCTTGAACAGACAGTTATTAACGTTAAAAATAACATTATTAATATAAGTGGAATTAGGACGATTTGTAAGTTGATCTTAGATGTTAAATAGTACAGGTGTTGATATACTTAAAAAAAAAGGGACTTGAAGATAAGTCTTCATATATATCTCCTTCGATGTTGTGTTTTTAGCGTTCTACCGTATATCTTTATATGTGCGATGACTGTTCGTGCTAACCTGGAAATGTACTTGTACAATTTCATGTAAATGTTTACAAATTGAACTTTTTTATCTTTCCAATGTTTTTTGAACTATTCTTCTTTCGAGCGGGTATGAGAAATGAAATGGTTATTGATAATTTCAGTGAAAAATTCACTTTTGTTAATATGAAGTAACAGCGACCGAGCTTTTGTTTGGTTATTTTTTTGTAGAAACGTTTTTTTCGCAAAATATATTTAGATAAAAACCGTTACACACGTAACTGTTTAATCGTACAGAATTCCGTTTCATAAATATCCAGAGTTGTAACCAAACATTTCGTTTTGAAAAGGATCAGACCACCCTTAATGTTTTTTAAACTATTTTTTTAATTTTTCGATTTTTTTTCTGAAAATAATTATTTCATAGATTAAAAAATATTTTCAGGAAGATCCGATATCTTAAATCGAAACGGTACACGATATAGAAAATTTTAATTGTAATTACTATTAAACACTCCCGGACCAAAGCTTTAACCGGAACGGGGCGCATTCACAGATAGCGGATAGTGGGACAGACAGATATGTAGGTTAGCTACGAATAAGACATTAGTCAAATAAGCAGTCGTGGACCAAAAGCGGCTACGGGTGTAAAGTCTCAGGCAGGTGATTCCAGTAGTGACAGGTAAGAGACACGAGGATGCAAATGGCCAGCTTGAAGAACTGGCCAATAAAAGTCTGCATAAATTTTATGACTGTCTCTCCCTAGGCAGGTTTAGGTCGCTGTAAACCTTACACCGTTACCTCCTCAGTAACAAACCGCTGCCTTGCGGTTAGGGTCTTTACCAAAAAGCTAAGGGAGTATACCCTGACAGAAAATCCTCAGGCAGGTAATGGGAAACCAGCTGAGTAATTTTTCCAAGAACATCAAGAAGACACATTTAAAAAAAAATGCCACGGGATCCGAATGGCAATCGGCGTCCTGAATACCGGGGTCAGGATGTGAAGTATATGACCGGTCATATGGACAGAGACTCCCAGCTGCCATAAATGTACGACTGGGAGATTTACAAACGCGCAATTTAATTTGGGAACTATGTCAGAGGACGTCAAGAACCAGGAAAACTCTTTGTGGTGCAGATGAAATTCAGAAAATATGGAGTAGATATATGTAGAATTGCCGAAACACATTATCGTCAAAACGGCCATTTTGAAACGACTCATAATATCGTATTTCGTTCGAGTAATGTTAACGAAAGTAGAAATGGCGTGGCAATACTAGTAAATAAACGACTACGTAGTTTAGTTACAGGCTATAGAGCTAAAAGAGATCGAGTAATCGCATTAAGAATAAATACAAGACCAATAGCAGTAAATTGAATACAAGTGTATGCACCAACAAATCTTTCCGATGATGAGAAAGTAGAAGAGTTCTATACTGATGTTCAAGAAAAAATTAATAGAATACCGAGAAATGAAATGATAATTTTGATGAGCGATCTAAACGCAAAGGTTGGATGTGCAGACAAACATTTAAAACATGTAGTTGGAAAATTTGAAGTGGGAACACCTAATGAAAGGGGGGAGCGCCTCATAGAATTTGCAATTGAAAATAAACTGATGATAGCGAATGTGATTTTCCAACATCGAAGATTGAACACATGGATCTCTCCTGGAGGTCGGAATAGAAATCAGATTGATTATTTCATGATCCCAAACCGATGGAAGTTATGTTGTAAGAATGTTATTGTTCGATCGGGAGCTGAGTGCGGTTCTGACCGCAGATTAATAATCATGGAAATACTGGGAGAGCTGAAAGCTCATAAGAAACAGCAGCGAACACACAGATTGGTGATCAATGTTCCCAAGGCTTTTGTAACAGCACTCGAAACGAGAGCAATAATGAACGCAGTGAACTTATTAATACAACAACAGTGGGAGAAAATGAAGAATATCATAAAGAAGATATACAAAGGAACACAAACGCAGAACCAGCAGTCATTAAAAAAACTATGGCTGTCTGAAGAAACTATGAAACTTTTTAACCATCGAAGAGAAATGAAGGAAAATGGAAAGTACAAAGCAGATATAACAATAAATCGAAAAATTTCAAAAAGTTGTAAAAATTATAAAAATATGTACATCAATAATATATGTAAAGAAATCTAATCCCACGCGGAGAATGTGGAACCAAAGTATTTGTATGGAAAAACTAAGTTAATGGTGATTGATCGGAAGAATATAATAAAGAAAAAACATGAAACTATTCCTGGTTATGAAACGGTGGAAAAGTTCATTTACTTGGGATGCTTGTTGGAAAGCAAAGGATGCTCTGAAGGTGAGATCAGGAGAAGAATTCAACTAGCACGGAGTGCGATGGTTAAACTAACCCGAATATGGAAAGACTCTCCTCTGTGACGAAAAATAATAAAATTCAATTAGTACGCACGCTGGTTTTTTCAATATTTCCGTATGGTGCAGAAACGTGGATGATCAGAAAATCCGAACAAATTTCGCATAAATAGTTTCGATGCTGGAGGCGGCTCCTTCGGGTTTCGTGGATGGGAAAGCGTAGTAATGCGTCTATTTTGAAAGAAGTTGGTAGAACCCGCAAATTAACAACGGAAGTTAAAATTTTTTGGTCACATCATACGAAAACATGATGGAATCGAAAGAGCAATAGTTATGGGAAGAATGAATAGTGTAGAGTACCAGTTAGATGGACAGATATAGCGACTGCTGCATCTCGGATGACACTTTCAAGATGCGTTCATGATGCCGAAGATCGTCAAGGATGGAGGCAGAAAATGTGGGAGCTGTTACCTTGATCACGATACTCCTATGTGGGGTTACGAGAAAATGATTATGATGACTGCTATACGCGATAAATAGTAAATTTCTAAGCTTATAACATTGAACGGTTAATGCGATTGAGCTGAAATTTTTAACGTACGTTTAAATAAGTATCGAAAAAAAACTAAATTTCTTACGAGGGTATACTCGGTGTAGATTCACGAAATTTTAAAATTTATAATTTGCATACAAGCAATTTTTAAGATGAATTACACGTATAAAATTTCATTGAAATCGTTAGAACGTCTACGAGATAGTCGAGTATATATATAAATATATACATATGTACAGGAATTGCTTGTATAATAAGGTAAGAGCAGTGACATTCTCAAATGATACTCCAAAGAAATAAGCTACCATTAATATTGACTTACGAAGTAACCTTTAAGTTTCTTGTTCCAAATATTAGAAGCCAGTTTTGTAATATTCCAGAATTGTAAGTAGTTTGTATATTTTTTTTCAAGTTGTTTTGTTTGGTACACAATATGTCAGATTTTGATAAAATATTAATTGATGGCCGACCAATGAATGCGGAACAGGTAATGAATCTTGTTTCAGAATTAGATAATGAATTGAATGTTGAAGGGACAGCTCAAATTGATAATATAATTCATGATGATGATGACCGCCTGACTGATGCAGAGAGTGAGCATGACGCTGATTCATGTATTTCTTTTGATTCGGAATGTGACAAAAGTACCACGGAAAATAAAAATTCAGCTTATTATTATGGCAAGAATAGATTCAAATGGGCTAAATATCAGCCAAATACTTCGCGCAGTAGGCAGCACAATATTATTAGAACACATTTGCCGGGAATCAAAGGTAAAGCATTGACTTGTAGACCAGAAACACCTTGCCAAGCTTGGTCACTTCTAATTACTGAAGAAATGCTTCAAATTATTTTAGATCATACCAATGCTAAAATAACTGACATGAGTGTACACTATGGAAATACTGCAACGTTTATTGGTCATTTGTCTCATGCTGAACTGAAAGCATTTTTTGGTCTTATTTATCTTGTTGGTGTGTTCAAATCAAATCATGAGGATTTATCTTCATTGTGGGAAACTTATGGCACAGGAAGACCAATATTTAGAGCAACCATGTCAAAACTGCGATTTCTATTTTTGCTTTCTTGTCTAAGGTTCGATGATATAAACAACAGGAATGCTAATTTGGTGCAACCAATGTAAAATACTATGACTTTTTTAGTGTCTAAAAACATTGCCGACAGTTTTTACAGTATGCAAGGTATAATGTTCCAATTTTTTCCAGGTGTTAATTAAAGCGTTGCAAGCGACAACAAATTAAAGATTTCACCAGATGGAGCCCCGTTTTTGAACTATATGAAATAATTTAAGTTCTGTTTTATTTGCATGAAATTTGTACAGTGTTTGCAATAATGTTGATTTTTTTTAATTTTTTTTTTTAATTTTCACAATATTATACTTTTATTTTATTGTAGAAGTGTTGTAGTTAGTTGTATAAAAAAAGTGAGTGTTTTGAATAAAGTGGATAATGTTATTTTCCACATTTAAGATTGGGGTCAAAAATGACCCCACGATAGCAGTTACGTAACATGAAATGACGATAGTAGTTGAGGGTTAAATCACGGTATCATTATTGTCTTTTTAATAATGATGGTGAATAAAAAATTTATATATATATATATATATATACAAAATTTTGTTATCTTTTATATAATATAGAAATTTTTATGTTGGTGCAGGCGTTGTAGCGAATGGTGCGTCATCTATTAGAGATTTCGGAAAATAAATATAAATCCGTGAACAGTGTAGAATATGAGACATATTTTCAAATAGTTATGAATAATATGTTTTAATGTACATTTTGAACTATCACATTTAATAGTTTGTATGTGTAAGTACTTTTTTCCTTATGCCAAATGAAAATTTTAAATAAATCTGGGAAAGGTAATTAATCTTTGTATTTATTCTCTGTTTTCAGTTATTAACATGTTATGACGCGATTTCATTAATAAATATGCTTACAAATTCTTTATGTAATTAACGCTTTTAATTAAAATATGAAATTCAGAAAATCATTTTTTTATTCTAATAACAAAAATCTTAATTTGTAATTAGAAAATGGTTCTCGTTTAAACGCAGCCGGCATTTTTATAGTAACTTTTTTAAAAGTTTTTCCAAGACTATTTTGGTATTATTTGAAATTAATAATCAGACATTTTAAATATCAACATTCGAATTAATCGGACGGTAATTGGATGTCGGAAATCCTAGAGTTTACTCTATCCACATTCATATCCCTTGTATTATAATATAAAGTGTAGTAATTTAACTTAAATATACCGTTTGTTAAAATTATTAACAATGAAATACACGACTAAACAATTATACATGCATAATGGCATGATGGCATGGTTACTAAAAACATTTGTTGTTTATGAAATGTTGATAATTTTAATCCATTATATTGTGTGCTTGTTATTTCGTGTAAGGTACTAATTGATTACGGAGATATATGATTTTCCTTTAAGCAAGTTGTTTGTCAAATATAATTTAATGTTCAATATTAAATACATACATAAGTGTTAATTTTACCTTTAATTATTTTGTAGAATGTGGTGATTTTTATTAAAATAAATAACCAAAAAGAAGTTAAAATCGCTAAAAGCTTTTTCTTTTTGAAAAATTACAAAGCTTCTTGGTAGGCCATTATCAAGTGAATATTTAAAGAAGATACAAAATATAAATTTAAGATTACAATTCACAAAAAATTAGTATACTGGAAAACAGTATTAATAATACAGTCTCAATAAAAGAACTTATATCAATACATTGAAAATTATCCACAGTTCACCTAAAAAACGGCTGAGCATCTCTATAAAATTTATAATTTTTTTATCAATACTGTTCTTCAGCTTACTAATTTTTGGTTAATTGTAATCTTAAATTTATATTTTTTCATTTTATATTTATTAAATATTCACTCGATAATGGCCTAATAGTCAAAAAGTTTTGTAATTTTTCATAAAGAAAAAACTTTTAGCGATTTTAACTTCTTGTTTGTTGTTTATTTTCAGGCTGGGTAATTAATTTTTGCTGAATGTATTTTTAGGGGATACAAACCTATGATATTTTACACAAATTATACAAGAATCCTACGTCTGTATGTCCTAGTGAAGTAAAAAAGTTGGCTTGGAAATATCCACATTGCGCTCCGTATATAGTTGATATAATATTTAACACGGTGAAACATCTAATTTATACGCTTATTTATACATTTATTCCATTAAATACTTTTTAGCATAAAATTAAATCAGAATAATTCTGTAATTTATAAATTTTGGTTTTGTAGGTTGTAAGTAGTGATAAACGTTTTGTTCGAGCCGGTGTAATCTTTTGCGGTTATGTACGATTGTGGGAATTCTATGTAACATGTTTGATATCAAAATGTCGAAAAGAATTTGATTTGGTCAAACAGGTATTCTGTGTAGGTGTATTATTGTATTAAATAATTATGTTAATAACATTAGTAAAATTAAAATACTGAATATTATTTATATTAAGTTGTTTTATAAGACAAATGATAATCCGATAAAAGTACTGACTGTATTTCTTTATTATTTTTACTGTCCGTCAAAATCCGATGACGGTATGTATTGAAATATAAAAATATAATAGTAAACTATACTATTATTAATGTCTACATACCTGAAAAAATCCCATGTGTAATTCGCTCTCACACAAAACACAAACGAACTGTAATCTCTGTTTAAATATATATATCAAAATATTTTTATAAATTTATTAAAATTATTACAATAAAATATTTAGATATTTTTATGCTCTCTATACAAATTTTTATTTTATGATAGTGAACGAAAATGGGTGTACGAGTAGTGTTTAGTAGCAAAGTGTCATAAGATAAAGATAGTATCTTCAAATGCGAGTTTTACAAAATATTTGGACATATTTTTCACTGTGTATTAATTTATGTGAAACCGCAAAAACTGCTACTCTCCCGTGCCCTTTTGAACTTTGAATTCATAATTATTTTTGATTTTTTTTACTAAGTACTTAACAAAATGTATATATAGGTGCTTTAAAAATTTTTGATGTTCGCTCTCAGTTGCTTAGTTAACGATGTAAAATAAAATCTAACAAATTATCGAGGAATATGGATTTTGTAAAATTTTTATTATTCCGTAACGGCAACTAACCTTATAAAGTAGTTCGATTATACGAGGTCTGGGACTTTTATGTTTCAGCTAAGTGTCTAAGAGTTACTTATTTCTTCAATAAAAAAATCTCAATTAATAGGATTATATGTATTTACGTGTGAAAGTATAGAAGTTTTTAGAGTTATTTAAGACAATTCATTAGCAAACCCCCTTTTAATTTTTATACTATAAGTATCTTTTCATCGGTATTTTTTATTTCCATAAACAATTTTGCAACATTAACTGACAGTCTTGGATTTGAACGTTGTTAAATGAAGTTCATTTTTGAAATTAGTTAATTTTTGATGCATAATCACAAGAATCATATCTAGTTTTTCGTAAACCCACGTATTGTACAGCTTAAATGACATAAAATAGAAGAAACGAAGTCGATAAATAAGCAAGAAGTTAAAATCACTAATCTTTTTTGCTGTTCAGTCATTATCAAGTGAATAGAAATAAAATATAAGAATACATTAATATATATAATATATGAAAAATAAAATGTAAAAATATTAATTTAGCTATACGATTTGCAAATAGTAGCAAAATGAAAAATAGTATTGTGAAATAATCTGAAAGTAAATGTGGTAAACAACACAATCTACAGGCTTTCTTATCGTTTATTTTTGTAAATTGTGTAATTAAATTAATATTTTTATATTTTATTTTTCATCAATTGTGTTCATTTATATATTTTATTTTTATGTTCACTTGATAATAATGGTTTAACAACTGAAAAGTATTTCTATTTTTATAAAAAGTTTAGTGATTTTAACTCCTTTCTTGTTATCTATTTTTAAAAATCGCTACATTCCACACTTTTCAAACAATCGATAAATGTAGCGATCGTGATATTTGCATCTATATTTCAAAAAAAAAAATTAAAATAATAAAAATGTTTAAATCAGTCATAAAAGTGTGGTATAGGTTCGAAATTCGTAAACTTTCGTTTGATTTATTGATTTCAAACTGGTATAATTTTATTGATCGTATAAGTTTAAAAAAAAAAAAAAAAGATCGCATTAATTTGAAAATTGGTGTAGGTGGATGTCGCCTAACCGATCTTTGTTAATTCGTTAAACTATGCATTCTGGGAAAGGTAATACCAGCTATTGTCTTCCTCGGCTTTCTTACTTTTCAGTGCAAGTTGGTGCTCTTTTATCGGTCAATTGAATAGATAGGTGATTTAGCTACATGACTTTTTACTACGAAGAGTTCTGTTCCTTGTGGTAAGATTTGAAATTAGACCGTGCGAGCAGAACTTCATTCAACACGAGGTCAATAACTTAATCACGACATTCGTAATATGGTGATGTTTTTGTTTAATTATATTATATTCAACATTATGTCTTTCAGTTCGTTATGATGAAGAAAATCCACATAGGTATAAACCGTGAAATTTTGTATGCATATTTATTTGTTTTGTCTCGTAATAATCTAGATTAAAACCTCTTACTCTTCCGGAACAGATAATTTTAATTAGTTCCAAATTACTTTAAATACATTCAGTGTTATTTTACTCTAATGGTTACGTTTTCTATTGACTATCCGCGTTGTGTGTTTCCTTATTATTATTAAAGTTGCTTTCTTCACTCTACTTTAGGTTCTTTCTTTTCATTTCTTAAAGCGGAATAATTCGTGTATATTCTAAAACAAAACTTATTATAATCCAATTTTCGGTTGACCACTGTCGTCTTAAGAAAAAAAAAGTTATACTAAGTATATACTTAAAATATTTTAATCAGGGAGTGCGTTTATCAAAATTGATGTATCTAATAGATAATTTGGAATTAAATTATGTTGCGCAATAATTCATATTTATGTGCTAATTTTATCAAAGTATATCATTTGTAAAGAAATCGTTAAATGAATTTACATTATTTATTGGCACGTACTCATTATTTTAAAATAAACGATTTGTACTTAATGGAATAAATGTTTCTCTTTTTTATGTAAATTTCTTGTGATATATGTCGTTTGTGTAATAAACAAATATTTCCGTAAAATCATGTTTCTTTTATGTAATAATTAATTCTAATCAATGTTTATAAATGGATTATTTAGAATCACACTTGTTAATGATTAATGAATATGTTAAAAGTAACCTTGTAGTATGCGCCGAAACGTAAAATACGATAATTTTGAAGTATTATTTAATTTGAAAATATATATGTTAGCACTTACGATGAATATAATATTACAGCGCTATTTAAAAATTTTAATTATGTCGATAATCAACAAAAAGTAAAAAAACCAAAGGTATGTTAATAAAATAAAATTTCTTTATACAATATCGCAATTATTTTTTATATATGAACACGGTCAATAAATAATTGCGATTAAGATTGTTTTTATTTTATGCTTTCGACTGCCTGCTGAAATATATCCCAATTGGTATTTCTGTTTGTCAGGATCGGTCTCATAGGAGAATGTGTTACTGTACTATTAATACTTAGTATTTTTGGAGAATGATCAGACGTACCATCCAAAGATTATTCTACCAGTGTGTGATCGATATCGACTCCTTTGGTGATAAAAAAAACCCAGTAGGTCGAGTATTTTGTTTATATCGTTTGGCCAGTATGATCGTATTCCATCAGATAGGTACAGGTACTTATTTTTTTGAACACATGCATTTAATTGCCTACCTCTGGGTGTTGTTATGCGCGATCCGAAAGATGTGTGTTTAGCGTTGAAGTCGCCGCCAACGACAAACTTATTTCCGAGTTCTTTGAAGTATTCTTCATACTGTTCTTGCTTGATATTATGTTTAGGTGGACAGTAAATCGATGATATTGCAAGGGAACCAAATGAGGTTTCTATAATTACAGTAGTTGCTTGTAAGTATTCTTTTGTAAACTTACTCGTTTCATAGTGCTTCATGGAGGTTTTTATAATAATAGCAGTTCCTCCATGAGCTGCACCATCTGGGTGGTCTGTGTGGTAAACTGTGTAGTAAGGTATTTTGACGTAGCTTTTGTTAGTAAAGTGATATTCGGATATCAAAAGTACATCTACGTTATTGCTTATTAAAAACGCTTCGACTTCATGACGATACCGGACTACTCCATTAATGTTCCAAGTAGCTATTCTAAGTATTTTATTCATTTAAATGATAATTTGTTAATTAATGTTGATAACATATTCATTATCATATTATTTTACTGAATTAATTGATTAAAAATATTTTTAAATTCTATTAAGAATGAGTTGAGCTTCTACGCTATAATTTGTATCATTTTTATTTTGTCGTTTCGTTATTCGTACTATGCAGCGCAGGTTGAGATAATTTTTTTTTTTTTGCGGAACGATTTTGCAATATATTATTTCTAACACGTGTGGAATCATTAGCGGGTTGTGTATTATTGTTAGGCAATGTAGGAAAGTCTGTATCAGTTGGAACGAACCTTTGTACATTTTTATTTATTCTCTGCGATATATTATGGACTTTGTTCATTTGGTTGATTACGTTTTTATATATAGTACAACCTCTGTAATTAGCCGGGTGGTTCCCTTCGCAATGTATACATTTAGCTGGCTGATCTATTGATTTATTACAATTTTTTTAGTCATGCTGTTCTCCACATTTAAGCGAACGGTAGTGTGCAGTATGACTTGCTAAGGCCAAACAATTGGCACCTGGTGCATTGTATTACTCTTTCATCCTTATATGGCGGTTCCACTTTTATTTTCATGTTTCATGTTTAATAGATATTGCAAATTATAAATATCTTTGTTATTTGTATTAGGTTCGAGGTCCACAAAAAACATAGGTAAAGGTTGTTTCGTTCTTGGTTTACTTACATTAGTAACGTTCCTCGTCTCGAATCCTTTCTTATTCAGTTCTTCTTTAATTTCTTCTACCGGGATTGTATGATGTATATTTTTAATCACAACACGATAGGTTCTCTCTTCTTTCAGTTGATACGTATGATATATTACATTTTTTTCTTTCAGCTGTTTTATAACTTTTCTATAACTGTCAGAGTTGTTTATTTTTAACTTAATTTTTTTGTCGTTTAGTGCTTGACAAACGAAGTCGTTTTTATTTAAAAAAGAAGAGATGCATGTTTCCATTTCTTATAAAATTGTTGGAGGAGGTTTTGGAATCTTCTGCTCTAGATTTTTATTTGTTTCATTTTGCACATTACTCACATATCACTATCCGGGTGATTTATTAAAGGCGAGAATCTATTTGATTTTATTTCTACGGTAGGCGAACTATCAGGGGTCAGTACTCGTTGACGTTTTCGAGTCGGTACAATCTGCCATGAATTTACCGACTGCATGATTTTAATTGGATTAATCTTTTTTTTTTTTTTTTGAAATTTAAATTTGAGTTATCCGTCGCCTGTGTTATTACTTTATTAGACGTGTTATTACTATTACAATTACTATTATTGCTCTGTTCACCGTTAGTAGTGTTAGTATGATACGGAAGTTTATCGCCTGATAACGATGTACGTGCAACAGCTGTATGACAACAGCAGTAGCAGCAGTATTATTATCCGTATCTACGTCCATGTTAGAATTTAAACGCCGTCTTGTGGTGAAACGGAGCATTGCGATAAAATTTCCCTGTCTGACGGCTTTTTAGCCGTCAAGGGGAAAGATACGAATCGACGGTTGAGTTGATTGTAACGCATTAGTCACAACCAGGAAAACCGATTACGCGAACATATTCACGCGCATAACTACGTGAGGTAAAATACGATAAGAGTTTATAAACGCGAGAAATACACGAGACGAACGATATACTTTTATCACATATATAAGAAAGTGACGAAATAAATGACTGAATTTTTTTCAATTTGTTTAATATAACGTTATAATTACGTTTTTTCTCCAACGGGAAATAAATCATTTGTTTATGCGATTTTTATTAATAATTGTGCGATCGTTTCATTTATTACGTTAATGTGAAGTTAGTTTTTATTTATTTATATATTCGAGTGATTTTTTTAAATAGTTTTATCGCTGAATTATTTGTTGAAAAAGTTTTCGAAAAAGACATCGTAGATAACTATATAAATGATTTGCTCATCAATCCGTCGGATATTTCAATTGATTGTGCTTGCACCGTTCTATTAATTGTTGTGAGACTAACGTATAATGTTGTGAGACTAACGTATAATGTTGTGAGACTAACGTATAATGTTGTGAGACTCTTATCCTCGAGATTCCGACGATAAAGAAATAAAATAAAACGAAAAGACGGAAACTAAATTCGATAATATTTTATTCTAAATCGACGTTTATACATTCCGAGTCTAAAATCGGCATCTAGGTGTAAAATATATCAGTATTACTGAAACGTTAATCATCAAAAATAAATGAATTTCGTAAATATTCGACTTATAATAATATCATGATTCCAACATTGATAATAATAGTCGTCAGAATAAAAACAATAATCATAATAATTACAATGAATTTCCTTATATGATAATAATAATATTAATAATAATTATAAGCAAAAATACAAAGTTCGAAGAGATAATAGAAAGATATTACTTATAAACAAATACAAAGTTCGAAGAGATAATAGAAAAATATTACGAACAATAACTAAGAATGCAATCAATGCACTATGGACTGAGATGATAACCTTAAACTGGAAGGTAATCAGAATCAAATAAATTATTATTTATCAAGGAAATTATAATAGTAATAATTATAATAATGATGATACAGTTATACAACATAATTTTACAGAAGAACCCTGGACAATTGTTTATGATTTAAAAAAAAAAAGAATAGGAACGTTCCGAGTTATCGAAATGATGTATTCGATTTTCAGATGCTCAACTCGATAACTTACAATACGAGATAAAAGTTTGTTACTAGAATTTTCCGAAAAAAATTCGGCGATAAGATGCGATACGAGTGTATTATCGCATTCAATTTATTTTTACCGGTGTTCTTTTAATTTATCGTAATAATGAATGAGGTGTTTTTCGATAAGTTTAATGAATCGTGTGCTAGCGTCGAAACGATTAAATCGACGTGCAACAGAACTTTAGATGGTATAATAATAGCCTGGTTGAACAAGGAAAACGAGTCGACTAATGAAAAGGTAAAGCGGTTGAAAGAAGAAAACAAATATCTTAAGACGGAGATAAATAAAATTAATGAATACTCGCGCAAAATTCACGGTATACCTTTCGAAGAAGGAGAACATCTAAAATATCAAAAATAACGGATCAATTAGACGTCAAATTGGAAGATTATGATGTTAAAGCGTTACACACAGATTATAAGAAACAACGCTGCAGCGGTTATGATGAAATTAAATAATAGAGATAGGAGGAGGTAATTAATTATAAACGCGAGCAGGAAGAAAATATAAATGATATCGGGCTAAAAGCAGCAACAAAAATTTACATAAACGAGGACATTACTACACGTAACACGTCTTGTTAGCTATAGCAAAACACGTAACGCGGGTTAATACACGTGTGGAACAGAGAAGAGAAGATATTCGTTAAAGTATCGGAGAACGATAAAGCGTCGTGTAACCAGTAAGGAACAGCTCGAACCAATTAGTTAATGGAGAGAGGACAGAAGCTGGGTACGAGATAATCGTAAGCTAGTATTAGTTAATGGAGAGAGGACAGAAGCTGGGTATGAGATAATCGTAAGCTAGTACAAGCACGATGTACTACCCGAACAGCAGCAGCAACAACCACAATCGCAACGTAAACAGATAAGACGATTATCGATTAATAGTTAATAGTAACGCGAATAATATTTCGTCCGTAAAAACACGTTCGACTAGAAATAAGTGAAATGTAAGACCGAACTCAACCGATCGTCCAGTAATGCCTGGAAGACCCAACCCCTCAGACCAGCGTAATAAAGTAAATTTAAATTTAAGTGTAATAATTTTAATAATATTAATAATAATACAGTTAGGAAAGATATAGGCAGCCTAAATGTAAGGACTTTAATAAATAATGATAATTTATTAGAACTCGAAGAGGCATTTGATAAAAGCGGATTAGACTTGTTGGGTATAGATTAGAAGATCGGGTGAGAAAATTCTTCAATTAAAATCCGGGAAGTTGCTATGCTGGAAAGGAAGGAAAAAAGGAAAGAGAGGCGTTTTCTTTTAATAAGTAACAAATGGAAGATTAATTTACTTGAATTTGTAGGTTACACGGATAGACTAGCAGCTGTTAAGATTAGAATTAATAATATGCAGATATTAACAATAATACAGGTCTACTTCCCAATGGCAGTTTCTGAGGAATCGGAGTGCGACGAAATTTATAGGTATATTAACGATATTTTAAAGGAACATAAATGTAATATTAATCACCAAATTATAATAATGGGAGATTTTAATAGCCAAATAGGAGAAAGGAAAGCGGATGAAAAGTAATGGATCCATATAATTACGGAAATAGGAACTTAAGAGGCGAAAAATTGGTTAAATTTTGTTTAGAAAAGAATTTCAAGATTATGATTCTTTAAAAAACGTAACGGTAGATTATAGACGTGGACCACCGCTCCAATTGGGAATAACCAACTGGACTATATTATAGCTAATTGTAAAAATATAAGAAACTGTTACCTAGTGTATAACTTCTCGTATTACTCGGATCATAAACACTAAATAAGATGTAAAATCAAACCAACTAGGCAAATAATAAATTAAAATCGAATATTTCAAAAATTAATAGGATTGACGATTTTAACGCTTTTAGCGATTTAGTAAAAGAGGAAAATAGCATAATTAATGTAAAAGACGTAGACGATTTGGATGCAAAAATTTCTTAGAATAAACGACGATGAAGATAGGATTAGCAGGATCTCGATTCAGTTAAGAGATAAAATTAAGGTAAGACAGAAGCTATTGAATAAAAAATATAAATCTGGTTTGGGAAAAATAGAACTAAATATATTATGCAAAATAATAAAATACGAATTGAATATAACAAATGAAAGGAAGAAAAGGTGATTAATGAGATAATCGAGTCAAACTAAGAAAGAATCTATGTTTAGGCCAAAGTTGGCATACTTGCCTCACTGACAGAAACGGAATAAAAAAACACAATAGGATAGACATTATAAATATTGCGACGGGAATATTTCTCACAGGTATATAAAAATAAAGAGATACATAATGATACGGATTACAAAAAAAAAAAAAAAGGTGTATTAGAGGAACTTGCATTTTTAAGTGTAGAAATAGAGGAAGTTATTAAAGGACTAAAAGTGCACCTGGACCGGATAGAATAACAAATGAACATATTAAATTTGCAGGTGAAAGAATGGCAGGTTTGCTCACAGCTTTATTTAATTTGATTCTAAAGAATAGGAAAATCCCTAATTCATGGAAAAAAAGGGGACATAGTGTTAATTTATAAGAAGGGAAGTAAAGATTAGAAAATTATCGCCCAATAAGCCTAGGATCCACGGTATGTAAATTATTTTCAAAAGTATTGACTACCGGACTAAAGCAATCATTAAATTTTGAGCAAGCTCGGGAACAAGCTGGTTTTCGAAATGGATTTTTTACAATTGATCGCCTACACGTGTTAAATCTGATTATAGAGAAATGTAAAGAATTTCAGTTAGAAACAAAATTTCGCAATTATAGATTATAAAAAAGCGTTTGACTCTTTAGATTATAAATTTCTAGACCGCGCATTGAGGAACCAGGGAGTGTCGGATAATTATAGAGAACTTATAAGAGATATGTATACTAATATGAGGGCAAGAATAGTTACAGAAATAAAAGTGTAATACTTTGCTATAGAAAAAGGCGTAAAGCAAGGACATCCATTATCTCCATTATTATTTAACGCAGCTTTAGAAGAAATATTTCGAGAATTGGATTGGAATGATAAAGGTATTAACGTTAACGGAGCAAGATTAAACAATCTTAGATGATGTAGTGATTATATCGGAAGATATTAACGAGTTACAAGTCATGTTGAATGAATTAAATGAGATGAGGGGGAAAAACTGGTTTAACTATAAACCTCGATAAAACGAAAATAATGTCTGCAGATAAAAGAATAACAGCAGTCTTAATAGATAATAAGGAAATTAAAAATGTAGAGAGTATAGTGTAATTAGGACAGATGGTAACCCTAATGGATAAAACAAAGAGAGAAGTAGACCGTAGAATTGCACTTACCTGGAAAAAATACTGTTCGCTTAAATATATTTTTAAGGGACCTTACAGTAATAGACTGAAAGGAGAAATTTTAAACCTATGCCATTGTACTTACCCTAACCGATGGATGTCAAACATGGTCAAATTCGAATATGTCCAGAAACAAAATTTTGACTTGCCAGAATGCAATAGAAAGATCAATGACGGGAGTTAGATTAATGGATAAAATTAATATGGGAATAAAACTAAATTAAAAGTTAATTATAACTTCAACTGGGTAATAAGAAGGAAGAAATGGAATTGGGCAGGTCATGTTGAGAGAACGGATTCTGGAAGATGGACTAAAAAAATAACTGATTGGATTATTTATGAGAAAAAGGAAAAGAGGAAGACCTGAAATCAAATGGGACGATTATTTCGCTAAAATGTTAAGACATAAGCAGTATCAAAGGGTAGCTTGCGACAGGTTAGAATGGGCTCGGTTGAGGGAGGCCTTTGCTCATTTTCAGGGCTAAAAAATATGTTAAAGATAATTTTATGTTAATAAATATAGATTATAGTATTTATGTTTACGGCTGATAATAATACTAGAATTTTTTAAATATATCTTTCAATCGGATCTGCAACAGATCTATCCAAGCGCAGATTTAAAATTCTCAAAAGTGCTTATACAGCACTACTTAATTAATAAAAAAAAATAACATATACGCAATTGACATATTTAATCTAGATACAAAATTTCAGCGTTAAAGTCTTTTACATAAAGGAAAAAAAAAAAGTGAAAAATAACTTATAACATTTCCAATTACCGTTAGTAGCATAAGCCAGTTACATTATTCAGTTTGTGAACGAGGAATTTTTACACATATGATTGTCTACGTATTGAAAGTGTATATAGGAAATAATGAACAAAAAACTATACGGTGATCCAGACAAGATGGTTGGTTTTGTTTTTTGAATACTGCAGTTGATAACGCAAACCGCGTGCTTCGCGTTTAGTGTGCACACGAGTTATCCGATAACTAGAAGGAGCGTGCTTATTGCGTGGAATGTTATTTTCTGCGTGAATCTATCACGACAGTACAAAGATAGTTTTGAAATTCAAAGATATGCGGTGTAATACCATCTCCCAATTCAGTTTTAAGGTGGGTTGAAAACTATCGAGAGAAAGCTTCTGCAACGGGGAAAAAATATCCTGGAAAAGTTCGTAGCCATCTACAAACATCGACTGAGTTCAGACAGCGATCATTGGGAGTCTCGGATGCTCTGCTCGTCGTCACGCTGCTTCTTTAAATCTGCAGAGAGAATCTGTTCGCCATATATTGCTGGAAGACTACAAAATGTTGTAAAAAGGCTGAATGAATGTATTGTTGCAAATAACGGTCATCTTGACGATGTTACGTTCCACAAATGATTGTAAGGTAATCTCTGGTTTTCCTAGTTTTAAATAAAATTTCATTCAAAAATTTTGGTCGAGTAGTTTTTGCCTATATAATTGAATGTTTTGATATCCTTGTTTCTGATTCGTCTTTTCGTAGTAATTTATTTACTCGATACAGCTAACGAATAATTTCCGATTAAATATTTTTTTCCTTTTTCCGAAAATTAAACGTATTAATGACTAGTGAAAAAAAAAATGTTTTTAGCGCGTAGCTATTTAAATACGATTATAGATAATTGGTCGAATCTTCCTCGAACATTCTATTTAATAAATAAACACAAAATTAATATAAATAAATCTTTATTTTTTAATAATAATTCGAATTAACCGTGTCTTGTTCGTTTTTAGAACTCGCATACAAATTGATGTACTCGGTTCAGCAACAACATTTACAAAATTGGGATTTGGATCTGCCAGATCGAAATCTGGAGATACTAGCAGAATAGGTTCTAATAATATGTACGGAGCAGACAAATTTGCTCCTTTATCAGAACGGCAAAGCAAAGATTTTAATACATCTTTAAATTTAAATGTTATAATTTATGATCAAATTTTCATAAATGGAATAATCATATTTTCTTTTCAATTTCAGAGCTCAGTTTAATAGGCCTGTACCAACATCGAATTCATTGGAAAGGAGTTCATTTAATTCTAATAGAGAAAGTACGTCTAAACAATAAATTTATATTTAATCCTATTAAGAAACATAAGAAATTATGAACTAGGGGTGTATGTTCATGTTTAATAATCTCATCATCTTTACAAAGAAGTATGTTCATTTCAAAATCTAATACGAATAACGTATAATAAAATAGTTAGTTTTTAGTAAATAATACAACAGTTTATTTTTGTTAATCCCTAGTATATAACATGCATATGATATGGATATGATCCAAAAAATTTTATTAATGCTTTATTGTTGATGATAAATTTATGTGAAAATATTGTGTTCGCAATTTGACAGTTGTTTATTATCTGTGTATATAATTATGTTTTATTAATTAGGCACTGAACCTGAAAGACATATTCGTAATAGCGGCGGTGGTAATTACGCTCATAATACTCAAGCATCTTCGAGAGAAAGTTCAAAAATTCGGCTAATGTCGCAAGCAAATCCATTACCTAACCTGAAAGTGAGTGATCTCGATTTGAAAATCAAGGCCACTTTGGAAGAATATTGCAATCATAAAAACATAGTAGTAAGTGTTGATCTTCAAATTTTTCCTTCGGCACTGAAATGAAGTGCGTGTATTTAGACAATGCGTTCAAAGTATTGGAAATTGAGTAGTTTTATATTTAATCCTGTCCTTTATTGTTTTTTTTTTTTTTTATCGATTGACTCCCAAAGCACAACATTTTAAAAATATACGACATAATATCACTTAGATACTATATTTTGAGATTTAGTATGCACGTTTATGGTAGGTGTCAATTATTATTCCGTATTCATTGATTACAATATAAAATGTAAAAAAAAATGTTGTGACCAGATGTATTTTACACATTTTCTTTGTAATGATAAACTATTGGGTAAAGTAATATTTTTAATATTTTAATTTATAGTATTCATCCGGGAGTCTGTCTCAAAGTAATTATGGTAATGTGAATCTTTTTGTTCCAGATTTCACTACCAGTGGTGGTCGTTATGTAATTATATGTTATATATGGTTTTATTTGTTGATTGTTTCATTTTACGAAGATTACAAAATGTTTAAAATACTTTATGTTTTGCATATATAAACAAATTAATAATTTGAACGAAATAGTAAATATGAACTGCAAGACTAAATTGTTACATGATTCTAGCATTTTACAGTTTGCTTTATGAAAAAGTGCGTTTTTCATTTTAGAATAATGTTCCCATGCGAAGGAGTCAACAAGGAGCTGGAAAAAGGGACAAACCACCTCCAATTCATGAGTCATTGTCACTCAATGATAATGTACAGTTACATCAGTCTGAACAGGCATGGAAACCAGATCGATTAACCCACGTTAGAATGTCTGATGAAGACAGAGAGACCCGAGTAAGTAAACCGGTTTTATTACATTATGTACGCGAAAGTTACAAGAAAAAGAAAAAGCGCTGAAAACAAGGACAGAAATTTATTTTATACTGATACTTGATCGCATTTTTCATTAAAAAAATATGAATGTTGTGAACAAATTTTTGTGATAAATATACACGCTTTCATTTTTTATAAATATATAAACGCAGGAATTGAATAAAGCATTTACTGGGATACTGAATAAATTGACTCCTCGGAAGTTTGAAACGTTAGTCGGCAAAATCCAAACGTTATCTATCAATACACTGCCTAGACTGCAGGGTGTTATCGAACTTATTTACCAGAAAGTAAGTATACGTATATGCTAAATGTTTGAAATAGTAATAACATTAACATATTACGACGAATGTGTGTAGTTTTAAGAAAAACAATTACACAATAGTAATATTGATTTACGTTTATGTAATAAATATTTTCGAAATTTCAAAATGCAAATTATTACAACGTAACACATTCACTTATTGTTGTTGTTCCTGCATTTAATTTTGGTATTTTCAAATTTTATTTCTTATTTTTATAGCGGCGTATAACCCAGCTATTGCTGCACAATCAGATGTAGTAAATGAGGTTAGAAGAAGAAATGATATAATTGAGGGTTAATTGTGTATACATATTTAGAAACTTCCAAATGTATTCATTTTAAACTATATAACGACAATCTATTAATTTAATTGGGTTATTCCGTTGTTGACGCTAGCTGGCCCATTAAATAAAGAGATGTTGTATTAAATATTGTTATAGCTGGACGTTTTGAGAGAAAATCAAAGAGGGTACATGGGAATCGTAGGAAATGAAGCGATAGATAGGGCAGCTAAAACCCTCGCAATATCCAGTACTAAACACAGCCCTCAAACACTTCATTAACTATAATTGGCAACGGAAATTGAATTCATACCACCATAACTAACTTCTTGCTATTAAACCCAATCTTCTGGAAACCACCTGTAAATTTAACTTTGTTCCAAAAGCACTCGGTAGGCTCATCTCAATTCGATTGTTATTGCTATGAAATGTATCAGCTGATTTATCATAAATTTGTGTTTAAAGCAGTTTCAATTTCTATTATGCAAATATTTCTGTATATTTTATTATAAGCAGTTTGTTATGAGTTCTGCGTAAGTTTATTTTAATTTGAATTTATATATAGTTTGTTACATTTTGCAGGCTATTAATGAACCGAGATTTTGTAAAACATACGCTCAACTCTGTTATGCCATGCAATCGACGTTTGGAGATTTTACTGACCTTGATAACCCGGAAAAAACGTTAAATTTCAGAATTATTTTAATTAATAATTGTCAGCGTTTGTTTGAAAAGAACAAAGCAGATGAACTGAAAGCCATCAAACGGGAAGCTGAAATCAATTCGGTAACAGATCTGGTAAGTAATGATAAATAGTAGTATACAAAGGAAATTTAGCGTGAAAAGATTACTCGAGTGTGTTTGAATTTGTTTTAAATCCTAACTTGGTTTTGTAAGTTTTGTAACTGTTTTGAGGATATAAACCATTATTATAAACAATGATATTCACTAAATCGAAAGTATATTTTGTACATGCTTGTTGGCAATTTTCTGTGTACTGTATTATTACTTGATATTTGTGTTCAGGAAAAAAAGAAAGAGTTACAATTACTTTTTGAAGACGAAGAGAGAAGGATTCGAAGAAAATCCGTTGGTAATTACAGGTATTTATAAACAATTACATATTTCTAAAGCAATATATATATATATATATATATATATATATATATATATATATATATATATTGTAACAACCATGCTTGTTACATTATTAGTATTAGTGAGTGATTAAAAGTGATAAATTGAAATGAGAATTAAAATTTATATTTAGAAGTTTAAATTCAATAATATGTACGTGAATGATGAGACATGAGACGTACATCCGGTCGGCGTCGCGAACGTGACTTTCCCAAAGAAAAGATAGTAAAAAGGAAATATAAAAAAGAAATAGAATGGAGCTAGATTGATATAGGTATAGATATATATGTATTGTGGAAAGTACACTGGCGCCAGTAAGATTAGAGTTGTAAAAGATTCATCAAAGGTAGTATAGAAAAAAAATGCCGAAAGGTTATATATATAATAAATTAAGAATTGTCGTGGCAAGAGCAGACAAAAAGAGTAAATATATCTCATAAAATGGGCTCAGTCAGTATTTTGGTCAAAGACTAAAAGAAACGGCTCCGAATTTTCTGATTGGCTAGCCCAAAAGAGAAATCGGAGGGTTCCGCCGAAAACAGTCGATCTAGGAAATTTCTAATATCTATAGAATTCCTAGAAGAGCAAGTATGTTGAGTATATGTGTATATGTATATGTTACCTGATGCTGGCTGCCGTACTAATAAATATATATAAGACTATATATGTATATATGTATAAGTATATATCCTTAAAATATAAGGGACAATGGAACTTTTGGTTCAACTATTTTCGTGGAAAATAGACAAAAAACCATTATGGAAGAGAAAAAGATGTAAAAAGAGAAAATATAAATGTAAAGAAACTGGCATTTCGTCAAAAGTAAAAGAAATAATAAGTATAATAACGATAAAATACCTGTGTTGCCTCCAGAGTCCGGGAGAGTAAAAAAAAATAAAAAGACGAGTTTTGTCAGAGTTTAGTTCGCCAGTTTCGTCAGTTGAATTTAGTCAGTTTTAGTCAGTTTTTTGAATCGAGTAAGAATAGGTCGAAATAGCGGTCACATTAAGTCGGATAGTTTTCGAAGAAGTGAGGATGGATCGTCGGGACTTCGATCGTGAGGCCCATCCATCCAGGCTAGGGACAGTTCCGTTTATTGTACTATATTTATAATTTTTAGAAAAGTTCATTATATAATATATACGTATTTTAAAAAGTTAAATACTAAAAATAAATGTAGCCAAAAATCGGGCCCGTTCGATTCGTAATTAATTGTATCTCTAACTGAAATTAATAACATTTCGATAAAATAGAAATCGCGTTTTTTTTCTTTTTATTAATTTATTTTATTATATTAACGGTCGTGGGCCAACCCATGTGGCATCCCGGACATACCTCAAGGAAAACAAATCAGAAAGTTGGTAACGTTATATTTTTAATATTTATATTTGAATATTTGAGTATATAACGTAAATATATATATATATATATATATATATATATATATATATATATATATATATATATATATATGTGTTAACGATCGGTAGATATGTGTATGTATATATAATTATCGTACGGGTCGTCACATAAATTTGCATCCCTACGTGTGTATATGTATATATGTCGAACAGGTCGTTACAATATATAACTATGTTGCTTCATATTTGTGCAGGTTTATAGGGGAATTGTTCAAACTTGGTATGTTGACTCATAAAATTATGATTCGTTGTATTCAGCAGCTTTTATCGCAGATCGACGAAGAATCATTGGAATGTTTATGTACACTTTTAACGATCACTGGAAAATTACTCGAGGAGAAATCGGTAAATATGATTTTAGTTTCCTATACAAAAACGTATTTTGCTAATGACTTCTTTTATAATTAGAAGTACCACCGTTCAGTTTAAATTGCCGAGGATTTAATACTGATTTATTGGACAAGGTCATTTATTGATCTTTAAATGGGGTGTGAATTTATGTAAGTACTCATTTTTGTTTGAGTTGTACGCGCATTTGCTCAGTTTTAACTTATTGATGTGGAAGTAATGTGCGGATTCTGAAATTGAGTAAATAGTTTAACGAACTTATTTTATACTAGTCTGTAATTTCTTAAATTACTGATGTAAACAAAATAAATGAGATCGATTTACTTTATACTTTTCTAAGTTGTAGCTGAAAGTTTCAAAAAATGATTCAGCTTTTTAATTTTAGTGTACTGTTTAACTTGAATGTATTTTTTGTTTACACAATGTTTCACATACGATTATGTTGTACATTATCGAGTTTTTATTTTTACAGTAAAAATATGTGTCGGTCTTGGAACAATAATTCTATTCATTGGTATTTTTTAACATATGTAACAATTTTGATTTTTTGGTTGATTTAATTTCAGATGGTATTTGTTACTGTAACGAATACAAAAATGTTTTTAATGATTGGAACCACACGTACAAGCTTTTTCTCTTATTGTGTACATTTGTTTCATTTAATGTTTCTTGTATTACAACAGGGATCTGCTGAATTAGATCATTATTTCAAAAACATGAAAGACTTGTCCGAAAAGAAGAACCCTAAAATATCGTCCAGAATTAGATTTATGCTTTTGGATGTAATCGATTTGAGAAATAATAGATGGGTGCCACGACGCGATGAAAATCTGCTGAAAACAATCGACCAGATCGACCAAGAATTTGAACAAACCCAATATAATGAAAGAATGAACGCTTCGCTGATGCAATTACCGAAAAGAACACAACAACAAGATGATAGGTATATGGTTAACAGAAAAGGAATTCGTAAGTTTGTATAATTTAATTATTAATTTTATAGGTTCGATTTTTTCGAAATTTTTCCTGCAAATATATGTTTACTTGTGTAAAATGATAATTGTTGACGCTAATCTTCTCTCTGAATATATGTATATTATATGCATGTTGATTAGCAACCGATAGCTGATTTATAGGTATCTGCGACTTTGGCAGTCTATTTTACGACTATACGTTATTATTCTTTTAAAACTTTTTACTCGAGCCATTAAAAGTATTACAAGCCCGTATAAAACTCAGAAAGTGATCTTTTAAACATCAATGTTGCAGGAACTGGTGGCAGCAGATCTATCGACGAAAGTGGATGGCAAACGGTTCAAGGCAAACAAAATTTTTCGAAACCAACTGGATTTACAGTTGATGCTACAAAATTTCAACATATTGCTACTGTAAGTGAGAATTAATGTTGAATATTTCGATATAATCGAATTGTAAAGAATTTTAAATTTAGATATAGAGTAATATAAATTTCAGCTCTGACTACAAGTAAGATAATTTTTGTCTTATACAATTCCACGTGAATAAAATAAAAATTTGTACTCAGAAATAAAAGCCAATTCATTCTTGATGACCATTGCATAGTGTTAGTTTGTTGTTTGACAACCCTATATGTTCTAAAATGTAATGAATCAGTAGCTTTTGAAAATAATATTTACAAAAATTTTAAAAAACTGATTAAATAGTAATTAATTTGAAAAATATAAATTTGCTGCTATGAGGTCTGGAAAATGTGATCAGAACCGTTGAAATTAGGTGTAGCTTGTTAGCATTGACGATTTCAAAAATAATACTAATAATTACTGATGTGACAACTAAATTTAAATTAAGTACGTTGATATGAATAGTACTGAATCAAATTAGAGAATACTGTGTGTCCTTAACTTTATGCAATTGATGTTAAATTTAACATTTTGAACTGATAACTGAAACATAAATGTAAAAATGGTTTAAACATAATAAAATACGATTATAGATAATCGGTCTAATCTTCCTCGAACATTCTATTTAATAAATAAAAACAAAATTAATATAAATAAATCTTTATTTTTTAATAATAATTTGAATTAACCGTGTCTTGTTCATTTTTAGGACTCGCATACAAATGATGTACTCAGTTCAGCAACTACATTTACAAAATGGGGAATTGGATCTGCCAGATCAAAATCTCGAGATACTAGCAGAATAGGTTCTAATAGTATGTACGGAGCAGACAACTTTGCTCTTTTATCAGGCACAGCAAAGTAAAGATTTTATTAAATCTTTAAATTTAAATGTTCTAATTTATGATAAAATTTTCATAAATGGAATAATCATATTTTCTTTTCAATTTCAGAGCTCAGTTTAATAGGCCTGTACCAACATCGAATTCATTGGAAAGGAGTTCATTTAATTCTAATAGAGAAAGTACGTCTAAATAATAAAGTTAATATTTAATTCTATTAAGAAGCGTAAGAAAGAAATTATGAACTGGTGATGTATATTCATTTCAAAATCTAATATGAATAACGTATAACAAAATAATTAGTTTTTAGTAAATAACAAGACAGTTTATTTTTGTTAATCCCTAGTATATAACATGCATATGATATGGATATGATCCAAAAAATTTTATTAATGCTTTATTGTTGATGATCAATTTATGTGAAAATATTGTGTTCGCAATTTGACAGTTGTTTATTATCTGCGTATATAATTATGTTTTATTAATTAGGCACTGAACCTGAAAGACATATTCGTAATAGCGGCAGTGGTAATTACGCTCATAATACTCAAGCATCTTCGAGAGAAAGTTCAAAAATTCGGCTAATGTCGCAAGCAAATCCATTACCTAACCTGAAAGAGAGTGATCTCGATTTGAAAATCAAGGCCACTTTGGAAGAATATTGCAATCATAAAAACATAGTAGTAAGTGTTGATCTTCAAATTTTTCCTTCGGCACTGAAATGAAGTGCGTGTATTTAGACAATGCGTTCAAAGTATTGGAAATTGAGTAGTTTTATATTTAATCCTGTCCTTTATTGTTTTTTTTTTTTTTATCGATTGACTCCCAAAGCACAACATTTTAAAAATATACGACATAATATCACTTAGATACTATATTTTGAGATTTAGTATGCACGTTTATGGTAGGTGTCAATTATTATTCCGTATTCATTGATTACAATATAAAATGTAAAAAAAAATGTTGTGACCAGATGTATTTTACACATTTTCTTTGTAATGATAAACTATTGGGTAAAGTAATATTTTTAATATTTTAATTTATAGTATTCATCCGGGAGTCTGTCTCAAAGTAATTATGGTAATGTGAATCTTTTTGTTCCAGATTTCACTACCAGTGGTGGTCGTTATGTAATTATATGTTATATATGGTTTTATTTGTTGATTGTTTCATTTTACGAAGATTACAAAATGTTTAAAATACTTTATGTTTTGCATATATAAACAAATTAATAATTTGAACGAAATAGTAAATATGAACTGCAAGACTAAATTGTTACATGATTCTAGCATTTTACAGTTTGCTTTATGAAAAAGTGCGTTTTTCATTTTAGAATAATGTTCCCATGCGAAGGAGTCAACAAGGAGCTGGAAAAAGGGACAAACCACCTCCAATTCATGAGTCATTGTCACTTAATGATAATGTACAGTTACATCAGTCTGAACAGGCATGGAAACCAGATCGATTAACCCACGTTAGAATGTCTGATGAAGACAGAGAGACCCGAGTAAGTAAACCGGTTTTATTACATTATGTACGCGAAAGTTACAAGAAAAAGAAAAAGCGCTGAAAACAAGGACAGAAATTTATTTTATACTGATACTTGATCGCATTTTTCATTAAAAAAATATGAATGTTGTGAACAAATTTTTGTGATAAATATACACGCTTTCATTTTTTATAAATATATAAACGCAGGAATTGAATAAAGCATTTACTGGGATACTGAATAAATTGACTCCTCGGAAGTTTGAAACGTTAGTTGGCAAAATCCAAACGTTATCTATCAATACACTGCCTAGACTGCAGGGTGTTATCGAACTTATTTACCAGAAAGTAAGTATACGTATATGCTAAATGTTTGAAATAGTAATAACATTAACATATTACGACGAATGTGTGTAGTTTTAAGAAAAACAATTACACAATAGTAATATTGATTTACGTTTATGTAATAAATATTTTCGAAATTTCAAAATGCAAATTATTACAACGTAACATTCACTTATTGTTGTTGTTCCTGCATTTAATTTTGGTATTTTCAAATTTTATTTCTTATTTTTATAGCGGCGTATAACCCAGCTATTGCTGCACAATCAGATGTAGTAAATGAGGTTAGAAGAAGAAATGATATAATTGAGGGTTAATTGTGTATACATATTTAAAAACTTCCAAATGTATTCATTTTAAACTATATAACGACAATCTATTAATTTAAT
The DNA here is from genome assembly GCA_032883995.1 of Coronaproctus castanopsis. Taxonomy (NCBI): domain Eukaryota; kingdom Metazoa; phylum Arthropoda; class Insecta; order Hemiptera; family Monophlebidae; genus Coronaproctus; species Coronaproctus castanopsis. The sequence continues at coordinate 258,938,420 of CM065053.1, forward strand.
TGGGTTATTCCGTTGTTGACGCTAGCTGGCCCATTAAATAAAGAGATGTTGTATTAAATATTGTTATAGCTGGACGTTTTGAGAGAAAATCAAAGAGGGTACATGGGAATCGTAGGAAATGAAGCGATGATAGGGCAGCTAAAACCCTCGCAATATCCAGTACTAAACACAGCCCTCAAACACTTCATTAACTATAATTGGCAACGGAAATTGAATTCATACCACCATAACTAACTTCTTGCTATTAAACCCAATCTTCTGGAAACCACCTGTAAATTTAACTTTGTTCCAAAAGCACTCGGTAGGCTCATCTCAATTCGATTGTTATTGCTATGAAATGTATCAGCTGATTTATCATAAATTTGTGTTTAAAGCAGTTTCAATTTCTATTATGCAAATATTTCTGTATATTTTATTATAAGCAGTTTGTTATGAGTTCTGCGTAAGTTTATTTTAATTTGAATTTATATATAGTTTGTTACATTTTGCAGGCTATTAATGAACCGAGATTTTGTAAAACATACGCTCAACTCTGTTATGCCATGCAATCGACGTTTGGAGATTTTACTGACCTTGATAACCCGGAAAAAACGTTAAATTTCAGAATTATTTTAATTAATAATTGTCAGCGTTTGTTTGAAAAGAACAAAGCAGATGAACTGAAAGCCGTCAAACGGGAAGCTGAAATCAATTCGGTAACAGATCTGGTAAGTAATGATAAATAGTAGTATACAAAGGAAATTTAGCGTGAAAAGATTACTCGAGTGTGTTTGAATTTGTTTTAAATCCTAACTTGGTTTTGTAAGTTTTGTAACTGTTTTGAGGATATAAACCATTATTATAAACAATGATATTCACTAAATCGAAAGTATATTTTGTACATGCTTGTTGGCAATTTTCTGTGTACTGTATTATTACTTGATATTTGTGTTCAGGAAAAAAAGAAAGAGTTACAATTACTTTTTGAAGACGAAGAGAGAAGGATTCGAAGAAAATCCGTTGGTAATTACAGGTATTTATAAACAATTACATATTTCTAAAGCAATATATATATATATATATATATATATATATATATATATATATATATATTGTAACAACCATGCTTGTTACATTATTAGTATTAGTGAGTGATTAAAAGTGATAAATTGAAATGAGAATTAAAATTTATATTTAGAAGTTTAAATTCAATAATATGTACGTGAATGATGAGACATGAGACGTACATCCGGTCGGCGTCGCGAACGTGACTTTCCCAAAGAAAAGATAGTAAAAAGGAAATATAAAAAAGAAATAGAATGGAGCTAGATTGATATAGGTATAGATATATATGTATTGTGGAAAGTACACTGGCGCCAGTAAGATTAGAGTTGTAAAAGATTCATCAAAGGTAGTATAGAAAAAAAATGCCGAAAGGTTATATATATAATAAATTAAGAATTGTCGTGGCAAGAGCAGACAAAAAGAGTAAATATATCTCATAAAATGGGCTCAGTCAGTATTTTGGTCAAAGACTAAAAGAAACGGCTCCGAATTTTCTGATTGGCTAGCCCAAAAGAGAAATCGGAGGGTTCCGCCGAAAACAGTCGATCTAGGAAATTTCTAATATCTATAGAATTCCTAGAAGAGCAAGTATGTTGAGTATATGTGTATATGTATATGTTACCTGATGCTGGCTGCCGTACTAATAAATATATATAAGACTATATATGTATATATGTATAAGTATATATCCTTAAAATATAAGGGACAATGGAACTTTTGGTTCAACTATTTTCGTGGAAAATAGACAAAAAACCATTATGGAAGAGAAAAAGATGTAAAAAGAGAAAATATAAATGTAAAGAAACTGGCATTTCGTCAAAAGTAAAAGAAATAATAAGTATAATAACGATAAAATACCTGTGTTGCCTCCAGAGTCCGGGAGAGTAAAAAAAAATAAAAAGACGAGTTTTGTCAGAGTTTAGTTCGCCAGTTTCGTCAGTTGAATTTAGTCAGTTTTAGTCAGTTTTTTGAATCGAGTAAGAATAGGTCGAAATAGCGGTCACATTAAGTCGGATAGTTTTCGAAGAAGTGAGGATGGATCGTCGGGACTTCGATCGTGAGGCCCATCCATCCAGGCTAGGGACAGTTCCGTTTATTGTACTATATTTATAATTTTTAGAAAAGTTCATTATATAATATATACGTATTTTAAAAAGTTAAATACTAAAAATAAATGTAGCCAAAAATCGGGCCCGTTCGATTCGTAATTAATTGTATCTCTAACTGAAATTAATAACATTTCGATAAAATAGAAATCGCGTTTTTTTTCTTTTTATTAATTTATTTTATTATATTAACGGTCGTGGGCCAACCCATGTGGCATCCCGGACATACCTCAAGGAAAACAAATCAGAAAGTTGGTAACGTTATATTTTTAATATTTATATTTGAATATTTGAGTATATAACGTAAATATATATATATATATATATATATATATATATATATATATATATATATATATATATATATATGTGTTAACGATCGGTAGATATGTGTATGTATATATAATTATCGTACGGGTCGTCACATAAATTTGCATCCCTACGTGTGTATATGTATATATGTCGAACAGGTCGTTACAATATATAACTATGTTGCTTCATATTTGTGCAGGTTTATAGGGGAATTGTTCAAACTTGGTATGTTGACTCATAAAATTATGATTCGTTGTATTCAGCAGCTTTTATCGCAGATCGACGAAGAATCATTGGAATGTTTATGTACACTTTTAACGACCACTGGAAAATTACTCGAGGAGAAATCGGTAAATATGATTTTAGTTTCCTATACAAAAACGTATTTTGCTAATGACTTCTTTTATAATTAGAAGTACCACCGTTCAGTTTAAATTGCCGAGGATTTAATACTGATTTATTGGACAAGGTCATTTATTGATCTTTAAATGGGGTGTGAATTTATGTAAGTACTCATTTTTGTTTGAGTTGTACGCGCATTTGCTCAGTTTTAACTTATTGATGTGGAAGTAATGTGCGGATTCTGAAATTGAGTAAATAGTTTAACGAACTTATTTTATACTAGTCTGTAATTTCTTAAATTACTGATGTAAACAAAATAAATGAGATCGATTTACTTTATACTTTTCTAAGTTGTAGCTGAAAGTTTCAAAAAATGATTCAGCTTTTTAATTTTAGTGTACTGTTTAACTTGAATGTATTTTTTGTTTACACAATGTTTCACATACGATTATGTTGTACATTATCGAGTTTTTATTTTTACAGTAAAAATATGTGTCGGTCTTGGAACAATAATTCTATTCATTGGTATTTTTTAACATATGTAACAATTTTGATTTTTTGGTTGATTTAATTTCAGATGGTATTTGTTACTGTAACGAATACAAAAATGTTTTTAATGATTGGAACCACACGTACAAGCTTTTTCTCTTATTGTGTACATTTGTTTCATTTAATGTTTCTTGTATTACAACAGGGATCTGCTGAATTAGATCATTATTTCAAAAACATGAAAGACTTGTCCGAAAAGAAGAACCCTAAAATATCGTCCAGAATTAGATTTATGCTTTTGGATGTAATCGATTTGAGAAATAATAGATGGGTGCCACGGCGCGATGAAAATCTGCTGAAAACAATCGACCAGATCGACCAAGAATTTGAACAAACCCAATATAATGAAAGAATGAACGCTTCGCTGATGCAATTACCGAAAAGAACACAACAACAAGATGATAGGTATATGGTTAACAGAAAAGGAATTCGTAAGTTTGTATAATTTAATTATTAATTTTATAGGTTCGATTTTTTCGAAATTTTTCCTGCAAATATATGTTTACTTGTGTAAAATGATAATTGTTGACGCTAATCTTCTCTCTGAATATATGTATATTATATGCATGTTGATTAGCAACCGATAGCTGATTTATAGGTATCTGCGACTTTGGCAGTCTATTTTACGACTATACGTTATTATTCTTTTAAAACTTTTTACTCGAGCCATTAAAAGTATTACAAGCCCGTATAAAACTCAGAAAGTGATCTTTTAAACATCAATGTTGCAGGAACTGGTGGCAGCAGATCTATCGACGAAAGTGGATGGCAAATGGTTCAAGGCAAACAAAATTTTTCGAAACCAACTGGATTTACAGTTGATGCTACAAAATTTCAACATATTGCTACTGTAAGTGAGAATTAATGTTGAATATTTCGATATAATCGAATTGTAAAGAATTTTAAATTTAGATATAGAGTAATATAAATTTCAGCTCTGACTACAAGTAAGATAATTTTTGTCTTATACAATTCCACGTGAATAAAATAAAAATTTGTACTCAGAAATAAAAGCCAATTCATTCTTGATGACCATTGCATAGTGTTAGTTTGTTGTTTGACAACCCTATATGTTCTAAAATGTAATGAATCAGTAGCTTTTGAAAATAATATTTACAAAAATTTTAAAAAACTGATTAAATAGTAATTAATTTGAAAAATATAAATTTGCTGCTATGAGGTCTGGAAAATGTGATCAGAACCGTTGAAATTAGGTGTAGCTTGTTAGCATTGACGATTTCAAAAATAATACTAATAATTACTGATGTGACAACTAAATTTAAATTAAGTACGTTGATATGAATAGTACTGAATCAAATTAGAGAATACTGTGTGTCCTTAACTTTATGCAATTGATGTTAAATTTAACATTTTGAACTGATAACTGAAACATAAATGTAAAAATGGTTTAAACATAATAAAATACGATTATAGATAATCGGTCTAATCTTCCTCGAACATTCTATTTAATAAATAAAAACAAAATTAATATAAATAAATCTTTATTTTTTAATAATAATTTGAATTAACCGTGTCTTGTTCATTTTTAGGACTCGCATACAAATGATGTACTCAGTTCAGCAACTACATTTACAAAATGGGGAATTGGATCTGCCAGATCAAAATCTCGAGATACTAGCAGAATAGGTTCTAATAGTATGTACGGAGCAGACAACTTTGCTCTTTTATCAGGCACAGCAAAGTAAAGATTTTATTAAATCTTTAAATTTAAATGTTCTAATTTATGATAAAATTTTCATAAATGGAATAATCATATTTTCTTTTCAATTTCAGAGCTCAGTTTAATAGGCCTGTACCAACATCGAATTCATTGGAAAGGAGTTCATTTAATTCTAATAGAGAAAGTATGTCTAAATAATAAAGTTAATATTTAATTCTATTAAGAAGCGTAAGAAAGAAATTATGAACTGGTGATGTATATTCATTTCAAAATCTAATATGAATAACGTATAACAAAATAATTAGTTTTTAGTAAATAACAAGACAGTTTATTTTTGTTAATCCCTAGTATATAACATGCATATGATATGGATATGATCCAAAAAATTTTATTAATGCTTTATTGTTGATGATCAATTTATGTGAAAATATTGTGTTCGCAATTTGACAGTTGTTTATTATCTGCGTATATAATTATGTTTTATTAATTAGGCACTGAACCTGAAAGACATATTCGTAATAGCGGCGGTGGTAATTACGCTCATAATGCTCAAGCATATTCGAGAGAAAGTTCAAAAATTCGGCTAATGTCGCAAGCAAATCCATTACCTAACCTGAAAGAGAGTGATCTCGATTTGAAAATCAAGGCCACTTTGGAAGAATATTGCAATCATAAAAACATAGTAGTAAGTGTTGATCTTCAAATTTTTCCTTCGGCACTGAAATGAAGTGCGTGTATTTAGACAATGCGTTCAAAGTATTGGAAATTGAGTAGTTTTATATTTAATCCTGTCCTTTATTGTTTTTTTTTTTTTTATCGATTGACTCCCAAAGCACAACATTTTAAAAATATACGACATAATATCACTTAGATACTATATTTTGAGATTTAGTATGCACGTTTATGGTAGGTGTCAATTATTATTCCGTATTCATTGATTACAATATAAAATGTAAAAAAAAATGTTGTGACCAGATGTATTTTACACATTTTCTTTGTAATGATAAACTATTGGGTAAAGTAATATTTTTAATATTTTAATTTATAGTATTCATCCGGGAGTCTGTCTCAAAGTAATTATGGTAATGTGAATCTTTTTGTTCCAGATTTCACTACCAGTGGTGGTCGTTATGTAATTATATGTTATATATGGTTTTATTTGTTGATTGTTTCATTTTACGAAGATTACAAAATGTTTAAAATACTTTATGTTTTGCATATATAAACAAATTAATAATTTGAACGAAATAGTAAATATGAACTGCAAGACTAAATTGTTACATGATTCTAGCATTTTACAGTTTGCTTTATGAAAAAGTGCGTTTTTCATTTTAGAATAATGTTCCCATGCGAAGGAGTCAACAAGGAGCTGGAAAAAGGGACAAACCACCTCCAATTCATGAGTCATTGTCACTTAATGATAATGTACAGTTACATCAGTCTGAACAGGCATGGAAACCAGATCGATTAACCCACGTTAGAATGTCTGATGAAGACAGAGAGACCCGAGTAAGTAAACCGGTTTTATTACATTATGTACACGAAAGTTACAAGAAAAAGAAAAAGCGCTGAAAACAAGGACAGAAATTTATTTTATACTGATACTTGATCGCATTTTTCATTAAAAAAATATGAATGTTGTGAACAAATTTTTGTGATAAATATACACGCTTTCATTTTTTATAAATATATAAACGCAGGAATTGAATAAAGCATTTACTGGGATACTGAATAAATTGACTCCTCGGAAGTTTGAAACGTTAGTCGGCAAAATCCAAACGTTATCTATCAATACACTGCCTAGACTGCAGGGTGTTATCGAACTTATTTACCAGAAAGTAAGTATACGTATATGCTAAATGTTTGAAATAGTAATAACATTAACATATTACGACGAATGTGTGTAGTTTTAAGAAAAACAATTACACAATAGTAATATTGATTTACGTTTATGTAATAAATATTTTCGAAATTTCAAAATGCAAATTATTACAACGTAACATTCACTTATTGTTGTTGTTCCTGCATTTAATTTTGGTATTTTCAAATTTTATTTCTTATTTTTATAGCGGCGTATAACCCAGCTATTGCTGCACAATCAGATGTAGTAAATGAGGTTAGAAGAAGAAATGATATAATTGAGGGTTAATTGTGTATACATATTTAAAAACTTCCAAATGTATTCATTTTAAACTATATAACGACAATCTATTAATTTAATTGGGTTATTCCGTTGTTGACGCTAGCTGGCCCATTAAATAAAGAGATGTTGTATTAAATATTGTTATAGCTGGACGTTTTGAGAGAAAATCAAAGAGGGTACATGGGAATCGTAGGAAATGAAGCGATGATAGGGCAGCTAAAACCCTCGCAATATCCAGTACTAAACACAGCCCTCAAACACTTCATTAACTATAATTGGCAACGGAAATTGAATTCATACCACCATAACTAACTTCTTGCTATTAAACCCAATCTTCTGGAAACCACCTGTAAATTTAACTTTGTTCCAAAAGCACTCGGTAGGCTCATCTCAATTCGATTGTTATTGCTATGAAATGTATCAGCTGATTTATCATAAATTTGTGTTTAAAGCAGTTTCAATTTCTATTATGCAAATATTTCTGTATATTTTATTATAAGCAGTTTGTTATGAGTTCTGCGTAAGTTTATTTTAATTTGAATTTATATATAGTTTGTTACATTTTGCAGGCTATTAATGAACCGAGATTTTGTAAAACATACGCTCAACTCTGTTATGCCATGCAATCGACGTTTGGAGATTTTACTGACCTTGATAACCCGGAAAAAACGTTAAATTTCAGAATTATTTTAATTAATAATTGTCAGCGTTTGTTTGAAAAGAACAAAGCAGATGAACTGAAAGCCGTCAAACGGGAAGCTGAAATCAATTCGGTAACAGATCTGGTAAGTAATGATAAATAGTAGTATACAAAGGAAATTTAGCGTGAAAAGATTACTCGAGTGTGTTTGAATTTGTTTTAAATCCTAACTTGGTTTTGTAAGTTTTGTAACTGTTTTGAGGATATAAACCATTATTATAAACAATGATATTCACTAAATCGAAAGTATATTTTGTACATGCTTGTTGGCAATTTTCTGTGTACTGTATTATTACTTGATATTTGTGTTCAGGAAAAAAAGAAAGAGTTACAATTACTTTTTGAAGACGAAGAGAGAAGGATTCGAAGAAAATCCGTTGGTAATTACAGGTATTTATAAACAATTACATATTTCTAAAGCAATATATATATATATATATATATATATATATATATATATATTGTAACAACCATGCTTGTTACATTATTAGTATTAGTGAGTGATTAAAAGTGATAAATTGAAATGAGAATTAAAATTTATATTTAGAAGTTTAAATTCAATAATATGTACGTGAATGATGAGACATGAGACGTACATCCGGTCGGCGTCGCGAACGTGGCTTTCCCAAAGAAAAGATAGTAAAAAGGAAATATAAAAAAGAAATAGAATGGAGCTAGATTGATATAGGTATAGATATATATGTATTGTGGAAAGTACACTGGCGCCAGTAAGATTAGAGTTGTAAAAGATTCATCAAAGGTAGTATAGAAAAAAATGCCGAAAGGTTATATATATAATAAATTAAGAATTGTCGTGGCAAGAGCAGACAAAAAGAGTAAATATATCTCATAAAATGGGCTCAGTCAGTATTTTGGTCAAAGACTAAAAGAAACGGCTCCGAATTTTCTGATTGGCTAGCCCAAAAGAGAAATCGGAGGGTTCCGCCGAAAACAGTCGATCTAGGAAATTTCTAATATCTATAGAATTCCTAGAAGAGCAAGTATGTTGAGTATATGTGTATATGTATATGTTACCTGATGCTGGCTGCCGTACTAATAAATATATATAAGACTATATATGTATATATGTATAAGTATATATCCTTAAAATATAAGGGACAATGGAACTTTTGGTTCAACTATTTTCGTGGAAAATAGACAAAAAACCATTATGGAAGAGAAAAAGATGTAAAAAGAGAAAATATAAATGTAAAGAAACTGGCATTTCGTCAAAAGTAAAAGAAATAATAAGTATAATAACGATAAAATACCTGTGTTGCCTCCAGAGTCCGGGAGAGTAAAAAAAAATAAAAAGACGAGTTTTGTCAGAGTTTAGTTCGCCAGTTTCGTCAGTTGAATTTAGTCAGTTTTAGTCAGTTTTTTGAATCGAGTAAGAATAGGTCGAAATAGCGGTCACATTAAGTCGGATAGTTTTCGAAGAAGTGAGGATGGATCGTCGGGACTTCGATCGTGAGGCCCATCCATCCAGGCTAGGGACAGTTCCGTTTATTGTACTATATTTATAATTTTTAGAAAAGTTCATTATATAATATATACGTATTTTAAAAAGTTAAATACTAAAAATAAATGTAGCCAAAAATCGGGCCCGTTCGATTCGTAATTAATTGTATCTCTAACTGAAATTAATAACATTTTGATAAAATAGAAATCGCGTTTTTTTTCTTTTTATTAATTTATTTTATTATATTAACGGTCGTGGGCCAACCCATGTGGCATCCCGGACATACCTCAAGGAAAACAAATCAGAAAGTTGGTAACGTTATATTTTTAATATTTATATTTGAATATTTGAGTATATAACGTAAATATATATATATATATATATATATATATATATATATATATATATATATGTGTTAACGATCGGTAGATATGTGTATGTATATATAATTATCGTACGGGTCGTCACATAAATTTGCATCCCTACGTGTGTATATGTATATATGTCGAACAGGTCGTTACAATATATAACTATGTTGCTTCATATTTGTGCAGGTTTATAGGGGAATTGTTCAAACTTGGTATGTTGACTCATAAAATTATGATTCGTTGTATTCAGCAGCTTTTATCGCAGATCGACGAAGAATCATTGGAATGTTTATGTACACTTTTAACGACCACTGGAAAATTACTCGAGGAGAAATCGGTAAATATGATTTTAGTTTCCTATACAAAAACGTATTTTGCTAATGACTTCTTTTATAATTAGAAGTACCACCGTTCAGTTTAAATTGCCGAGGATTTAATACTGATTTATTGGACAAGGTCATTTATTGATCTTTAAATGGGGTGTGAATTTATGTAAGTACTCATTTTTGTTTGAGTTGTACGCGCATTTGCTCAGTTTTAACTTATTGATGTGGAAGTAATGTGCGGATTCTGAAATTGAGTAAATAGTTTAACGAACTTATTTTATACTAGTCTGTAATTTCTTAAATTACTGATGTAAACAAAATAAATGAGATCGATTTACTTTATACTTTTCTAAGTTGTAGCTGAAAGTTTCAAAAAATGATTCAGCTTTTTAATTTTAGTGTACTGTTTAACTTGAATGTATTTTTTGTTTACACAATGTTTCACATACGATTATGTTGTACATTATCGAGTTTTTATTTTTACAGTAAAAATATGTGTCGGTCTTGGAACAATAATTCTATTCATTGGTATTTTTTAACATATGTAACAATTTTGATTTTTTGGTTGATTTAATTTCAGATGGTATTTGTTACTGTAACGAATACAAAAATGTTTTTAATGATTGGAACCACACGTACAAGCTTTTTCTCTTATTGTGTACATTTGTTTCATTTAATGTTTCTTGTATTACAACAGGGATCTGCTGAATTAGATCATTATTTCAAAAACATGAAAGACTTGTCCGAAAAGAAGAACCCTAAAATATCGTCCAGAATTAGATTTATGCTTTTGGATGTAATCGATTTGAGAAATAATAGATGGGTGCCACGACGCGATGAAAATCTGCTGAAAACAATCGACCAGATCGACCAAGAATTTGAACAAACCCAATATAATGAAAGAATGAACGCTTCGCTGATGCAATTACCGAAAAGAACACAACAACAAGATGATAGGTATATGGTTAACAGAAAAGGAATTCGTAAGTTTGTATAATTTAATTATTAATTTTATAGGTTCGATTTTTTCGAAATTTTTCCTGTAAATATATGTTTACTTGTGTAAAATGATGATTGTTGACGCTAATCTTCTCTCTGAATATATGTATATTATATGCATGTTGATTAGCAACCGATAGCTGATTTATAGGTATCTGCGACTTTGGCAGTCTATTTTACGACTATACGTTATTATTCTTTTAAAACTTTTTACTTGAGCCATTAAAAGTATTACAAGCTTATTATCTGCATATATAATTATATTTTATTAATTAGGCACTAAACCTGAAAGACATATTCGTAATAGCGGCAGTGGTAATTACGCTCATAATACTCAAGCATCTTCGCGAGAAAGCTCAAAAATACGCCCAAAGACCCAAACAAATCCGTTGCCTAACCTGAAAGAGAGTGATCTCGATTTGAAAATCAAGGCCACTTTGGAAGAATATTGCAATCATAAAAACATAATAGTAAGTGTTGATCTTCAAAATTTGCCGTAATTGTATATCGTTTTTGCCGTGAATAGTTCTATTCTTTATAAACATTATCAAGGATCAGTTTTATTCGTTTATCGTCTTTTATAGGAAACCATAAGCTTCCTTCGACAGTGGCTTCATTCGTCGTATAAACCAAAATTCGTGAGTTCCCTGTTTCAATATACAATGGACAAAAGTGACAAATTTCGGTCAGAACTCGGACATCTTCTTGGCGAACTAGTTTTTAAAGATGTGCTTACATCGTCCGACATAATAGATGTGTAAGTAAATAATATGCGCGTGTATATCTATTTGAAAGCGAAAAAAAAACTGATCAATTTATGGATTTAATTATTAATCAATAATCATTTCATTAATACATAATGTACTTTACGCTTAAATTTTATATTCGTTAATTACTTTCTAACCCGTCTAAATATCAAATTCTTTGCGATTTTTATGCGTGATATGTTAGTGAGAAAGTAATTCTATTATTATTATGTGAGATTTGTGTATATGATTGTTTCAAAAATTTTAAAAAATTACGAAGAGAACAGAATTGCATTCTTGTTCGTAATTAAATTAATAATTTTATACAATTGTTGAATTTATTTCTTCCGAGGTTACCATTTCTTGTTTGTTTCATTCGGTAACTTAATCATCGATTTCAATATTTTTTTAGGCTCAGTGATTATATCGTTATGTGGTCGGATATGTTAGTTGATTATCCGAATTACTGGGCATATTTGGCAGAAATTATGGGTAAATATTTATGAATATTGAATGTATTTTGATGTTTTCCAAAGTTTGTGTGAATTTTATAGGGTAACTCGGCGACGACTAACGGTTTTCTTTTTTGATTAAAAACTGCTCGACCAACACTTGTGAATGAAATTTTATTTAAAAATATGAAAACGAGAGATTAGCTTACAATTATTTACGGAACACAATAAAAAATTTTAATTTCATCAGAAATCCGAGTTTTCAAGTCTTCCAGATTTCGTAAACGCAGCTCTTGACATATCTGCTGGCGAGAGCGACGGCCAAACGAAATTCGCGCGACGCGACAATATGCAGTTACTAAACGTTTTTTTTTTTTTAGTATTGCGAGTGTTTCTATCGAAGATATGTTGCACCAACTTAGTGAAAACATGTACATCCCAAACGATGGCAACGACGAAGTGAGGGAAGCAAAAACGAGTTTGTCATCTCGATGACAGTACCAGTGAAAAAATAAGGCCACACACTATTCGCCATTCCAGCCCAGTCAGTTACTCACTCGCTGTGTGATGGTTTCGTTCTATTGAATTCGTATTAGATTCGGACCAGTAGCGGCAGTTCTTCTGTATGTTTACAAATAAATCGGGATAGCTGATAATGAGCTCTTCATTTCATCGTCTTCGATTTTTTCAGCATCGTTTCCGCAAAAAGTTTTCGTTATGCATTGATTTCAAGTCTTCCAGCAATATACGGCGAACAGGTTCTATTGACAGGTTTAAAAAAGCAATATGGGAATTAGCGAAGCGTTCTGGACGCCGAATGATCGCTACCTGAATTCAATCGATGTTTTTGGAAGTAAGAACCTTTTTTTTTCCTTGTCCAGAACGTTTTTTATCCACTACAGAAGCTGGCTCGTAACTTTTCAATCCACCTTAAAATTAAATTGGGAGATGGTACAGGTTTACACCGCATAACTTTGAATTCTTTCGTAACTATCTTTGGATTGTCGTGATCGATTCACGCCTAAAATAACTCCACGCAATAAGCGCGATCCTTCTCGCTTAAAATGATGATAACTGAAACTGGACAAAAACTAATCTCTCGTGCGTACACTAAACGTGAAACACACGGTTTTCGTTTAGGTAGTGTTACCAACTGCACTATTGAAAAAACAAAACCGTCTTCTGTAGTCACCCTGTAAAATTTGAGATAGAATGAAGCTGATTGCTGATTATTGTCATGGCTTAAAATTACATTTAAAAGTACAACGCTTAAATTTTGCTCTTTAATTTGTCAAGAAAGTACATATATGCGTAGTTGTTTGATTTTTTACTTACTTTAACAATTTATGTATATATATATAAAATGGATTATTATTTTTCATGTAAAATTATGTAGTTAATTGGATTGTAAGTATACTATTTAATGTTTAAATCATTTAATTAGTTCCCATGATAGCTCAAGGTATCATTACATTTGAAGATATAAGGCGAGCTGCAGAAAGAATTTATCATACACCAGAGTGTGGCCATTATATATGGAATATGTTGGATAAGGCTCAGCAGTTAATGGTATGTTATTTTTTGAACCATTTTATATATTTACCAATATGTGCATGTATATAATCGTACAATTAATGTATTATCGTTATTTATATAGGGCACAGAACTAGTTCGTTTAAAATGGAATACTTGTGATTTAAAACTGACGCACTTCATAAAACCGGAAAATGAATTGGAATTTATTAATAAACACGTAAGTAATATAATTTTAAAGTAAATACAAGCATATTGTCGGTAATAAAATTGAAATGCAAATACTAAAATAATGAAGGCACTTGATATTATGTTACATAAAGTGTATTTTATATTCCAGTTAATATTTTTTTTTTATCCATAATTATTTCGAATTAATGCGAAAACATCGTGGTTTCATCTTATCTACGGAACATTAATTCAAGTAAATTTATTTCATATAATGACGAAACAGTAAAATTCAATTGTGTATAACAAAAATATAAGCCGTTTACATTAGTAATATTTTTATTGGTTTTCTTTTTTTTTTTTTTTTTGAATGGTCACCATGATGATAGTTTAGACTGGAGTTTCTGATTGTGCTTGATGTACAAATTATAATCTGAATGACCAGTTTATTGATTTTGAAAATAGCGTATCATTAGGTTGTATGCTATATTATAAAATCAGTTATTAACTTTATGATTGTTTCAGGGTTTACAATATTTGCTCACACATAATACAAATCGTAATGAAAATGATCGCGAATCAGAATTTAAAGCAATAATAACAAAATTTATTGCTATGAATAACTCGGAAGAAATATTGGATTACATCAAAGATCGGGTAGGGTATATATTTATACAAATATTTATAATTGAGATATACTATTTTATATATATATATATATATATATATATGTGTGTGTGTGTGTGTGTAACGGCATTACAAACTTTAGAGGATTTAACGTGCATATTGTGTTCATTGCTAACTAATTTTGTAAAATTCTAGATCAATGATGAAACGAGGAGGATATTTATTCAAGCTTTGCCTGTGATATTAGAAATAGATTACCGTGAGTTTTTTAATTAAAGTTAATTTACTTGTATTTAAGATAATTTCACTATTATTAACATATTTCATAATATTATCTTGTATAATAGTAACTGTGCATTAATACAGTGATATAAAACCAATTCAGTATCGCCAACCTGATTAATAACTTATACAATGAATGTCATGATTTGTGGAGTTTGTATTATTAAGTCCTCTCTTTTACGGTCGGAGTTGTTTTAATTTTAAATAAAATAAAAAATAATTCATACTACATGGAACTCTCTTAGAAAGAAGTTATCATTTAATTTATATGAGATTATAATGAATTTGATTTTAACTGAAGAAGCGAATTTTTACTTACATTTAGCGAGTCGAAAAATTCATATTCGAAAATAATTATTTTGCTATAAATTTTTATTTTTATATTTTTTAGAACAATCGGGATCTTGTCGAAAGTTATATCGTGTCTATAGGAACAACATACGATATTTGATCGACAATCATGAAGAAAGTTTAGAAGTATTATGTTTAACTTCTATTAGTCACTTGATGAATAAACTAGAATTTCCTAAAGGTAAGTGAAATAACGATATTGTACTATATTATGACGATTATAATGACAAATTTTTTTGAATACATTTTGAAATTTAAATGATATAATTATCGAAAAGATAAATATTTACAAGCAACGTTATAAACAGGTTAAATCGACAGCGATTGAACGCGTCTCAGAACTTCATTATCTCGGTACATGGTTCCATAAGGAAACAGATCAAACAGTAGAGATAAGAGCACGAATAGAGAAAGAGAGGAAAACGTTTTTTTTAACATGAAAAATTTGATGACTCGTATTTAAAATTACAACTACGAATACGTCTACTTCGATGTTACATTTGATCGATACTGCTATACGGTATCGAAAGCTGGGTTCTCACACAAACTTTAGAGAAGAAAAACGAAGCTTTTGAGATGTACGTTTACTTATCGTATCCAGGCGACGTGATCAATAGAGAAGTGTTGAATAAACTGTCAAATCAAGCTGAAGTGCTTTATATTGCTCGAACCAGATAGTTAAAAAATACTATGGACACATGCATAGACATCCGGAAACATATGATCTGTTCGATCTTGTTCAATATGCTGTAATTATTGACCATAGAATAGGCGAATACTTTCTTGAGAAGCAAATATGAGAAGATGGTATCAAATACCAGCATCCATAACTGCAAGAGGCGTCTAAGGATAAGAGTTTAGTAACTGTGATGATCGCCGACCTTCGACTGGAGATGGCATAACAAGAAGATTCTATTCAAACAAACAGTGCAACACGTCTGACGAATAATGAATTTAGGTTAATCAGTTTTGAATTTTAAAATAAATGATTTTTGCCGTTTTCGTTATTAATTATTCTTTAATCATTTTAAATACTACTTTAGTATTTGAACAAATTAGAATAATAGCGTTATTTTTGTTTTATTTCGTAATATGTTTGCTCGGAGTGCCGTAATCAGTTTTTTCAAAGTAATAAAAATGTATGATTTGCGATTTGTTTGAGTATACATTGTAATTAATTTATTTTTATATTTTTTTTTTAACCTCTAGGTTTATTATTAATGATGTTTGAATACTTGTGGGACGATCACGTAATTAGTACCGAAGGATTTGAAAAATGGAGGGACATCCCGAACGATAATAAGGGAGTATGTATGAAACAATTGGCGACGTTTTACGAATACATACGGGAAAATGCGAAGTCACCGAATTAATCTACTGAGGTAATCATTTTATTTTTTTAAATGAAATGTTACTCCACTTTAAAAACATGTTTTGAAATTGAAATTATTCGTCGTCTTTACTTTTCACATTATTAATCGTTTCATAAGTGCTTTGACGGAAATATAGGCCTAGGAGTGCATTATCTAATACTATAATTGTCAAGTGTGTAGCCATTTATCGGCAAACTGTGTAGCTTGCAATCGAAGTGTATGTGTGGTCAGTCACATTTGAGTCTATATTAAATGAAAATAATAGTAATGTCAGTGTGACGTATGTATGTAAAGATGGTCAGGGGGTGCAAACTGTTTCTCACTACGAAATGTGAACGCAATGAATCGGAGTTTTTTCTGAATTATCTGCATAAATAAAAAAAGGGTTTATTTAAAGCTAAACACAATATTTCAGGTGCTTAAAATAATTAAATAAATAAATAAATAAAAAGTGTATTTTTACATTTAAAATAAGAAACAACAAATATCGTCTACACGTACCGAAATAGTACAAAATTCTCCCCGTGTATCGCGATATATAAATATAAAAACAAAAGAAACGAAGCTTAAAGCAAATAAACTGCAGGAGAACCACCACCAAAACCTGCATGAAATAAGTATATAATAAAATAAAATAATAACATAAAATATAGTATGCGATAACAGACGATCAGAGTAGCAATAAATAGGAAAATAAATAACTATATACATAAAATAAACTTAAACTTAAATAATAACTATATATCCTCGGGAATGCCGGCTACTCATCACAATAATGTATGTTTAATTCTTTTATGTTTATATTTCTTATATTTTAATTGGAGACTAGTGCGAGTGTAGTCTCCTATATTGTTTATAATGGAATACTCACTTAGGGTACAATCATAAAAAAATTTTTTGGTTTGCTGATTTATTACTTGATGCACGTATGGTAATTTCAAAGTTCTGTGCAAACGATCTATCCTAGCATAAAACGGAGCTTTAAGAATAATTCTGCAACATTTATTTTGCATGGCTTGCAATTTAGATAAGTTAGAGTGACTTGCGTAAGACCACACAGGACACGCATACAACATTATCGGTCTTAAGATACATTTGTAGATAATTAGCTTATTTGCAGAATTAACGTAGCATTTCCTATTAAAGACTGGATATAATTTAAATAAAGAGGCTTGAGTTTTATTAACGGCGTGTTCGATATGTTTAGAAAAGGTAAGACCTTTATCTAGAATAACACCAAGATATTTGATCCGAGTCTTCCATTCTATGGGTATGTTATTAATTATTATAGGAGTTAGAGAGTTTGGTCTTCTTTTTGTAAATAATATTGACTGTGTTTTATCAGTATTTATGTTAATTTTTCATTTATTGAAGTATGATCTTAATTTCTCAAATCCTATGCTTAGCCTTCTTTGAATAGTATCTGTACGATACGACGTACAATATATAGCCGTATCATCCGCATACAACGCCATCTGAAGGTGTTTATCCTTGGGAATGTCATTAATAAATAAGAGAAAAAGATAGGGTCCAAGTATACTCCCTTGAGGTGCTCCAGCTAGTATAGACCTTTCCACAGAGTTACAATCATTTATTTTTACCATAAATTTCCTATCTGTTAAATAATCTTTAATAAGTCTAACGATATAATTAGGAAATTTTAGTTGAATTAATTTATATATTAATCCGAGATGCCATGTAGTATCAAAGGCTTTCTCAATGTCTATGAGAAGTAAACCTGTATGTTTATTTTGATTAAAACCATCTGTTATGAAATCAGTAATCCTCGCCAACTGCATAACTATTGATAGTTTACTCCTGAATCCAAACTGTTGTTCAATAAGAATATTATTAATTTGTGTAAAGGTTTGTATTCGACTGAGAATAATTTTTTCAGCTATTTTGCTAAGATTACTGAGAAGGGAGACAGGGCGTAAATTAACCGGATCCGAGGTATTCTTACCAGCCTTAGGGATGGGTATTACTTTAGACGTCTTCTAAGAAATGGGGAAATGCGAAAGTAGTAACATAGAATTAATTATGATAGTTAATTTAACTAGAGCTTTAATGGGTAGATTTTTAAGGAAAATCGTACAAACCTTATCCAACCCAACAGACTTTTTATTTTTTAGTTTCTTTATATGATTATGTATTTCAGCAACAGTAGTTAGGTCCGCTGCTCTCATTCCATCAGAAGAAATACGTAGATATTTTTTGACATTGGATTTGACTTTGGCATTCTGATAAGCAGATGCCATGTTACAAATTCTGAGCATGCACCCCTGAGTATATATTAGCTAAAAGTTCACTTTTATCTTGATCCGAATAGACGACTTTATCCTGATAATTTAACGGAGGTAAGTATGTCCGAGGATCAGTAAATACTTTGACTGCTTTCCATAGACTATTATCACGGGACGATAACGAATTCAGCTTAGATCTCCAACTATTATTATAGTTTTCTCTTAATTCGTATTTGACTAATCTACATAAATATTTAAAGAATAACCTATATGTAGGAATGCGGCGTTTTTGATATCGACGTCTAATGAAATTTTTAAACTTTATCAATGTAATAAGTCGAGGAGAAATTTTTGTAGGCTTATTCGGGGGAACAGTAATCTTAGGAATAGCTGCATCAGCTGCAGTAAGGATGACATTAGTAAAGCGAATTACTTCTTCATCTAGCTGTTCATTAGTTTTGAAAGGACCTTGTAAAGTTAAGTTATTGGAAACATAATGTCTAAATAAATTCCAGTCAGCCTTTTGATACACATACTTGGAATGAGGAGTAAATACAGACGAGTTATTACTTGTGGTGTTTATTTTAAACACGATAGGATTATGATTCGAACTCAATAATGGTAGAGAAACTGGTTTAGATACCTCCTGAATATTTTTTACTAATACAAAATCGATAATGCTAGGATGTAGTCGAGCGTTATCCGGATAAAACGTCGGCTCATCCAGAGTTATAATATGAAAATTAAATTTATCGGACATGTTTAGAAGGCAGTTACCAGAGGAATTGTTAGAATAGCAGTTCCACGCTTTGTGTCTTGCATTGAAATCAGCTACAATTAACACTTTATTGAATGAAGTTAAAAGTTTATAGATGTCATGATAAAAATTTTTAGAAGAGATTTTAGGAGAACAATAAACCGAGTAAATAAATATGGCATGATTAGGCATTTGAAGGTTAATTCCGACAGCTTCAATTTTTTTAAGGAAGGTATTGTAATCGGGAAATGATTGATATAATTTTTAATGAAAAGAGCTACTCCCCCATCATAAGTATTTCGATCTGATCTGTAAACCTTATACCCAGGGCATCTTAGCTTATAATTATCGTTAATTTTTGTCTCACTAATGCAAGCTATGTGAATATTTTTATCATATAACTGATGTCCAAATTCTAAAAATTTATCTTTAATGGAATTAGCATTCCAACTCATGACATTAAAGATATTATTCACATTAGACATAATTGATTAAATGATTTAGAACACCGATTAATCAGAGCGGCATAAGTCTATTACCACTTCAGCTACGATTGCAAATTTACTAAATGTATCGCCGGCATTCCGGAGTCTACATAATGTACTTTTAGCTAACTCCAAAAGTCTCTTTAAATTTAAATCTTTAAATAGACTAAATATATCTTTAATAACCGACATGTCAGAGACATTAAGAGTATTACTTTCATTAATATGACTAGAATCATTATTATTATTATTATTTTGGTTTGATGAGACACCACGTGTAACATCTCTGTACATCCTAGGCGTTGTAAGGTTACTATTAATATTGTTATTGATATTACTATTACCTTTAGGCGCATTAATCTTATCAGTACTTAGATTAAACCGATTATTATTATTAATAATGCCCGAAGGACTCGTTCCTACACTACTAGAAATATTACGATTTTTAGATTTAATATTATTCTCTACTGTCAGAAAAGTAGGACAGTCGTTACTATTCGCAGGGTGGACACCCTGGCAATTAACACATTTGAAAATTGATTCCGAGCATAGATTCGTGTTATGTGCTTTGGCGCACTTAGCGCAAAATGGATCCTTGAAACAATTCGGGGCTATGTGGCCGAAAGACTGACATTTGAAGCATTGTATAACCCTATTAGAACTTCCGTATTTTTCCGATTGAATAGAACAATGTGCTATAACTTTTATTCCCAGAACTTGACGAAATGTTATATTAGGGCTAAAATGTACAACAAAAAGCGGTAATAAAATTTTACTATCTCTATTATGAGAGTTATATTTAGACATCTGATGAACACCTAGAACTGGAATATGCTCGGAGATATATTGAGATATTTCTTCTACGGAAATATTATGAGGAAGACCACGTAAGACAAATTTAACAGGTTTTATTAGCTACATATAACGAGCATATAAAATAATAATTATAGAAAGAACTGTATCTAGTATTAAATAAAAATTGTAAAACTACAAACCGTGGGTATCGGAACTAGAGATAGATACTGCTCGTTAATAAGAATCTACAGAACTCAAAAAAGAAAACTTTTTTTTTTTAACAATGTTGCTGGAAACGTACTGGCGAAAACTTTTTTTTATTATATTTAAACCATCTGAACTTATTTTAATTCCTTGGGTCACTAATTGTAATTTATATTAAATTTCGGGATTTGAATTTTACAAATTCGCTTATAATCCTTAGTAACGTCTTTGTTGTTGCAGGTGATCGGACAACTACTACAATTATAAAAAAAGACTGCAACAAAAACCCAATGAAATTACCCGGTGCACGCGTGAACATGTGTTATTATTAACGCAGGTACACACGTGTGTGTGTGTGTGTGTAGCTTCACGCGTTGTCACCTATAAACTCGTTACTTCATTTCGATGATAATTCGTATTTTTTATAACGAAGGTAATAAAATATGATAAATTTTGCGCTCCGGTTTTAATAATATTCTCGTGTTATTTTATTAGCATTCGTGTGGGTAAACTTCTAATTGATATTCTTATACATCTACATGTGACTGTTCGAAGATTATTTTTTCTCTCTTTTTTTTTTTGTAATTGTTAACTATTTTTTATTACGAAATTTATTAATACAGCCTTAATATACAATAACGGTACGTAAATTTAGTTATAAACGAGTGTGTGCGATCTATATACAATTAAAGCGGTAATATTAATATAGCCTTTGTTGTTATTATCTATAATTATTATTACGTATAGCGAAACACCATATTTTATTTATTCTATTCGTTTTTTTATTCCGGCAACGTATATATGTTTTTTAATTTTTATATGTATTATTTAGTTTATTATTATTATATTGATACGGATGTTTTGAATGGTATAAAAACTAATTTAAAACAACAAAAAAAAAATAAGGTTATATTTTAAATTTTTCGTCGATAATAATTATCCTTAGTTTAGTATCATTGTATTTATAACGTTAAAAATACATGGAAAAAAATAACGCCAACCAGAGAAAAGGAAACTCTTGCTTTACTGACCTATTTAACTATCTTTTTCTCTCTCTCGATTACTGACAATTTCGTATAAATTTTTCTATTTAGACAAACTTATTGTAATTTTAAATTGAAATTTGTCGGAATATGAATGATGACGCTGTTGTATCTTTTAACAGCAAAACTCCCCAGACGTGAAATATTCGCTTCGGGTTTTTCCTTTCTCTCTTACGTACTTATGTATTTAATTTTGTTGAGGTGCTAAGCCTCTCTTTACCATTATGTCATTAACGATAATACATTTTTTATGATGGGTGATAGTTGGGTATATACAGAGATCATTAAATCAGTGTTTCGAACGGAAGATATGAGTAAAGGGTTACACTCTTGTGTTAAAAAGTGTACGTATATAAACGAATACGCATATATTCTCTGACGTTAAAATTGTAAATATACGTATATTGATAAGAACAATTCTTTTATTTGATTTTATTTTATAATTAATTTATTGCGATTGATTTAAAAATTTCGATCAGTTTCAGTAGAGTTTGCAGATTATTTTTGTATGTACCGTAGTCTGATGAACGTATTTTTAAAATTGATATATATATATATATATATATATATATATATATATATATAAATATTTTAATTCTCCGCCGAATAACAAATATTTACAAAATATATCACGTGTTTATCGCTGATGAATGCGTGCAAAATCTGTCCGAGTCGTACGATTAATATTTAGTTCGTTTGCCAATTAATTTTGTTAATTGCATCATAAAAATGTAATTAGTTCTCGATAATAATTATTACGAATATGTTAAAAGGACTTATAAATTTAAAAGTGGTACGGTCCAGATCTATACAATAATAATGCTCGGATTCAATAATGAAGCGGGATAGATTTGATGACGATGAAATAATTTATTTAAAAAAAAAAAAAAGTATATTATTGACACAAGAAGTTGGTGAAATCATTTTGCGATAAAATTGTTCTATAATTCGAATAGTATATATTAAAAGTCGTGCATAAAATGTTAACGATGTTGAATTCAAATTTGAATAATTTGTTGTACTCTAATATTTTATAAACCTCCCTTCCCGCGATTACATTATGACCAGTTGTAAGAATATAATTAAACATTACAAATTACCCGAATACAGGACTAATAAAAATTTCGAACAGTCGATCAATCGCACGATACTTCAACGTACTACACATCACTTGATAATGACTAGTGCAAATTTTTTTCGGCATTCATAAAAAGACGTATATTTCCTATAAAAATTGTTTGTCGTAAATTGAGTATTGAAAATCTAAGTAAAGGTAGTAAAACACTGTTACGGAATTTAATTTTGGCATTTTAAGAGGAAAAAAACTGCTTAATAAAAGATCACCTATCTTAGGAAATAATGTGAACGAAAATTAAAATCAGATTTTTAATATTTATTTTCATTTTACTTGTAAAATTGTGTTTTTTAAAAAATTTTTTGTTCGTATATTTTTATATTTTACTTTTGGACATCATACATCGCAACAGTAAATGAAAAATTTAAAATTCCACCAGTATACAACTTTTACAGAATCCGGAAAATAATATCGAAGAAAAAATTAATATAAAAAACAAAATTAATAAACAAATATATTGATATTAAATTTCAACAAATCAAAAAATAGAACAGAAGCGGAACAGCATTTTTGGAGTATATTTTCACAATCACCATCACATATTTTTAAGTAATTATATTTAATTTATATTTTTAAAGTTATGACGTTTTAAAATGTTTCACTTAATAATGGCGTAAATGCCGAAAAGCTGTGTGTTTTCTTTAAATAAATAGTGATTTAACTAATTTTCAATTGATTTTTTATGAAAATTAAAATATCTAACGAATACTAAATCTTTTTACGCTATCTCCGACCGAAGTTTGGCGATTAGCTGTTCTGGCTTCGTCCTTGGACGCCTCTGCAAAACTTTCTAGATGTCTTGTTGTACCACCGACGCCTATCAGCTCTTCGTGACATTTTTCTTCTCCCTGGTTTCTGATGTCTATATGATCGTAATATTTTAATTTTCTGGAGCGTATATTGTATAGGAGTTCTGTTGGCTTTGATATTTTTCGCACACATCTGTATTGGTAATATGGTCTTTATATGAAATCTTCAAAATACGGTGATATATATATATATATATCCAGTGCTTCGATCTTCTTTTCAAGCGTGGATGTGAGAATCCAGCTTTCCATACCATAAAGTAGTACCACCGGCCATATGTAACATCCCAGCAGTCTTAACTGCAGGTTACTACCTTTCCGGGTCATCAGATTTTTTCATATTTAAAAAGGTCTTCCTTGCCTTTTCTATTTATATGCGTGATTGTGATCGATTGATCGGTTTCCTCATGAAACCAGGTTCCGAGATATTGAAATTTATGAACTCTAACGAATACTAATAAAAAAAATATATATATAAGTTCAACTCGCCTTTATTTAAAAATAACAAAAGAATAGCAATTAGAAAACAGAAATGAAAAGTAAAAGGAGGTTAACACGATTTATTCCAGTCAGACACAAAATTGACATAAACGACCGTACAAAATTTCTAAGTCTAAAATAAAAAAAAAAATAGTTCATCAATGAATCTATTTTTTAATATAATCATTTTTAGCAAAAAAAAAATGGTTTTGTAGAATCGGTGAATCCGTGTCTGTAGTATGTAGCAAAATGCTGAGAAGTCTGCACTACAGTAATGATTTTATTGCGTGCAAACCAACACGAGTTATGGCCGGGTATAATTATTTAATTACATTATTTAAATATTTAACAGAAAGATAATGACCATTTACTCGAACATATTTTTTTACGATATTTTAAAAATGTTCAATTACGAACGTAAATTTCAGGTCATAACGTTTGATACCGAATCAATTTATCATTTTCTTCATTTCGTATATCGCACTCGAGTACATTTTTATACACACATTTGCTTCATCTAAACATTTTACATTTGAACATTTAAAAAGTAATGTATACAAAACTTGCGGATATATTTCAGCTAGTATTTTAAAGTAAGTAAATAGAAAATGGGAATTGTTATTTTTTATTTGAAAACGTTGAAAATTGCGGACAAAATCGTCTTATTTTTACTAAAAAGCTGAATGCAAAAACATTTCTTCATGATCATCCAAAGTATTAACAAAAATAATGATTTATGAAAAATGTTGGACCTTTAGTGAAATGGTGCTCACGACTGGTTTTAATTTATTTGTAAGAACTAATGAATTCAGTAAATGAATAGATTTACATACGGATGCTTCAAAACCAAAATGGAAGACGTTGGGAATATACAGAATATTAACAATACGACTTGATAACGTCGAGATCGCTAAAACAATTTTCATAACATGTTTAAGATATTAACAACTACACAGAGAGTGTAGCCGCTCCTTGAACAGACAGTTATTAACGTTAAAAATAACATTATTAATATAAGTGGAATTAGGACGATTTGTAAGTTGATCTTAGATGTTAAATAGTACAGGTGTTGATATACTTAAAAAAAAAGGGACTTGAAGATAAGTCTTCATATATATCTCCTTCGATGTTGTGTTTTTAGGGTTCTACCGTATGATGTTAAATCTTTATATGTGCGATGTCCATCAAAAAAACTGTTTGTGCTAACCTGGAAATGTACTTGTACAATTTCATGTAAATGTTTACAAATTGAACTTTTTTATCTTGCCAATGTTTTTTGAACTATTCTTCTTTCGGACGGGTATGAGAAATGAAATGGTTATTGATAATTTCAGTGAAAAATTCACTTTTGTTAATATGAAGTAACAGCGACCGAGCTTTTGTTTGGTTATTTTTTTGTAGAAACGTTTTTTTCGCAAAATATATTTAGATAAAAACCGTTACACACGTAACTGTTTAATCGTACAGAATTCCGTTTCATAAATATCCAGAGTTGTAACCAAACATTTCGTTTTGAAAAGGATCAGACCACCCTTAATGTTTTTTAAACTATTTTTTTAATTTTTCGATTTTTTTTCTGAAAATAATTATTTCATAGATTAAAAAATATTTTCAGGAAGATCCGATATCTTAAATCGAAACGGTACACGATATAGAAAATTTTAATTGTAATTACTATTAAACACTCCCGGACCAAAGCTTTAACCGGAACGGGGCGCATTCACAGATAGCGGATAGTGGGACAGACAGATATGTAGGTTAGCTACGAATAAGACATTAGTCAAATAAGCAGTCGTGGACCAAAAGCGGCTACGGGTGTAAAGTCTCAGGCAGGTGATTCCAGTAGTGACAGGTAAGAGACACGAGGATGCAAATGGCCAGCTTGAAGAACTGGCCAATAAAAGTCTGCATAAATTTTATGACTGTCTCTCCCTAGGCAGGTTTAGGTCGCTGTAAACCTTACACCGTTACCTCCTCAGTAACAAACCGCTGCCTTGCGGTTAGGGTCTTTACCAAAAAGCTAAGGGAGTATACCCTGACAGAAAATCCTCAGGCAGGTAATGGGAAACCAGCTGAGTAATTTTTCCAAGAACATCAAGAAGACACATTTAAAAAAAAATGCCACGGGATCCGAATGGCAATCGGCGTCCTGAATACCGGGGTCAGGATGTGAAGTATATGACCGGTCATATGGACAGAGACTCCCAGCTGCCATAAATGTACGACTGGGAGATTTACAAACGCGCAATTTAATTTGGGAACTATGTCAGAGGACGTCAAGAACCAGGAAAACTCTTTGTGGTGCAGATGAAATTCAGAAAATATGGAGTAGATATATGTAGAATTGCCGAAACACATTATCGTCAAAACGGCCATTTTGAAACGACTCATAATATCGTATTTCGTTCGAGTAATGTTAACGAAAGTAGAAATGGCGTGGCAATACTAGTAAATAAACGACTACGTAGTTTAGTTACAGGCTATAGAGCTAAAAGAGATCGAGTAATCGCATTAAGAATAAATACAAGACCAATAGCAGTAAATTGAATACAAGTGTATGCACCAACAAATCTTTCCGATGATGAGAAAGTAGAAGAGTTCTATACTGATGTTCAAGAAAAAATTAATAGAATACCGAGAAATGAAATGATAATTTTGATGAGCGATCTAAACGCAAAGGTTGGATGTGCAGACAAACATTTAAAACATGTAGTTGGAAAATTTGAAGTGGGAACACCTAATGAAAGGGGGGAGCGCCTCATAGAATTTGCAATTGAAAATAAACTGATGATAGCGAATGTGATTTTCCAACATCGAAGATTGAACACATGGATCTCTCCTGGAGGTCGGAATAGAAATCAGATTGATTATTTCATGATCCCAAACCGATGGAAGTTATGTTGTAAGAATGTTATTGTTCGATCGGGAGCTGAGTGCGGTTCTGACCGCAGATTAATAATCATGGAAATACTGAGAGAGCTGAAAGCTCATAAGAAACAGCAGCGAACACACAGATTGGTGATCAATGTTCCCAAGGCTTTTGTAACAGCACTCGAAACGAGAGCAATAATGAACGCAGTGAACTTATTAATACAACAACAGTGGGAGAAAATGAAGAATATCATAAAGAAGATATACAAAGGAACACAAACGCAGAACCAGCAGTCATTAAAAAAACTATGGCTGTCTGAAGAAACTATGAAACTTTTTAACCATCGAAGAGAAATGAAGGAAAATGGAAAGTACAAAGCAGATATAACAATAAATCGAAAAATTTCAAAAAGTTGTAAATATTATAAAAATATGTACATCAATAATATATGTAAAGAAATCTAATCCCACGCGGAGAATGTGGAACCAAAGTATTTGTATGGAAAAACTAAGTTAATGGTGATTGATCGGAAGAATATAATAAAGAAAAAACATAAAACTATTCCTGTTTATGAAACGGTGGAAAAGTTCATTTACTTGGGATGCTTGTTGGAAAGCAAAGGATGCTCTGAAGGTGAGATCAGGAGAAGAATTCAACTAGCACGGAGTGCGATGGTTAAACTAACCCGAATATGGAAAGACTCTCCTCTGTGACGAAAAATAATAAAATTCAATTAGTACGCACGCTGGTTTTTTCAATATTTCCGTATGGTGCAGAAACGTGGATGATCAGAAAATCCGAACAAATTTCGCATAAATAGTTTCGATGCTGGAGGCGGCTCCTTCGGGTTTCGTGGATGGGAAAGCGTAGTAATGCGTCTATTTTGAAAGAAGTTGGTAGAACCCGCAAATTAACAACGGAAGTTAAAATTTTTTGGTCACATCATACGAAAACATGATGGAATCGAAAGAGCAATAGTTATGGGAAGAATGAATAGTGTAGAGTAGCAGTTAGATGGACAGATATAGTGACTGCTGCATCTCGGATGACACTTTCAAGATGCGTTCATGATGCCGAAGATCGTCAAGGATGGAGGCAGAAAATGTGGGAGCTGTTACCTTGATCACGATACTCCTATGTGGGGTTACGAGAAAATGATTATGATGACTGCTATACGCGATAAATAGTAAATTTCTAAGCTTATAACATTGAACGGTTAATGCGATTGAGCTGAAATTTTTAACGTACGTTTAAATAAGTATCGAAAAAAAACTAAATTTCTTACGAGGGTATACTTTGTGTAGATTCACGAAATTTTAAAATTTATAATTTGCATACAAGCAATTTTTAAGATGAATTACACGTATAAAATTTCATTGAAATCCTTAGAACGTCTACGAGATAGTCGAGTATATATATATATATATATATATATGTATATATATATATATATATATATATATTTATATATATATATATTTATATATATATATTTATATATATATAAATATATATATATAAATATATATATATATAAATATATATATATATAAATATATATATATATATAAATATATATATATATATATATATATATATATATATATATATATATATATATATATATATATGTACAGGAATTGCTTGTATAATAAGGTAAGAGCAGTGACATTCTTAAATGATACTCCAAAGAAATAAGCTACCATTAATATTGACTTACGAAGTAACCTTTAAGTTTCTTGTTCAAATATTAGAAGCCAGTTTTATAATATTCCAGAATTGTAAGTAGTTTTCATTTTTATCGATAAAACATTTTTATTATAATACGTATGTTGCTTCCCGATTTATAATTTATCGTTATCGATTTAGTTTAGCTACTGTTTGAAATTACTTTACTATCATTTTTCAATAAATATTATTTTCGTTGTACATTTTTCTTATTTTTTCTTATTAATGTGCACCTGTCCAAAAAAGTACGACGATATATAGCCTCTATTTCAATAAACAGCCTACCAGTTTTGAATTATGCTACAACAGTGGTTTTTTGATCTGTACGACCTTAGATCGTACATTTGGTGTAATCATTTTCCTACATGTACGCGAATAAAATTCCATACCGCTATCAATTTTTTATCGCTAAAAGTTAAAACTACGTGCAACCCACCCTACTTAATTCATTCATTGTTGAGTTTTTTAAGTATTAATAAATTGAAACTACTTTTCTTTAAAATATTTGTACAGAGAGTTGTTTCGCATTTATTCGAGATTTACGACATTAATCAAATATAAACATCGAAATCGAAGGGAACATAAACTCTTTTAAAAGGTATTCGATCAATAATTGCAGAATGGACATATATGAAGTTTTTCCGTTTTACACAAGTGAAGATTATATGTAAACGGTTAAATACGATTACGTTTGTTTTGA
This sequence comes from Coronaproctus castanopsis, assembly GCA_032883995.1. Lineage (NCBI taxonomy): Eukaryota > Metazoa > Arthropoda > Insecta > Hemiptera > Monophlebidae > Coronaproctus > Coronaproctus castanopsis. Next base: position 258,968,232 of record CM065053.1, read on the forward strand.
ATTTTGAAGATTTAAAATATACTGAAATTAATATAGCCTCTTAATGATAAATTATTCTAGATGTACTTTACCAAATATGGATTTGGGTTTAGTGGTATGAATTATGTATTAATTTGTTTTTATTTAAAAAAATGCTTGGTTTAATTAATTAGTTCGATAATTTGAAAGTGATGGAAGGTTATTTTCTTCATTCGATATATCAAAAAAGAAAGACGCGAAAAAACCAAATTTATAGTTATATACAAAAAGAAAATAGTAAAAATGAAAATTGATCTAATAATTTTAAACAATTGTGAAAAATATTCAATCGATTCATTTTTACGTTTTGTAACCTATTTTATCAATTATAATAATTGTAAACGAGTCTAGATTTCCAGATACATTTAAAAATCGGTATCAGAAATTCAAATGCTTAGAAATAAATTTAAAAATTAAATAATTGTAAAATAAATGTTTATTATTTTTAACCATAACCATAAAAATTTGCTACTTTACTAAATTATTTAATTATTTTGGCTTGTGTTCTACCGGTGAATTAAATCACAGTATCATTATTGTCTTTTTAATAATGATGGTGAATAAAAAATTTATATATAATATATATATATATATATATATATATATATATATACAAAATTTTGTTATCTTTTATATAATATAGAAATTTTTGTGGTGGTGCAGGCATTGTAGCGAATGGTGCGTCATCTATTAGAGATTTCGGAAAATAAATATAAATCCGTGAACAGTGTAGAATATGAGACATATTTTCAAATAGTTATGAATATGTTTTAATGTACATTTTGAACTATCACATTTAATAGTTTGTATGTGTAAGTACTTTTTTGCTTATGCCAAATGAAAATTTTAAATAAATCTGGGAAAGGTAATTAATCTTTGTATTTATTCTCTGTTTTCAGTTATTAACATGTTATGACGCGATTTCATCAATAAATATGCTTACAAATTCTTTATGTAATTAACGCTTTTAATTAAAATATGAAATTCGGAAAATCATTTTTTTATTCTAATAACAAAAATCTTAATTTGTAATTAGAAAATGGTGCTCGTTTAAACGCAGCCGGCATTTTTATAGTAACTTTTTTAAAAGTTTTTCCAAGACTATTTTGGTATTATTTGAAATTAATAATCAGACATTTTAAATATCAACATTCGAATTAATCGGACGGTAATTGGATGTCGGAAATCCTAGAGTTTACTCTACCCACATTCATACCCCTTGTATTATAATATAAAGTGTAGTAATTTAACTTAAATATACGGTTTGTTAAAATTATTAACAATGAAATACACGACTAAACAATTATAAATGCATGATGGCATGATGGCATGGTTACTAAAAACATTTGTTGTTTATGAAATGTTGATAATTTTAATCCATTATATTGTGTGCTTGTTATTTCGTGTAAGGTACTAATTGATTACGGAGATATATGATTTTCATTTAAGCAAGTTGTTTGTCAAATATAATTTAATGTTCAATATTAAATACATACATAAGTGTTAATTTTACCTTTAATTATTTTGTAGAATGTGGTGATTTTTATTAAAATAAATAACCAAAAAGAAGTTAAAATCGCTAAAAGCTTTTTCTTTTTGAAAAATTACAAAGCTTCTTGGTAGGCCATTATCAAGTGAATATTTAAAGAAGATACAAAATATAAATTTAAGATTACAATTCACAAAAAATTAGCATACTGGAAAACAGTATTAATAATACAGTCTCAATAAAAGAACTTATATCAATACATTGAAAATTATCCACAGTTCACCTAAAAAACGGCTGAGCATCTCTATAAAATTTATAATTTTTTTATCAATACTGTTCTTCAGCTTGCTGATTTGTAATCTTAAATTTATATTTTTTCATTTTATATTTGTTAAATATTCACTCGATAATGGCCTAATAGCCAAAAAGCTTTGTAATTTTTCATAAAGAAAAAACTTTTAGCGATTTTAACTTCTTGTTTGTTGTTTATTTTCAGGCTGGGTAATTAATTTTTGCTGAATGTATTTTTAGGGGATACAAACCTATGATATTTTACACAAATTATACAAGAATCCTACGTCTGTATGCCCTAGTGAAGTAAAAAAGTTGGCTTGGAAATATCCACATTGCGCTCCGTATATAGTTGATATAATATTTAACACGGTGAAACATTTAATTTATACGCTTATTTATACATTTATTCCATTAAATACTTTTTAGCATAAAATTAAATCAGAATAATTCTGTAATTTATAAATTTTGGTTTTGTAGGTTGTAAGTAGTGATAAACGTTTTGTTCGAGCCGGTGTAATCTTTTGCGGTTATGTACGATTGTGGGAATTCTATGTAACATGTTTGATATCAAAATGTCGAAAAGAATTTGATTTGGTCAAACAGGTATTCTGTGTAGGTGTATTATTGTATTAAATAATGATGTTAATAACATTAGTGAAATTAAAATACTGAATATTATTTATATTAAGTTGTTTTATAAGACAAATGATAATCCGATAAAAATACTGACTGTATTTCTCTTGTAAGATCGCAATTAGAATACGCATCTGTGGTTTGGGATCCTTTCTACACTAAATATATTCATATGGTGGAAAAAGTTCAATTTCAGTTTTTGAGAAATATTTATTACCGTCAAACTGGTGTCTATCCAACATTTTTAAGTTATAATATTTTATGCGATTTCCTAAATATGAAATCCTTGAGTGCTGGAAGAAAGATAAGTAAGTTGAGGTTCCTGCATGATCTTTGTAACGCTCGCATAGATGACAATTATTTATTATCTACAATTTCATTTATGATTCCCAGTGTTAATAGTAGGTCACATCGTATTTTCTATGAATCGCATGCTCGTACAAATCTAGGTTACAACTCACCACTTTTATCCACCTTACGTCTATATAATAACGTACTAAATATTCATCCACAGTTAGATATTCATTTCGATAGTAAATTTGTATATAATAAATTTTTTTAGACTCTATATTTCAGTTGTTACTTTTCAGTAAGTTTATTTTATTTTGGTCATATGTGCGTGCCTTGATGGAGAGTTTGTTTACATGAGAGTATGGGTGTATGGTATATTTCTGTTTTTTTTTTGTGCTTTTCGGATGTGTGCTTGTATGTGGGTATTGTATTTCATTAGAATCATTTTTCGGTTTGTATTAGTAATTTTTTGTTTTCAATCTAAATATTATTTATATTAATTAGCGTGTTGTGAGTGAGTGTGGTTCAGTTTTATTTTTGTTCATACTTTTACTTTATAATTATTCTGTAAGAGCGTACACTGTAATTGGCGTTATGCTGTTGTTTTGTAAATAAATAAATAAATAAATAAATTATTATTTTTACTGTCCGTCATACGTATTGAAACATAAAAATATAATAGTAAACTATACTATTATTAATGTCTACATACCCGAAAAAATCCCATGTGTAATTCGCTCTCACACAAAACACAAACGAACTGTAATCTCTTAAATATATATCAAAATATTTTTGTAAATTTATTAAAATTATTACAATAAAATATTTAGATATTTTTATGCCTCTCTATACAAATTTTTATTTTATGATAGTAAACGAAAATGGGTCTAGTGTTTAGTAGCAAAGTGTCATAAGATAGTATCTTCAAATGCGAGTTTTACAAAATATTTGGACATATTTTTCACCGTGTATTAATTTATGTGAAATCTCAAAACTGCTACTCTCCCACGCTCTTTTGAACTTTGAATTCACAATTATTTTTGTTTTTTTTTTTTTACTAAGTACTTAACAAAATGGAGATATAGGTGGTTTAAAACTTTTTGATGCCCGCTCTCAGTTGCTTAATTAACGATGTAAAATAAAATCTGACAAATTATCGAGGAATATGGATTTTGTAAAATTTTTATTATTCCGTAACGGCAACTAACCTTATTAAGTAGTTCGATTATACGAGGTCTGGGACTTTTATGTTTCAGCTAATAAGAGTTTTCTTCAATAAAAAAATCTCAATTAATAGGATTATATGTATTTACGTGTGAAAGTATAGAAGTTTTTAGAGTTATTTAAGGCAATTCAGTAGCAAACCCCCTTTTAATTTTTATACTATAAGTATCTTTTCTTCGGTATTTTTTATTTCCATAAACAATTTTGCAACATTAACCGACAGTCTTGGATTTGAACGTTGTTAAATGAAGTTCATTTTTGAAATTAGTTAATTTTTGATGCATAATCACAAGAATCATGTCTAGTTTTTCGTAAACCCACGTATTATACAGCTTAAATGACATAAAATAGAAGAAACGAAGTCGATAAATAAGCAAGAAGTTAAAATCACTAATCTTTTTTGCTGTTCAGTCATTATCAAGTGAATAGAAATAAAATATAAGAATATATTAAAATATATAATATATGAAAAATAAAATGTAAAAATATTAATTTAGCTATACGATTTGCAAATAGTAGCAAAATGAAAAATAGTATTATGAAATAATCTGAAAGTAAGTGCGGTAAACAACATAATCTACAGACTTTCTTATCTTTTATTTTTGTAAATTGTATATTTAAATTAATATTTTTATATTTTATTTTTCATAAATTGTATACATTTATATATTTTATTTTTATGTTCACTTGATAATAATGGTTTAACAGCCGAAAAACATTTCAGTTTTTGTAAAAAGTTTAGTGATTTTAACTCCTCTCTTGTTGTTTATTTATTTATTTATTATTATTTTTTTTTTTTACATTATACCGGTACCAATTACCATAAACAATGGCGATCACAATAAAATACGTATTAATTTAATGTCTCCAACAAGACATTAGATTGCGATAAGAAGATAATGAGTAGGTGTGGGTAGAAAATTAAAATTAAAGTGGGTAGAAAATTAAAATTAAAATATTACGATACGAACAATAAGATAGATAATATAAGTAATGATTTAAGAGTGTGATTTAAAAGTATAAAGTTATGTATGATTGATAAAGAATATATCGTGCGAGATAGTTCCCGGTTACTGCGTCTCGACACCATTTTCGTCTGAGTGTTTTAGCTGGATTTCCCGGAAGTCCTGATGAGTGCATTCTGGCGATATTGAGATTACTGCTATGTTTGAAGTTGTTAAACAGTTTTTCGTACTGGCCAATGTAAATGTCCCGAACAAATGGAATGTACAAATCGTTGTGCAGAGTTAAGTTGGAGACATCGAAGTATCTTCGACTGCTGTTGCTGTATTCTGTTCAGATTATTTGCGCTGGTCGATCCGTATAATTCGACGCCATAACGCCAAATTGGTGCAATCATTGTTAGATAAATACGCCTTTTAGTTTTTAGATACAAGGTTGACCTTCGTCCCAGCAGCGGATGTAACAGCCTGGCACGGGCAACGACGGCTTTACGAGTTTGCGCCACGTGAAAGCGCCATGTAAGCCTTCGATCCAGGTACATTCCGAGATAACGTACGAAATCAACTTGTGGGATTACGTTATTATTAATTATTATAGGTATATACTTAACTGATCTATTTGTAAACATAATATGTTGACTTTTGTATGAATTAAACTGTATTCGCCAACGCTGGGCCCACTGAACTGTACGATTTAGGTGGTTCTGGACAGCAGAGTTCGCATGTCTGACGTCTGAATTCGATGCGAGGATATGGCTATGTCATCAGCGAATGTGGCTAGTATTGTTTGATTACAGGTAGGCAGATCTGCTGTGTATATCGTATATAAAAGGGGGTCCAGGAACCGATGCTAAAACTTCATGTTCCTTCGAATAAAAGTTGTTGATCCTGACTACGAATGTTCTGTCAGTTAAATATGACTGAAGTAACACGTAGAGATCATAAGGAAGTATCTGTTTCAACTTGAAGAGTAGTCCAGGGTGCCACACTTTATCAAACGCTTGGGCGACGTCCAAAAAAACGGCGGAACATACTTCTTTTTTCTCTAGCGTCGAAGAAATAGCATCGACTAGCCTATGACACTGCTGGATCGCGGAGTGCTCAGCACGAAAACCAAACTGGTGGTTTGGTATCACTTTATTACTGTTTATAATCGGACGAATACGATTTAGAATCAGTCGCTCTAAGACTTTAGATAGCGAACTCAGTAGACTAATAGATCTGTAAGAAGCTACATCAGTTAGCGGCTTACCGGGCTTACGAATCATAATTATCACTGATTTCTTCCACGACTTAGGAAAGAATCCAGTCCGCAGAATGCCGTTAAAAATGTAGCATAATAGAATTGCCGATTTTCTAGGTAAGTGCGAGATAATTTCCCCATTGATCCTATCTAACCCTGCAGCTTTTCGCAACGGCACTTTCTGAATACCTTCGAATATCTCTTTAGGGGTAAAGAATTTGGTAGACACATCAGTATTAGAGTACTCATTTAGTAAGGTTTGTGTGATGACGAACTGTTTGTTGGAATGGTCAGGATGCGGACTAAATACTGCGCCTAGGTGTTCTGCAAACACGTCCGCTTTTTCTACATCTGTTTTAGCCCAGTTATTGTTGAATTTTATATTGAATGGTTCGTCTATTTCCTTCAGTAATTGTTTTGCATTTCTCCACAGATATCTATTATCGGTGTTCATAGAATCTAGCTGCTGAGACAGAGTATCATTTTTATACTGACGAATATTGTTTCTTAGTTCTGTCTGTAGTTGCACATACAATTTTTTTAAGGATGGATAACGAGTTCGTTGCCATTTTTTTCTAGCTGCTCGAGTTTCTCGTATTAACTTCCTTATTTGAAGTGGAACGTAATAATTTTTATGCGTGTTTATCAAACTGTGATTAGTGGATACGTTGCACGCGTGTTCGACAAGATTGGTGTAGTTTTGAATAGCTATTTCAATATCATCACTACTTTTGAGTTTAGTTTTGAGATTTATGTTGTTTTCCATTATTTCCGAAAAAAAGATTCCAGTCCGTAGTTTTATTAATCAACTTTTGTTGATTAGATACCCTCTTGGGATTCATGTCTAGTACTACAAGTACGGGAACATGATCGGATGACAGATCAGCAACGGTTTTACATACTCTATTATAATTTTGTAATCCGTGAACAATGAAGAAGTCCAAAACATCTGGAAGCCTGTTGACGTGTGTGGGCCAGTATGTCGGTGTCATCGGAGACAATATAGCCAGTGAATTATTACGTATCACTCTATGAAGTACTTTCCCATGATTGTTGGTTGATCGTGAACCTCATACATTGTATTTGGCGTTATAATCACCACCGCAAATGAATTTAGTCCCTAATTTCCTGAACATTGCATTATACTCGATTTCAGGTATAACAAATTTTCCGTGACGGTAAATTGCGGCCACCGTAAGGTCTTTTGTAAACGTTTCAATATTAACAGCTACGATCTTATACGCATAAGTATTGTGGAAGAAGCTTTTATGTTGCTTGAACGAGCTTTTAACTAACACCATAGCTCCCCCATGGGCTGTACCATCAGGATGGTGTGCTGAATATACTTTATATCCGTGTAGTTTGAAGCTATTTACATGTGTAAGATGCGTTTCCGTAATGAGCGCTACGTCTATAGAGCCTGCTGGTGAAGAAAGATTTCTAATTCGTGTTTTTTTTTTTTGTGAAATGCCATTCGCATTCCACAACACAATCACGAGTGAATGTTGTGACAGTTGTAGAATTCTGTAATATTATGGCAATATTTTTCAATGACTTTAGTTAGCAGTGATATTAGTGGATTGACGACAGATTTAAATTCATTTAAGAATGTATTTAATAATAGAGAAATATCATTATTGTTACTGGGCCCGTTGTTGGTGTCATTAGTTCTATTAATGGTATTTTTATTATTACTATTATTATTTAAGTTACTGTTACCGGTCCTATGGTTAGTTCCGATACCGCTACAAGGCGAGCTTACTTGATAATTTGCTTTATTGCTTTTTACTGCATCGGAGTACTGGTGACGAATTGCATTTGTTTGAGAGTTTAGGTAGTCTCCATTAGAGTGATCGTAGGTGTTTGTTTGCATCCGGGGAAAGGATGTACGTGTTTTATTATAGAATTGTGTCTACTGCTTATATACAGAACAACCTCTGTAGCTTGCTGGGTAATCATCATCGCACAAGGCACATTTTGCTGGCTCTGATGGATTTTTAGTACACATTTTTGTGTCATGTTTCCCGGCACATTTGACGCACCGAAAAGAGGTAGATTGCAGTAGTTAGCGGTGTGACCATACAATTGGCACCGTTTGCATTGCTTCATTCTAGAGTCTATTTGGTTCTTCGACAGTGACAATTGTATTTAAGAGACGAGTGATCTGGAATATTTCGTCATTTTTCGGTGAGGTTTTTAAGTCTATAAAGAACATAGGAAGCGGTTGTTTCGTTGCTCTTTGTAAGATATTGGTAACACGGATCACCTGAAACCCTTTTGACTGCAATTCTTCCGCTATGTCAGTTGTGGCGGTAGAAGAGTGTAGATTTTTCAAAAACTACTCTAAAAGGTTTGTCCTCTGCTAAGGAATATGTAAAGTAGAAATATTTATTTTCTTTTAAAGATTTGATTAAAGTACGATAACTTAATGTATTGTATGGTTTGATAGTAACCCCCGATAAGGTTGATTTTAATGTAAACTCAACATCCGGTATTGTCAATAGAAATTTCCTGAAGTTTGTAAAATTTTGTATGCCTTTGACCATAATTTGTTGTCTATTTTTAGAAATCGCTACATTCCACATTTTTCAAACAATTGATAAATGTAGGGATCGTGATATTTGCATCTATATTAAAAAAAAAAATTAAAATAATAAAAATGTTTAAATCAGTCATAAAAGTGTGGTATAGGTTCGAAATTCGTAAACTTTCGTTTGATTTATTGATTTCAAACTGGTATAATTTTATTGATCGTATAAGCTAAAAAAAAAAAAGATCTCATTAATTTGAAAGTTGGTATAAGTGGATGTCGCCTAACCGATCTTTGTTAATTCGTTAAACGATGCATTCTCGGAAAGATAATACCAGCTATTGTCTTCCTCGGGTTTCTTACTTTTCAGTGCAGGTTGGTGCTCTTTTATCGGCCAATTGAATAGATAGGCAATTTAGCTACATGATTTTTTACTACGAAGAGTTCTGTTCCGTGTGGTAAGATTTGAAATTAGACCGTGCGAGCAAAACTTCAACACGAGGTCGATAACTTAATCGCGACATTCGTAATATGGTGATGTTTTTGTTTAATTATATTATATTCAACATTGTCTTTCAGTTCGTTATGATGGAGAAAGTCCACATAGTTAAAAACCGTGAAATTTTGTATGCATATTTATTTATTTTGTCTCGTAATAATCTAGATTAAAACCTCTTACTCTTCCGGAACAGATAATTTTAATTAGTTCCAAATTACTTTAAATACATTCAGTGTTATTTTACTCTAATAGTTACGTTTTCTATTGAATATCCGCGTTATGTGTTTCCTTATTATTATTAAAGTTGTTTTCTTCAATTTACTTTAGCTTCTTTCTTTTCATTTCTTAATGCGGAATAATTCGTGTATATTCTAAAACAAAACTTATTATAATCCAATTTTCGGTTGACCACTGTCGTCTTAAGAAAAAAAAAAAGTTATACTAAGTATATACTTAAAATATTTTAATCAGGGAGTGTGTTTATCAAAATTGATGTATCTAATAGATAATTTGGAATTAAATTATGTTGCGCAATAATTCATATTTATGTGCTAATTTTATCAAAGTATATCATTTGATTGTAAGGAAATCGTTAAATGAATTTACATTATTTATTGGCACATACTCATTATTTTAAAATAAACTATTTGTACTTAATGGAATGAATGTTTCTCTTTTTTATGTAAATTTCTTATGATATATGTCGTTTGTGTAATAATCAGATATTTCCGTAAAATCATGTTTTTTTTTTTTTTTTAATGTAATAATTAATTCTTATTTAATTTTGTGTTTGTGAAATTATTTGTTGGCGTATTTGAGTAGGTAATTATTATATATATATATATATATATATATATATATATATATATATATATATATATCTGAGAAGGTAGTGACACCCCACTCTGTATAAAATTATACGCTCGCGCATCTGCGTCGCATGTAAATAGTGCTTTGAATGCTAGCTAAAATAAATGTACGATGGCTAGTCACGAACAATACGACGATTATATATATATATATATATATATATATATATATATATATATTTATCAATGGTTAATCCGTTATTTTATGATAAATATAAAGAATTACTTAATAAATGATAAGGGACGTAGTATTTTTGAAATATTTGAAAAATTCGTTTACTTAAATTGCTTTATGTTCAAATTACTTTAATAAAGGTAATGTCGCGAATGTCTCATTCTTTTTATCTATTTTTTCGCGTGGTTATTTTAATTGTTTTTAATTTTATTATTATTTCAGAATGATCGTACAGATTATTATGTAACGTGTAAAGATATTAGTTCACTCAGAACATATTCCGTAACCCTTTGCAGGTAATTTTATAGAGCTTTAATTTTTGATATATTATCCGACAATGCGAGCAATGGCGATGCTTGTTATTTTCCTAAAACAACATAACATATTCCTTTATCGTGCACTATCGAATAACTGTCCTCGAGTAACGAAAAAAAATGTTTATTTAATTATATATTTAACGAAATCTCACTGGTTTCAATGAAGTTTGCTGTTCAGTCGATGAAACTTAAATTTTTTCTCGGTTGTTACACGACTTATTCGCGTCCTTGTGTTCTCGATGTGCTACTACCTTCGTGTACAGCTCTAGCAGGTTTATAAGTTCCAGAGTTTAAAAAATTTTATTCCTACTCACGAGAATTTAATTCTTATTCTCAGAGTTTTGAAGTTTTTACTCAAATCTTTACATCTCGACATCAATTTTGCATGTAAATAATATCAGATATAAGAGGTAATCAATGTTTATAAATGGATTAAAACACGCTTGTGTATATTTAGAATCACCCTTGTTAATGAATACGTTAAAAGTAACCTTGTAGTATGCGCCGAAACGTAAAATACGATAATCTTGAAGTATTATTTAATTTGAAAACATATATGTTAGCACTTACGATGAATGTAATATTACAGCGCTATTTAAAAATTTGAATTATGCGGATAATAAACAAAAAGTAAGGAAATCAAAGGTATGTTAATAAAATAAAATTTATACAATATCGCAATTGTTTTTTTTTTTTTTTTTTTACGATCAATAAATAATCGTGATAAGGATCGTTTTATTTTATTTATTTTTATTCGATATATATCATCAAAGTAGCACTATAGATTATATACTTTTTTGCTACTAAAGGAACTTTCAATAAGGAAGATGAATAAAGTATAATATTAGATGTTTTCTCTATACATGAAGTGACGTTTTTTCGTTATAAAGTTTCTTAAAGAATTCACTCAACAAAAATGAAAGAATTTTCATGATTAGGTGTAGTGTTACACCTAAATTTAATGCCTCGATCGTATTATAATCTTAAATTATAAAGGTAATTGAATTAAAAGTATTTAAAGAGACGCACGCCAAATGTCAAATTCAGCTGTACCTAATGGGAGCATACTGAGGTCGTTATTTTATATAATTTATACGGCAGATATCCTGCAAATGTTGAAGTGGCAACGTTTGCTGATGATAATCCTATGTGTAGATAGTTCCTCTGTAGACGTATGTACAAAAACCTACAATCAGCAGTTGAAGAAATAGCAACGTGTTTTAAAACGTGGAAAATTAATATTAATGAGGATAAATCAACTCGGGTAACATTTACCGACAGAAGAATTGCTTCAACAAGACCCATAACCATAAATTAGGACCATAAAAAAGAAGAAGTAAAATATCTTGGAATAAACTTAGATCAACGGCTAACATGGAGTAAAATTAAAAAGAACTCGATATTAAATATAAACAAATGTTTTTTGGCTGTTAGGGAAAAGATCAGAATTATCGATCGAAAGCAATCTGTTATTATGGTCTTGAAGCCAATTCGGCGATACGGTTGTCAATTATGGGGTTGCGAGAAAAAAGGCAATATTGTTATTCTACAGCGAATGCAGAACAAAATCCTCCCAGATATTGCTAGTGCCCAATGATATATTTTTACGAAGATCTTAAGGTGAAATCCATAAAAGAGGAAATCGCGATCGTTGCCAAAAAATATGTCAACCGTCTGGAAAAACACACTAATGGCCATCTCCCTAATGGATAACTCTATATATACAGTTAAGTTTTAGCATCCATCACTGGATGGAATGCTACTCATGATATATATAGTATGCATATAAATTACAAAACTTACCAAATATAGCTAGGTGTAAGTTAACGATAGCAATAAAAAACAAAAAATGTTAAATTATTCTATGCGCGATTTTAAAAATATATTTCGCGAAATAAATGAAATGACTGAATTTTTTTCAATTTGTTTAATATAACGTTATAATTACATTTTCGCTTCAACGGGAAATAAATCATTTGTTTATGCGATTTTTATTAATAATTGTGCGACCGTTTTATTTATTACGTTAACGTGATATATTATATATTCGAGTGATTTTTTTAAATAGTTTTATCGCTGAATTATTTGTTGAAAAAGTCTTTGAAGAAGACATCGTATATAACTATATAAATGATTTGCTCATCAATCCGTCGGATATTTCAATTGATTGTGCTTGCACCGTTCTACTAGTTTTACAGCGACAGTTACATCAGGAATCTCGGGTAATTGTTTATGATTTATTCATTTGTACATTTATAAGTTTTTACTCGAAATTTGGTTTTCATTTTAAAATATTAGATTGAAGAAACATCTGTGATTATTTAAAAAAAAAAAAAGATAACTCGAACGTTCCTTGTATAAGCTGTATATCATAGTAAACATAAATGAATAAACATGGATTCGCATACATTATTCACTTATCTGGAATATTTGAAGGTACCAACGGTAGTTATCGAAATAATGTATTCCAGAAGCCGATTAAAATTATTCGTGGTATTTTTCAGATGCTCAGAGTTACTCGATAACTTACACAATACGATAAAAGTTTATTAATAGAATTTTGGGTGCAAATAAATTTTATCTGCAACAGATCTATCCGAGCGTAAATTTAAAATAAAATTTCAGCGTAAAGTCTTTTACGTAAGGAAAAAAAAAAAACCCGAAAAATAACTTATAAACGTTTCAGATTACCATTAGTAACATAAGCCAGGTTACATTATTCAGTTTGTGAACGAGGAATTTTTACATATATATGATTGTCTACGTATTGAAAGTGTATATAGGAAATAATGAACAAAAAACTATACGGTGATCCAGACAAGACGGTCGGTTTTGTTTTAGCACAGTTGGTAACACTGCTACAACGCAAACTGCTTCACGTTTAGTGTGCACACGAGTTATCCTATAACTAGAAGGAGCGTGCTTATTGCGTGGAATGTTATTTTCTGCGTGAATCTATCACGACAGTACAAAGATAGTTTTGAAATTCAAAGATACGCGGTGTAATACCATCTCCCAATTCAGTTTTAAGGTAGGTTGAAAACTATTCTGCAACGAGAAAAAATACCCTGGAAAAGTTCGCTACAAACATCGGCCGAGTTCGGGCAACGATCATTCGGAGTGCCGGATGCTCTGCTCGTCGTCACGCTGCTTCTTTAAATCTGCTAAGAGAATCTGTTCGCCGTATATTGCCGGAAGACTAGACATTTCATCCTTATATAAACCGGTAATAATTCAGGAATTAAAAAGTACCGACCTTGAACAACGAAAACTATGCTGAAAAAAATCGAAGATGAATATAGATCGATTTAAACAATTTTTTGCCGAGCGACGAAGCTTATTTTCAGCTATCCGGATTCGTAAAGAAACATCGAGCGAGTAATCGTCTGGACTGGGGGCCTTATTTTTTTCGCTAGTACTGTCGACAAAACGCGCTATATCGAAAAACTCGTTTAAACTCGGATTTCTGAAGAAATTTTGAAAAATTTAGCGACGTACGCTCGAAAATGTTGTAAAAAGACCGAATGAATGTATCGTTGCAAATAACGGTCATCCGAACTATGCTATGTTCCCCACAAATGATTGTAAGGTAATCTCTTTTTGGTCGGGTAGTTTTCGAGTTATTCAAAAAACAAAATAGTCCGTCTTCTCCGGGTCACCCTGTATAATTGAATGTCTTCGTCGTTTCCGATAGCAATTTATTTACTCGATACAGCTAATGAATAAAAATATTTTTTCAAGTGTATTAATGGCTAGTGAAAAAAAAAAAAAATGTTTTTAGCGCGTATCTATTTTTTTTTCTCTTTTTGTTTATCAAGAATTACATAATTCGTGTGTTATTTATTTCTCTCAGGAGGAAACTTTGGATAAATATTTCGATGCCATTTTAGCATACCGAACCAAACATTATCCCGCGATATCGTCCAATGTTCAACTTTTAATTAATTGGCTCGAAGGTGTTAAATCTAACTCGTATATTACGTCGACATCTTCAACAAATTCAACTTCGGAAAAGCAAGTAAACATTTCGACGACAGCAAACCCGTACAATACGCATGAAAATAAACTAAAAACGAATGAAGAAATTAAGACTTCCGACTTGCTAACAGCTGATCGGGATCTTGCGAAGCGGACGAATCATTCATCGATCGAGTTATTGAACAATATTGCTGCTATCGCTAATAATTGTGAAAATTCAAATAATATCGATACCGCCGTAGAAACTTTAATAGCGGACGATAAAGTCGGCATTGTCGATGCCATGTCTAACAATAGTGTAATCGCTATGCACCCGGCTCAAGATAATGTTAATCATGAAATTAAGGCGAATGATAGTAATAATAATAATAATGAAACTAATTTCGAAAATAAGGAAAATAAAAAGAAAAAATCGAAGAAAGCCAAAAAGAAAAGTAAGTATTGCTGATTTTTAATTTACGATTCTCTTTTCGTAATTTATTCGTCCGAATTGCGTTTTATCTAAAACTAATGATATGTATATATATTTTCTTATTATTATGCCGATTGGGTGATATTCGCCCCAACACAACAATATTCCTCCATAAAATGCGGTCACTGACTGCCTTTTTCAAATCTGCATATTTCGTAAAACCCGGTCTGCTTTAGCACCGTATCGATAAATGTTATTTTAGGACGTCCACGTGGTCTTTTTCCTGAAATTTTACCCTCTATAATTAAGAGTACTCGTACCGCATTGTCCTAACCAACGAAGACGAGTTTTCCGTATCCTGTTGAGCATCGCTTTTTCCGCTCCTATTCGTTCTAGCACTGCTTTATTCGTAACTTTTTCGGTCCCCAGTTAATTCGTTTCAGTTTTCGCCAGCATCACATTTCAAATGCTTCAAGCCGGCTGCAATCTACTTTCTTAAGTATCCACATTTCTGACCCGTACAGCGCTATCGACCAGACAAATATTTTCATAAGTTTTTTTTACGTTAATTCCAGGGATAATGAGCGCACTGTGCTAGCGACGAATATTTTTCTTAAAATTCTGTTTTGCCCATCGCTATTCTTTTACGAATGTCTGGTGTACAGTCGAGATTATGTGTTACTATCTGACCCAAATATTTGAAAGATGTTACACTTGTTCTATATTTACATTGTTCAACATAATCTTTATTTGATGTTGCTTATTACCTATGACCGTGACTTTCGTTTTGGGCATGTTTATATCCATCCCATGTTTCCTCACATTTATGTACAATTTATTGATCACAGTTACCAATTCTTTCGGACTTTCTGCTACTTGATCGTGTGCAAATTTTATCGAATTAATTATATATATATATATCTATTCTCTTCAACCTTATGATTGATAGGTTAGTATAGCAAAATTAGATACGTTTTCCGGAGAAAACACGTGTTTTAAACACGTGCTTTTATAGTGGCATAACTTTCTCCGTTTTTTTCTTATTTAATCCATATGTATCTAAGTATAGGTCCTCCTTTACTTCGTCTTCCATTCATCATTCGTTCGATTAAAGCCGTCGTCCATTTTCAATGTCTGATCAGATGTCAACTATTTCATTTCTTCTCATGTTAATCGTATTTCGGATTTATCTGACGTAAACCTTCATCATTAGTACTTTTACTCCACCACGATATCTTTGGCATCCGTCGCCAACACCACATTTCAAACGCAAGTAGCGTATCACATTTCCTGTTTTTAAAATCGTCCATGTTTCTATTCCATATAATGCCATACGCAAAATAAAACGTTTTATATATCGCTTTCTAGTATGAATTGATTGATAGGGTTTTATGATTCCAAGGAATTTTTTTTTTCATGAAACCGTTTTTTGCGAGAGCTATTCTTCTTATATTCTTTATGCTTCGACTATCTGATGATTTTATTTCGAATCGTTATTACAGCATTTTGTGTGCATCATTACTTTAGTCATTTCAATATTCATTTTACACTTTTCTCGTAGAGAGCTATTTTTTAGCACATTTAAAGATTCTCGCAGTCCTTTCTCAGTTTCCACTATTATCGTTATGTCGTCAGCATCTATCATTTATATTTATTTCGCTTTTGTTCATTTCTAAATAATATTCCATCGGTTCCTCAATTTACAACATCGACGTACACCTTCACATATGTTTGTTGCTTTTTATAATTACCGATTGATTTCTGTACAATTAAAAAAGCATTTGCCGATTTATGAAATATACGCTTTGTTTGTTTAGTTAGTTGAATAGTATATTCCAATCTACATAGTTGAAGGCTTTCTCTATGTCTACAAATGCGATATAACCGGTTTTTCATATTTCCATCGCTTTCTCAATAATCTCTTAACTCAGGGAGAGTATTAATTTCGCTAGCATCTTTGTTTGACCTGAAACCGAACTGTGATCATCGTTAAGATTGTTTTCGCGTTTAAATTTCATTCGATGATATATCATTCTCGTTAGAATTTTGAGAATATGAGGTAGTAAATTTAATGTTCTATAAACCTTCACATTTTTGTGCATTATGATTTTTTGGTGAAATTAACAGACGCTGCTCGAAATGTTTTGGATTGGTACCTTCCATATATATTTCGTTTAATAAATTAAATATTGTGTTTTTAGTTTTGTCACCTAATCATTTAAGCAGCTGGACAGAAATTCGATCAACTTCTATCGTTTTCTTGGCCTTCAGCTCGTTTAGAGCTTTTTCAAATTCACCTTTTAATATAGGCGGGCCCTTCTCCTCTTGCAGATTAGTTACGTCTTCCGAAATTAAGTCGCTAATCAGATCACCGTTGTATAGATGTTCAATATATTGTTTCCGTCGGTTTTGGATATCCTTGTTTTCAATTAATAACTTGTCGTTTGCGTCTCTTAAAGTACATTACTTCTTCCTTTTACCCGAGAAGTGTCTTTTTATATCATTGTCGACTTATTCTATAGTGCTCTTTTTTCACATCATCTACATTGTTACACTGTCAGTCAATCCATTCTTCCTTTGCTTTTCGAATTTCTCTATTTATCATATTTCTGTATTTCTTATATTCCTGACGGTTAATTCATTAGATGTAATATTTTTTTACATGGCCATGATTTATAAATTATTTTTTCTTCTTTGCCTAATTTAATTATTTTCCTGTTTTTTTTTTTTTTTTTTTTTTTTTTTTTATGTAATTCCATTTTTCATTGGTCCTTGCCTGAAACGGAAAATTTGTGCCGGCAGCTTTATCCGTTTTTTCCATAAAGACTTTCTGGAACTTTTGATCATTTTTAATTTTCCTTATGTCCCATAATATATTGTGTCTTCTCTGATTCGTCATTATTACTGGGATATGATCGAAGTCTACATACGCGCCTGGAAAACTTGTGCAAACCTTCATTTGATCTAATATCTATTGTGTAATCTAATTGATTATCGGGCTCTGGGATCACCCATTACCTGACACTCTTTCTAGTCTTTCACATGCCATTTTTGCTAGGAAGTGTACGGCTTCCTATTGTTTTCCATCGGGTTTTCTGTTATGGTTTACACCCTTAGCGCTTAGATAAACATCGTAACCCCAAGGCAACGGTTTGACAATGTGATAGCAGGCTACAGACGGCCTCGACTCGCCGCGAAGAGTTAGTAAGTAGTCATCGGAAGACAGAATTTTGTGAACAGTTCTCAACCTGTCCCTCTTCGTAGCTAATCTACATATTTGTAGACTATTCCACAAGGGTATTAAGTACTTCCCGTTTGGAATATATATATATATATATATATAAAGTACAAAATAGGCAATGAAAGCAGAAGATGGGCTATTATTAAGTTTATTTTTTTGTACTATTGAAGTTTTGATTTTTTTTTTTAAACGTTGAGAATGAAAATATGCACATAATACAGCATTGTGAGTGGTTTTATATATATATATATATATATATATATATATATATATATTCACTTGCGTTTCGCAGATGATATAGTACTAATCGGTAATACTGCTGATGAAATACAATTAATGATAAACGAACTTGACGCGCATTCTGTGAAAATAGGACTTAGAATAAATGTACAAAAAACCAAAATAATGATGAATACCGCGGAAGATACGCCAGTAACTATAAATGGCGAAGAGATTGAACGCGTAAGTCGATACGTATACCTGAAACAGGAAATTACTATGGATAAGAATAATATAATGCAACTGGAAACTAAAAGAAGAATATCTCTTGCCTGGATGGCATTTGGGAAATTAGGAAACGTTTTTAAAAATAAAGAAATACCAAGTAGTCTAAAAAGTAAGCTGTATAATCAATGTGTGATGCCAGTCTTGACATATGGAGCTGAAACATGGAGCCGAAACATGGAGCCTTACTAAAGGGACAACTAGAAGTATTAGGAAAACCCAAACGGCTCACGAGCGGATTATCCTCGAAATCAAGATCAAAGATCGCAAGACAGTTACATGGATTAGGGAACAGACGAAATTGGTAGACGCATTGGCGGATCACCAGGCTAAAATGGAAATGGGCCGGACATTGGACTAAACGGGTATTACAGTGGTGGCCCATTGGCAGCCGGCGTCCGCAAGGAAGACCTATGGCTAGGTGGCGAGATGATATTGTTAAATGGACAGGAATCAGTTGGATCCGAGCCGCACAAGATAGGAGTCGTTGGAAAAGTTTGGGGACTGCCTACACCCAGGAGTCGGTTGATATAGGCATATCGTGGTATATATATATATATATATATATATATATATATATATATATATATATATATGAACCTAGGCGACTGATCATTGCTTTTATAAAATTGTGTTTATTCAGAAAATATATTTAGGTACGAATCACTCATTATTTAAAAAAATACATTCATAACTGCAATCAATTTAATCGTCTAGAATTTTGTTTCATGGGTCTCCTTTCGTAGAAAAAAAAGAACCCTGGAAGATCTAATACATTTTTGTTTTACTTGACAATAGTTTCGATATTTACATGGTTTTTCATTCGTTCGTTATGCCGACCCGTATAGTCACGAACCATCAGTTTGACAATTGCAAATATGCACGAATAATTTCATTTCGTTAGAACCAACGATGTCAAGGAGGATAATATTTCGTTTCCATTGAATGATGTTTTTGATTTAGTGCACACCTTTAGATCTATGTCTGTTAAATTCATATCGGACGCAGAATTAACTATGTAATAAAAGTTTACTGCCCATATTGAGAGATTATTTGTTTCCCATCCTTAAATACATTTGACCCATTTTCTTACTACACGATTTCCATGTAATGTAAGAATTAATATGAAGATAGAGGTAGAATATATAATTTATTCAATATTTTTTAAATAGCTATATTCTAATCTCTTATTATATATATATATATATATATATATTTATAATTATAAGTAGAAATGAAAGTTCCATCAACTGGAAAGTTGTTAGAGAGGTATTGCTTGATAATCCTAGTTAATCTGAAAATTCCCCCGACTTTTCTCTGCTTCACAGCGAACTAGTAATCATTTACCAACCAATTTGATGGATCACTGAGCTTGGTGGAGGCCCTTTTAGTGTAGGAAATATTTGTTACTGGAGGGTGCGAGGAGAATATACGTGTGTTGGACGCCAATTTATTAAGAATTTAACATGTTATTTAGTATTTATAATTTAATTTTATATGGTCGTTGCGATCGCCAGTTTAATACGAAATACAGTTCAGGAGAACACAAATTTATGAAATTTATAAAATATTATTGAATAATTCTATCATGAGTCGACAAGTTTATTAAGTTTTTTTTTTTTTATATTATTGAATTTAATATAATTTAATATGTATGAAAATTAGTTGTCGCCCTTTTTTTTATTCCGAATTTAATTTATGTGTATTATTTTGAGCATTTTACTTTGTTATATGTATAATGCCTACATCGTCTGCTCGAAACAATCCCATCAAGGTTATGGAAATTTATTACGAAATTAATGATTACAAGTATTATTTATTTATAAATTATTTTAAAAATTTCCTTTTTTATAATTTCAATTATATGATGGCTTGATCAATTTATTTCTCTATTACCACGTTGTGTGGAACCAAATTTGTTACGAAATTAACCCTCGTAAAATGCTCATAAATAATAATGTATGTTAATTTTTTTAGCGTATTTATTGAATTGTTTACGTGTAAAATAATAATTATAATAAAAACAAAATTTTATCAAAATTTAGGTATTTTATTGTTATTTTGATATTGTTATTTCTATACTTTCCAGTTACTGGCGGAAAAAGATTCAATTAAAAAAATATTTTTAAGTGTTTAAGTACCAAAATTTTATATTTTATTACGTATCATTAGATTAATGATATTGCTCTCTATCTAGACTAGACTATATGAAAAATTTATTAAGACCACATTTGTTTCACTTGAAATTTTTCGATTGGTAAAATCGACTACAAGAAAGAGTATACCGCAACAACGCGTAAAATTAAGCGAGTCACTGCCGAGGCTATTACAGCACTAGTGATTTAAAAGTTAGATGTAGTAAATAAGGTTAGAAGAATAAAATAATTCTATAATTGAGGTGGTGTTGGAGAGGAAACAATATAGGGTACGCAGATTAATGTGTAGTCGATAGGGGTGGAGTGTAGACCATTGTAGTATACAAATAGAAAGGTTAATTTCCAGAAGCCAACGTTAGGTTTGATAGCAAGAAGGAAGTTATGGCAGTATGAGTTTCACTTCTGTTGCTAGTTGTGGTAAATGAAGTATTTGAGGGCTGTCTTTATTACGGAAGATGGCGGGGCTTTATAGGTTGTTGGGGAACAAAGTATGGAATGAGCTGCCTTATCCACTTTATATATATACATATATATAAACAAAATTTCCCAATAATTAACAACAGATACAATGTATATTCTTTATTCTAGCATTGATTATTACATAATATTACATATATTTATTATTATTATTATTATTTCTTTTCTGTTCGGAAATATCCAGCAATGGTTCCTGTCGATATCGTCGATCAACTGTAGTTGAAAAACACGATGAATTTATATACACATTTTTAATTAACGCGTTATTTGTTACTATTATTATGTTTATTTAAATTTTTATATTTTAATTAATTTATTTTTAATTTCTAACGTACCCCTCTATTTTAAACGCGATAATCTATAGATGAAATATCTGTAACTCACTTTTTTACATGTGTGCATTTGAAAGAAAGCACTGTGCTCTTTAATTAGTGTTTCACTTTTTCTGTATACACATGCGATAATAGTACTTTAATATAATATATAGATATAAATATATTTCCGAGATTTCTTGTTTTCATATCAATTGTATTTTCTACACGATAAACATATATGTTGATAGGTTTTACAGAAAAACCCGGATATGAAATAGATGAAATTGAATCTTTAGAAAGAATACGATATGAAATACCGTTTGTTTTGGATCAGTTAATTCTTGAATTAAATTTAAATGTAAGTTACCGTTTGTCGTTTATTGTGTGTGTGTGTGTGTACGTGCGTTGGTTATAACATTATCGTTTAAAGACGTTGCGATTATCGAACGCCGTGCGTTTAAAAACACATGTTTGGTTAAGGAATGGTGTGAATGTACGCATTGCGTCCCATAATAAGTTCTAGAACTAACTGGTTCCGTCAAATCGAAACTAGTGGCGTGATCTTCACGAAAATTTAGGAACTTGTTTCTACATCTTTTTTCTACAGGTGGAGATTAGTTCGTTCGTTTTTCTTGCTGCACGATAATACGCCGGCGCACACAGCCGCCCTCAATGTTCAGTTTTTGGCCAAAAAAATGGTTCCAGTGCTTCGCCGTCCCCATACTCTCCAGACTATTTTCTGTTCCCGAAGCTGAAAATGGACCTCAAAGAAAATCATTTTTCCTCTATTGCATAATAGCTGTGACGAGTCGACTCAAGGCGATCGAATCCGAGGCGTTTTCTAAGGGCTTAAACAAGTTGAAAGATCGCGATATTGTATTAAATCTGAAGGAGACTACTTCGAATACAAATCGTGTTGAAAATTTTTTTAATTTTCTTGTGGGTTTGGGAGCACTAGTCCCAGAACTTGTGGGACGCACCCTGTATGTGCGAGTCATCAATTTATTAAAAATTCATCGTCGAACATTATAATAAATTAGCTTATTCAATATTTTAGATCAAGTTTTACCGTAATTCCAAAGTTTAATGATTTTCACAAGACTTTCGAAATCGGTAGCGATAATTATATTTTGAACAATGTAAATAATGTCTTAAGTAAATAATCGACGTTACATTTCAATTGTTGTAAATAGTTACTTGTACAGTTAAAAAGTTTCGGGTAATAAGATAGATAACAAAGTTAGTGCAAATTATTTAAAGATGAACGTGGCGCTTTGTACAGTGGGCTTTAATAGTAAATTATATATCCGTGAAATTAAATTATCGTATGTCAAGCGGTTTTTTTTTTTTTTTTTATTTTTTTTTTTTTTTTTTTTTTTTTGTGTATGTGTGTAGGATAATACATTATATGCGTTTCAAAACAGTAAACATCGATGAAATGGTATACGTACAACAATGAAGTGGCCCGCTTTTTGTTACATACGAACAAAATTGGAAAATTATTTAAAATTAATTTTAGCATAAGTTTTCAAATGCAAAAATAAAGAACTGATAAAAGATAATTGGTGAGAAAAGTAAGTTAAAAAAATGGAAAGGCAATGTATAAAACTTTACAGGTCTACATAGAATGGAGCTCGCGTCGACGTTATATTAAAGAACGAATTCTAATATGATTTTTCGTTATTTATTACAATAGATGTTCACATTTATTTGGTTTATTTTTTTTTCTAACTTCAATTTTTCTTAATACGTAAAATTAAAAAAGAAATAACAAAATTTCTTTGTTCTTTGGGTGAACTGTATGATTTCAGATGTATCTAGAATGTGGGCGATGTTTACTGAAATGTTACATGTAATTAAATGAAGTTTAAGAAGTTAAAATAACTATTCGAAAGTCTATGAAAATTAGTATCACCGATTTACGTTATCATTACTTATTTACATAGATCGTTTTGTAAGGAGAGGAAAAAATATTAACGATGAATTTTAATGAATTTTTTTTTAACGACATGGTTACAAAATATAAAGCAGTGGACGGGGCTTGAAAGTATTGAAAAACTGATGCGGTCTGTCGAAGATAGAAATATCAATGCTGTATGATGTCAACGCGCAGTAATGCGTAAGACACATAAAGAAGAAAATAACTAATTATAGGAGGGTTTCATTAGTAGTTAAAATAATGAAATTAAATATTAATAAGATCCAGCTGATGTTTTTTTTTCAACCGACGGGTGTCATTAGAATCAACTAAAAGTAAAACTACTTCAACGTTCGGATGGTGGTGGAGACGATTAATGTAGCTGTTTAGCCTTCTGGTGAATTATAAGAGGAACTGGATTGATTTTGAGGTCGGTGCGAAGTTGGACGTTCGAGACAAACTAGTATAAGCTGCTCTTGAAATCATACGCATAAACTTGTTTTGAAATTTTTTTGGACCGCAGAAGATTTTGCGTTTTCTTCTAATATTCTCACGTCAATTAAGCTTACAGTCAAGATGCATACCTAAGAGTTGGAAACTGGAACGGGTTTACCATCTAAATAAGTTAGAGTATATCCATGGTGTCGAAGAGAAAAGTCTACTCGTACTGATTTGCTGTTTGCAGTGTCGTCGGCAAAAATACATGTTATTGTCTCAGGTGTTTGAGGAATAGCCATAGTATAAAGTAGGAAGAGGATAGGACCAAGCACAGAGCCTTGTGGAGCACCAGCACGAATGCTAACGTTGTATGAAGTAACTGATCCAAGATCTATATAGAACTGTCGATCAGTTAAGTATAACATGAGTAGTTTACAAAAGCCTGGTGAAAAATAGCTTTTCATTTTGTGAATAAAGCCAAGATGCCGAACTTTATCAAAGCAGCACATCCAGAAAAACTGCTGTAGCAAATTTTTTGTTCTCATGTGCTTGAGTTGTAGTATGTATAAGACACGATGAAGTTGCTCAACGGTTGCATGCTTTTCACGAAATCCAAACTGAACATTGTTATCAAATGTTTGTTTACAATAACTATCCGAGGTTGCTATGAAATAATGTTTTCAAAGATTTTCGCAATGATAGGTAGTAGGGAAATGGGCCGGTAAGATCCAGGATCCGCGGCTGGTTTCTCTACTTTGTGAATCATGATCATTTTCGCAACCTTTCAAGTGTGAGGTACATACCGTGATGAATGCACAGATAGACAATCCTTTTTTTTTTTTTTTTTTTTTAAATTCTTCGAATACAACAGGAGAAAGCATTAACCCGGTAATTTGTTAAATTTTAGGCTATCAGTAACCTTGGCTACTTCGGTTGGAGAAGTTGGTTTAATTCTGCCATTAGATGTAATGGGGCAGGAAGGAGTTATTGAGGATTGAATGCTATTGTCCTTAAAAACATGTTCAAAATATTGGGCAAAAACATATCCTTTTATCAGAATCGCTCCTAACCCACGAGTTATCTTCCTTCCTCAAAGGAAAACAAGGTCGAGTAGGACGACGAATTCGTTTAGCGGCAGTCTATAATGAATAATTAGCTTCTTTAGTGGAGCCGAGGGACAATAAGCAATTGAAAAATGAATTATTCTTCCACTGACGAATGGCATGTGTAGTATCTTTAGACAATTTATAACTGATTTATTTTCAATGATACGGTGTCTTTGCCTGGCTTTCCTTGCTTATTTATTGAAAACTGATTTATTTTCAATGGTACGGTGTCTTTGCCAGGCTTTCCTTGCTTGGCGTCTTCGACGGACCAAGTGACGAATGAAATTAGGATATTTGACTTCAGCTGGGAATTGTTCAAAATACTGAGTACTAGACTGCACACAATGTGATAGCAGACATGAGAAATTTTCAGCTGCTGGATCGATATCTTATGGTACACGATATTGTATATCGAGGTTAATCTGGAGATCCATTAGTTCTCGAAATCTTGCACAGTCAGTATTTTTATTTGCCAATCGTGGAGGATGATTGATTTTGACTGGTGAGGTAAGGTATGATAGCGGTATGGATAAATGATCGGAGCTAAGATCGATTATGCACTCATGAAATTAAATTTTAAATTGCGGTTTATATAATAACAATAATAATGTTATTCGTCGATTATTCTATATTTTTTACAACGTTGAAACTTTTTGGTAATCATAATATTACAGGATGTTGCCGACGAAATTAGAATATTATATGGAACGATAGATGAGAAAAAATTAATATTGGAAGTGATGTTCGATTATGCTTTGAGCCGTAATGAGATACATCGTAACGCTACCGGTGAATTATTGCTGGAACTTACAATTCGAGGTTTTATTAATGTCGATTTAATCATTTCTCAGTAAGTTTCGCATTTAATGTTATTTCGTGTATATATATTCGATTTGAAGTAAAATAATTAAAATTAACTTCAAAGTGATGTATTCGAAAAAGAAAAATTTTATTTTAAAAATTTGCATGTAACTAAACAGCTGAATTTGTTATTCTACTTTGTTACTGCGACAAATTAAAAAACAAACAAAAACAAAAACAAACAAGTATTATGCGGTTTCGTAATTAGTGATAAACAATTTATATAAATCGTTCTGTATAAATCTTATTTAGTATCCTAAAGAAGTTTACATTATTTCAGTTCTTAAAAAATAATTCTCTCGGTATTGCTCTTCATCTTCGGTAAACTAATTTGAACTGCTTACTTTTAAAATGTTGGATTTTATTAATATTTTCGTTTTTTATACATCTCTATATTTCGCTACATAAATTGATTGTAATAAGCTTAAAATTCGAGTTCCATCAACTAATTAATATTTCTCAGCTTCATTTCTTTCTTTTTTCTTCTCCGAATGCTTTCGTGATATTTAAATATGATTTGGAATCGCCGTATTTTTCTGATCATTTCAAATTTGTAAATAATCGACTGTTAATTCTTTCTTAATTCTAATTCGCGTTGCGACGATAT
Organism: Coronaproctus castanopsis; assembly: GCA_032883995.1. NCBI lineage: Eukaryota > Metazoa > Arthropoda > Insecta > Hemiptera > Monophlebidae > Coronaproctus > Coronaproctus castanopsis. Next base: position 258,994,788 of record CM065053.1, read on the forward strand.
TTTTACCTCTTTACGTGCCATGTACTGCACCTAGGCCACAGGCACGAGAAAAGAGAGAACGTAGGGTTAGTGAGAATCAGTGGAAAGTTGGAAGAATAAATTGGAAGTACGGATTGTTAAATTAGATTATATAAATTGGACGATTTAAGAAAATTTAATAAACTATTGGAAGTATCTTGCGTGTAGGAAAGAATGTTTAGGAGCTTGAGCGGTTTGTTGAGGATAGAACGTTGGGAGTTGAATTGCACGCATTCAAGGAGAATGCGTTCGACGGTAATGAGGACATTACTCTTTGATCAAGTATTTCGATTAGTTTTCGACACCACATAAGTTTACCTAACGGTATTGAAAATCAACATCAGCATTTTCTCGTTTTTAAAAATAGTTTAATTATTGACCTTTTGACTGAGGAAATAACTCACGCCAATATATTTTATAGCGTGAAAATCATGATGTCGATTTTGAACGATATTACACAAAGTATTCTTTCATAATGCTGTATATTAGTTTTGTAGTGATCTTTATATTTATAATATATATATATATATATATATATTAATGTCGCGATAGTATAGTTGCTAGAATGCTCGACTGTCAACTCGAAGGTCGGGGGTTCGAAGCATAGAAAGTTTGCATAATTATTTAATTCTTAATTATCACGTAGAAGGTAGTGTGACACCTCACTCCGTATAATATAATATGCGCGTATCTGCGTCGCATATAAATAGTGCCTTGAATGCTAGCTCACGTTGTACGTAAAAATAAACCTACAATAGTTAGTCACGACGTTCGACTAGAACAATACGATGATTATATATATATATATATATGCACACACACATATATATATATATATATATATATAGAGAGAGAGAGAGAGAGAGAGAGAGAGAAAGCAATGAAAGCTTTCACAGAAAAGAAAAACAGGTACTAAGATCAATGGAGTCCAGTATAGGCACCATACGGTATGCCGATGTATTGCTTTGCAACGAGATTTTAATTATTTGAATGCGCTATTAATAGAAAAATATGCGGTTAAATCAAAATTAATGATATGTACAAATGAGATCGCAAAATATATAGACACAGCCCTCGATGAAAAAGAATATCTCTAGTAAACTGATTTTTTTATCTTGGTAGTTTAATAACGTCCGACGGAACAATAGAAAAAAAAATAAGGAAAGAAATAGCGCAGGCTAAAAACGTTTTTAATAAAAAAAAAAAAACGCTTATTACATCGAGAAATGTTTCGTTACACATAAGGAAGCCGTTCATTAAAACTCTAGGCCGTCGCGCCGTAAGGCTATGAAACGACGTAAAAAAAAAAAAAACACATTAAAACTTAAAGCTTTTGAAGTTTGGTGCTATTGAAGGATGCTTGGATAACATCAAATAAGGGATATTTGGAAGAATAGAAGAACAACCGGAGATAATAAACACGATTGGAAAGAGAAGAAATAGTATGGTCGCTCATCAAATCGGACATTGTAAATGGATAAAAAAAAAAATCGATAGAAGGAAAAGCAAATGGAAAATGAAGAAGAGGAAGAGCAAGAAACCGATTTATGGACGCCATAATAAAAGAACAGAATTAAGAAGATGCTGCTCTCGCCGGGAAGAAATTATTTGTTTAGCTGCAGGCCATGTTGCCCACCAACCTAGCGGTTGAGCAGAAATGATGGCAATGGTGATGTGTAGTCTTCATGTCGTTAAGCTTTTCGCGCATCATTTATAATGTCAGGATGTGCGTACGTGACGTATCTGTGAATACTCTCCAAAAAGCTTTGTCCCATTTCCTCAGCGTATTATTTAGAGTATTTGATTATATTAATCGTTCGAGTTATCTTTAAGAATTTTCCGTTTACATTAATTAAAAAAATCTCATACTGGACCTCGTAAACAACCTTCCTGAGGAGCATAAAATCAACCATAGAACCTCGGTGGCCTCTAGATCTCGTAAGCGGAAAAGAATACTGTTCTTTAAAACGTCTACGTTCGGGTCATACAGCCATATTACACAATTATTTATATACAAAAAAGCCCTCCACCAACAAACTGCCCCCTATGCGGACATTTAACAGAATCCACACGTTAATCTACAACTGTCCAACACACTACACAGGTTAAAACACAAAGGCCCGATACACAAAATCTTCTCAAACAACCTTCAATCAATAGTTACAATTCTGACTTTTGCCAGAGAAAGCTTGATTTATAATCAGGTAATTCAACCTAAAATTCTTTATGCTAGTCCTGTATGGTCGAACACCTGCCTAAGTAATATAAACAAATTACAACGACTACAAAATCATTGCCTAAGAATAGTGTTGAACACATCCAGATACACACCCATTAAAACAATGCATGACATTTTAAACTATCCTTATATACAAGAAATAATAAAAAACAGAACCTTAAAATTCTTTAATGCATGCCGCATGTCTGCTGACCGAAATGTCAATGAAATTGGAAACTACGATTATCAGTCTCTACGACACAGGTATAAAAAATATAAACATAGACGAATTAAACATATCTTACTAGGGTAGCATTAGGTTTAAAATTCAATGATATTATATATAAATTTTATTTGATATATTTTTGTTTATTTTTTTTTTCTCTTTAATTTTATAAATTATTTTAACCATTGTGTTTAAAATTTACTTATGAATTACACGTTGCAGTTTTTTTGCGGAATTTTTCCTGTAAATTTCATTAAGCCATGAATGTTTACAACTATCACTCGTGTATATTTTTTAAAATTATTATTAAGTTTATCGGTTAAGGAATTTTTTATATTTCGGAACGATAGAACGCTTTTAAGTACTTTGGCCCACTTTTACATGTTTATAAGTACTAGTTTCTTATTGGTGCATAGGAAATCTGTTTTTTTTTTTTTTTTTTCAGTTCCATTTACATCTTGATATTAAGTAGATAATTTTAATCTTTTTGTATGATTATTTATACTTAAGCGAAACTATACAAAATGTACAATTGTAATAATGCGAACTAGAACAGGCGAAAATTATTCACGCGTACAAATCGACGATTAAATAATAATTTTTTTCCTCCGTAGAATTCAAGTTATACTGGAATCTGCTACCGACTCGGAACACGATATACCGTATATTTGGAGGAATTTAGCAGAAATTCTATGTAAGTCGTGGTTTACGTACGATTATATGTTGATTTTCCCTTATTACATTTTCTCCGTTTTATTTGAAAAATGTCCTAACCTTTGTACGGGACATTGTTTGTTTAGATCCGTTATTTAGGGAAGAATATATCTCTTTCTTGAACTTGAAGCATAAATTAAATTTATCTCACGATCTTAAAAATGCTGTCGGCCATAATTTCGTGTGCAATATACTGAATGTCCTTAAAAAAATGCAGGTAAGATTTTTCTTTTTTCTATATTATATATATATACTATATAAAAATATGATGTATTTTCAAACAGATCGTGTTTATGTATCGTGAATTTATAAAAAATGCTGAAAATTTATTTATTTATTTATTTATTTATTTATTAAATTTACGTGCCACGAACAGAGTGGCTAGAGTCACGAATAAATAAAAATTCGTATTTTTTATATTAAATTGTATAAATCGGAATGACGAAATTCGGATAAGAAGTTAGGATCGTCAGTAAATATTTCACTTGAAGAGGACGGAAAGTTTAGCGCGGATTGAGTACATTCGGTAAGGAGATGATTAACGGAAATATTGATTGTACACGTATTACGAAGCCGGGGTTTCTTGTGCAAAATGTAGCCTCACGCGTTAGTTGAGTATGGCATGACTGTTTCATCTCGACGTCGACTGAAGAGCGTATTTCGAACAGCACATTTATGACGGAGTTTATTTGTGGTTACGCTATCCACCGTTAAAAAGTAGCGATGAGAAGACCAGATATTTAAAAAAAAAATAAAAGAACAATGGATAACTAGATGATACAAAAAACCGGATGATTATTCAGATTATTTTCATCTGATACTAGATACTATGTATTCTCTTCTGTTTCTTCGTACAATGTTGTCTGTTTTATAAAACGTGTATTAACGTTTGATGTTTCCTGTTGTGTATATATATATTTTTTTTATATTTCATTATTAAAATTTTTATTTCAGTATTTTTTATGTCTTTAATAATTGTTTTTACTGAGTTTTCGAAATTATGTAGGGTAAATATACTAAATATGAAATTAATACCGAAGTATTTTTGTATACCTTTTTTGTCATATGTTAATAAAAATACAACAGATTTTTAAAATTCATTTTCTATATATGGGTTAATAGGGCGAAATTAATTGGAATGATTTTATTTTTAATTCGTAAACCCGCTAATTAAATAATTCAAATATGTACTTATTTAATAATTGCGGTAAAATTGTGTATACAACTAACTTTATGAGAATTTTGACACAATTCTAAATGTAAATAAAATTTAACAATAACAATATACAATAACTTAAAAACAAAAACAAAATAAAGACGAAAGTACGCATATAAAGCAGTAATGTGCACGTGCCTTTTATATAATTACATTCTGTATTCGATAGTTATGTGATTATGATTATTCATGATTATAATCATCGGATATTGATTACAGATAGTTTTTTTTTCAAAACCCGAATAATCAGTTATTTTTCATTCAGATGATCCCATCACTAATAACAAGTATAAATTTTGTATAACGATCGAAATAATTAGTAATGTGATTACACTCGCGTGGGTTTATTAATTTTAAAATTTGCTTATAGTACTCGCGATGCTGATAAAGTGAAAGTTTAATTCAAAAAAATTCTCTGATCAAAATAAAAATTCGGCAATAGAAAATAAAATCAATATTGCAGTTTATTTTCAGACGATTCGTACTCGTTATTTATGCGTATGCTGTTAATCTTTCTTTTTTTTTTCACGTGAAAGCATAATTTGATTTAATTTGTGAAATTTCGGATGCAAGATATCCGATAATACTTTTGTCCGGTACTTTGACAATAATTGTAGCGCCAGTCCATTCGTCTAGCGTGTGTTAATTGACGATAAAAGTTTAAATCGGCGTGCATACAGAACATAAAAAAACATGCACAAACATTACAAATTATTTTTACTCGATTCCTTCCATATTCGTGATAAGAAACAAAGGTTAACATTAAAATAAGTAGTATTTTGTATAACACGGATCTAGTGATTTGTTTTTGATAAGCTCGTTAGGTTATAACCGAAAAAATTAATTTATACTCGTAACTTTATCAATTTTTGAATTTACTTCATGTATAGGGTGACCCGGAGAAGGAGGACGGTTTGTTGTTTTTTGAATAACTCAAAAATTACTAGTCCAAAATTTTTAAATGAAATTTTATTTAAAAGTGGGAAAACGAGAGATTAGTTTACAATCATTTAAACATAATGTCGTTCAGATGCTATTTGTAACAATACATTCATTCAGTATTTATCGAACACGTTTTCGAGCATGTAGGTCGCTGAATAATTTTCTTTAGAAATACGATTTTTCAGGTCTTCTACATCTCGTGGACGTATTTCGTAAACACAGCTTTTTAGGTATCCCCCAAAAAACCGAAAAAAAACTCACGTAACTTTGAATTCTTTTCGAAAGTCGTGATCGATTCACGCCGAAAATAACATTCTACGCAAAACGCGCGCTCCTTCTCATTATAGGATGCTATGATAACTGAAACTGGACAAAAACGAATCTCGTGCGATTCAAAAAACAATACCGCCCGTCTTCTCTGGGTCACCCTATATAAATTATTGATAAAATAAACGCTAAACAACTTATTCGAATACAGAAGTTAGAGTAAAAAATGTAGAACTTGAAAATGGTGTATCTGCCGAGAAATCACGTTAGAAATAATTTTTAATTATCGATTTTTGTATTTACTTTGTGTATAAATTATTGATAAAATAAACGGTAAACAATGCATGTGTATCCTGTATTTCAGAAAACGGAATATAATGAACGGGAACAATTGTTTATTATAGTTTAGATGTTCCGTTATGTATATATTATCGTAAACGAATGTATATTAGAGAAACGTTTTGTTTTAATTACGTCTTATTAATAATATGTACAGCCTATAAATTTTAATATATTATTCTTTTCATAGGGCGAAACGTGGGTAATGCTTGTGGCGTGGGATAATACTTTAATAAAATTCAGCGACTTTATTCCTATAGGTCGTATTCGATCATATATCAGACAGTTCGTAAGTACTACGATTAGTATATATATATATATATATATATATATATATATATATATATATATGTATGTATATATATATTGTAACGACCCGTACGATATATATATATATATATATAAATACATACATCTACAGATCGTTAACATATATATATACATACATATACATTTTACGTTATACACCTAATTATTTGGATATAAATATAAAAGGTACAACGTTACCGACTTTCTGGTTTTTTGAGGTATGTCCGGGATGCCACGTGGGTTGGCCCACGACCGTTAATATAATAAAATAATGAAAAAGAAAATAAAAAAAAACGCGGTTTTTATTTTATAAAAAATTTATTTTATCCTTTACTTTATTTTTTGGAAAGAAATCCCGATTAATTATATGTACACAATGTTACATACATATATATATAACATTGAGTGTATTATTAAATTAATTATTCCTAAATTATAACCACTTATTTTTTATAATTTAAGACAACGGAACTTTCCCTTAATACTTTGATGGATGGACTTCGCGATTGAAGTCCCGACGGTCCATCTTTATTTCTTCGAACGCGGTCCGACTTAACGTGACTTATTCTTCGACTTGTTCTTACTCGACTCTAAGAGCTGACTGACTCGACTGACTAAATTCAACTGGCGAAACTGGCGAGACTCCGACAAAACTCCAAAAAACTCGTATTTTTATTTTTATTTTTTACTCTCCAGGACTCCGGAGGCGACACAGGTATCTTATCCTTATTATACTTATTATTTCTTTTACTTTTGACGAAATGCCGGTTTCTTTACATTTATATTTTCTCTTTTTTACATCTTTATGGTTTTTGTCTATTTTCGACGAAAATAATTGAATCAAGGAAAAGTTTCATTGTCCCTTATTTTTAAGTTATATACTTATACATATATATATATATATATATAGTCTTATACATAGTTATTAGTACTTCAGCCAGCATCAGGTAACATAACACATATACACATATACTCAACATACTTGCTTTCTAGGAATTCTATAGATATTAGAAATTCCTAAATTGACTATTTTCGACGGAACCCTCCGATTTCTCTTTTGGGCTAGCCAATCAGAAAATTCGGAGTTGTTTCTTTTGGTCTTCGACCAAAATGCCGACTGAATCCATTTTATGCTATATTTACCTTTTTCTTTTTTGCTCTCGCCATGTCAATTCTTGATTTATTATATATATAACCTTTCGGCATTTTTTATATACTAACTTTGACGAATCTTTTACAACTTTAATCTTACTGGCGCCAGCGTGCTTTCCCCAATACATATATATCTATACTTATATTACTCTAACTCCATTCTACTTCTTTTTTTATTATATTTCCTTTTTACTATCTCTTCTTTGGGAAAGTCACGTTCGCGACGCCGACCGGATGTACGTACACATATACGTATATATATACTATTTCTTTTTCTCATCATTCACGTATATATATATTTAATTTAAATTTCGATATATAATTTTTAATTCTAATTTCAATCTATTAACTGCTCACTAACACAAACAATGTAACAAGCATGGCTGTTACTATATATATATATATATATATATATATATATATGCGTGTGTGTATGTATATCTGTTGAATGATATATATATATATATATATATGGTGACCAAGAAAAACGGTTTTGTTTTTTGGAAAACTAGGAAAACGAGGGATTAGTTTGCATTCAGATGACCACCATATGCAACAATATGGATACTGTCTATGACTTAACCATTTACTGTTAACAGGCAGTCTGCAACCCCGATCATGTCTTTTTTGAGTGCTCTCTGCTGTGACGCCATTGCTTTCGGAGCTTTACTTTGTCTTGCTACGTTCTTCTAGTATTACACCTCCGTATAATGTATTGTCCCTCCTATAGATGGATAATCTACAATTATTCCCCCATGTAGCGACATTTCTAGAGACGTCAGCATGCTTGATTAAGATGTAGATAGTCCCCACAGTATCACGTTGGGTAAGCTTTAAAGGCACTCCCATTTATAAAAAAAAAAAAAAATAATAATACGAAACTTGTTTTTAATGATAATTTATCGCGCTATAAAGGTAATAATTTGCGTTATTAACAAAAATTTATACAGCTAGCATTTACTTTATCGATTGTAAATCTGCGAAATCTAATTTGAAATGTATACATACCGAAACCGCAATGTTGTATTCAGCAAGTTAGGTTTAAATCGATAAGCAGGACAATCGAGTTCTGCCCGCTGTCGCTAGTAGTAAAGTAAAAAAAATTAATTAACTTGTTTTCTTCCCAATATTTATTCGCTAAATATCATTGCCTTGTCGCTGGAGTCATTGTGTTCTGTTGATAGACATTGTGAATGTGAAGTAATTCTATTTCGCGGTATTTTACATGATTTGTTGTTTATTTTTCCCCGAATAAAATCTACGAAATAAGTACGTCTATAATATATATATATATATATATATATATATATATATATATATATATATATATATATATATATATATATATATACAGACACACACATGTATATATTAAATAATTGTCATCTAGTTTAAATAGATAGCTTTATCGCGTAATAAATAAATAAATAACGGTACTCCAAAAATTTTACTCGATTAAATTCTGCTTTTAACGCGATAATTTAAAATAATTATTTTACACGTTATAATAAATTAAATATCTATTTAGTTCACGCGGTTTAGCTTACTCTAGTCGACGTTCGAGTCTGTCGTATTTAACAGCTGAAAGATGCGCTTGGATATTTAATATGATCTTCAATTCTAGTTTGACGATCTGTCACGGATTTTATTCGTATTCCACATCTCTGTAGATATCTACGAATATATAAATTTTTTATTCGCGATGTTTTTTAAATTTTTATTTTAAAAAGGCTGTGTAATGTCATTATTACTCCTTCGTTTTGTGCACCCGATTAAGTCTAAACGAGTTTAAAAATTTGTTATAAGCTTATAAAGGAATATATCTGACAATCATCTCCGATACTGTATATCACATACTTAGATATTTAGCAGTATTAGCGTGCTGTATAACATTATTATTCATATATGTTGGAACACGTATAGTGCATTTATTGGTGAAATGTACACGCGTTGATTTAGTAAACATTTAATTTAACGTTCCATTTTTTTAACAACACTAAAATTGCGGTATCATAAAAATCGGCTTCATGACCCTCCCTTTAATGACTAGTTAGGATTGGTTTCAAGTTCGAAAAAAAAAAAAAAAACATTAATCTTTATCCTAAAATATCTATCCGAAATATACGAACTTAGTATCTCGGTATACCGTTTAGCGTAGGTTTTAATCTATTCTTTTTTTTTTATTAGTTTTTCATGTCAAATCTGATCAAACGTTTCACCCAATATCTAAGACTACCTCTAGCACAGACTTTACTCGCGAGTATAAAATATTACGTATGGTCGATTGAAAAATTGATAATGGCTACCGTTTTGATAACGGAGTTATACGGTACTAATTAAATCGTTTTTTCCATTAAAAAGTTTACTCTCGTATAAACCGTCTTGAAATAAGTTTTGAAAGATCGAGGATCATCACGCTCGTACGGGCTTTCTTAAAGTCGGGAGTGATAAATTTCGTTAAAACGGAAGATTTTATTGAATCTTGTTTTTTTATTTATGGAGATGCCATTACAGCCTACCCAACGTTAATTCATATTTCTATAAACTCGGACAGCTTCTCTAGAAATATCGCTATGTCCGGAAACAGAGGTAAATTATCAAGGTGAAGATTGTTTTTAAAACAGCGGTCTTTATAATTACGTTTTCAAAATCGAATATAATTTACAGGATTTGGTTTATTTGGCAAAAAGGCCGTGTATTATCGACCCTCAGACGAAGCGAATATCGGAAATTACGATCCAGAAAATAATTACCGATTATTTGCGTTTAGATAAGGAGAAAGCTGCTTCCAGAATTTTAAAATTCTGTACGGTATGTCTCCTTCAGTTTTATCGACGTGAAAATTAACAAAAAAAAAAAAAAATAAATAGATAAAATCGTTAAATTTTTATATATAAGAAGACTACAAAGCTTTTTGGCTATTAAGCCTTTATCGAGTGGTCGTAAATGAAATATAAAAATATAAAAGGAAAACACCGTGAAAATAAAATGTAAGAAAATACTTAATTTATACATAGAATATTATCTGCTAGTAAATAATGGTATTTTCTTACATTTTATTTCTGTTTTTTCATTTTCTGTTTCTTTTTTTTTTTATAAATTGTGTATATATATTTATATTTAATTTTTTTGCTGTCCGCTTGATAATGGTTTAATAGCGGAATAATTTTTTGTGGTATTTTTATATACAAAAATTTTGTTATTTCGCGTTAAGTTTTGTATAAACTTTTTAGTTTTTTCCCCGTTCGAGACTGTATTCGTGTAAAAGAAATTAATAAAAAAAAAATTAAATCTGTACAAATTATTTATATTATATATAATAAGAACGCTTAAAAAAGAATATTTTAAAATTTCTAAGAAACACGAAACAGATTATAAACGGATAGTTGACGACGATTTATCTTCAATTATTCAACCTTACTAAACACGCAAATTAATAGATCGCTCGTAATGTACATATCTCGGCGCGATGAAATAATTTCTTCAGAAAAAATATTTTCCGTTTAGTAGTAAAATTTCGAATGATATAAGTTGTAATGGTTTTATTTTTTTTTAAAAAAATGAAAGTAATTTTTACGATGTGGAATGCAAAAAAATAAATGAACAACGAAAAGATAGTTAAATTCGCTGAATTTGTATATACAATAAATTCGCTGAATTTGTATATACAACAAGACTACAAAAGTTTTCGACTATTAAGCCATTATCAAACGGACAAAGAAAAAAATAAAAGATAAAAATATACACAATTTATAACAAAAAATAAAAGGAAAAAAGAGAAAATACTTGATTAGATGTACAATATTAGGGAGAAAAAAAACATATCGAAGTGAAAAAAACAGATTTGATTATAAAATAATCCGATAGAGAATAACGCTGTAGACAATAAATTCACTATGAAATTATTTTGTAATAAAATATGTTTTCTTCATTTCGGTATTTTTTGTAATATTCTACATCTAAATTAAGTATTTTCTTATTATCGCTATCAATGGTGTATATTTTTATATTTATTATCGTTTGTCCGCTTGATAATGGCTTAATGACCGAAAAGCTTTACGGTCTTTAACAATTTCGCGATTTTAACTACTTTTTCTTATTTTTTTTTTTTTTTAATTTGAAAAAAAAAGTAGTTGTAGATATCTTTGTATTTCAATCGATCGACCTTTTCATTTGTTTTACCATCAGCTGCGAGTTAGTTAAAAGTAAATAAACAATTTTCAACCATTTTCACATTTTTTTAATGGTAGGGAATATTAGAACGCGCGAAAGAAATGAATTACCGTTAAAAACGATTTTCACGTACTCATATTGTATCGTCCATTAGTAGTAGAAAATGCGTTTATAATTAATTATCGAAAAAACACAGAATTTCTTCGTATTTTTACAGATTTTAACCCCCCACTCCCAATATTTGTAACGATTAAATATAATTTCATAATGGATGATTTTATTATTATTATTATTATTATAATTTTGTTGTTCATATTATTCTATCATAATTTCAGGATAATATTGGGCCAGATGTTCATAAACCGGAATTTTTGAGGGCGTTGACATCCGCAATCTGCTTATTTTCGGTCGGTAAGTATTTGTTATATTTACTTATTAACATATTAAAATTACAACGTCCTCTAGCTAATCTAGAATTTTTTCTTTAATCATATTTTATTATATTAATTACAAAATTAGTTAAAATCACTAACGTTTATTGCGAAAAAATCACAAAGCTTTTCGGCATTTACGCCATTATCAAGTGATAAAATAAAAATAAAGATTTCATCTTTCCTAGCGTTTTCCCGGTGCGGGGTCCGCTTGATGACACAGTCTTTTCCATTTTTTACGATCTTTTACGTCCTCTACATCGGCATGCTCCATATCATTGTTGATGTAGTCTATCCAACGTCTTTTTGGCCTTCCTTGTGGCCGCTTTCCTCCAGGGTTATACTCCGTTATCATTTTTGCTGGGCTATTTTCTGCTTTCCTCATGACATGGCCGTACATCTAAGTCGTGCTTCACGTATTTTTAGATGTACAGGAGCAACTTCTATACGCTTCCTTATGTTCTCGTTTTTAACGTGGTCCAGGAGTGTGTGCCCAAGCGATCATCGTAACATTTTAATTTCCGTAACATGAAGTTTTTGTTCCATTTTTATAGTTGTAGCCTAGCATTCGGCTACATATAACATTGCCGGTCTGATGACTTTTTTATATATCATCCCCTTGAGGTGAATCGGGACTCTTTTGCCACATAAAACTCCAGTTAACTGTTTCCACTTTATCCATGCTATTTGTATCCGGGAATCTGTCATGTTGTGTTCTTCCATCCGAAATAATGATCGAGCCTAAATACTTGAACTTCTTGGTCTTTCTTAACACCGTATTATCTATTTTTATAGGCTCATCTGAGAGTGTTTCACATTCTATGTACTCGGTTTTGCTGATGTTGAGTCTCAGTCCATTTTCCTGCATTTATCTGCCAGAAAGACGTCGTCCGCATATAGCAGTGTCCACGGAGGCGGGCTCTGTAGATTTGCTGTTATCACATCCATGCAGAGGATGAATAGTAGCGGCGACAATGCTGAGACTTGATGGACTCCCCCAGTGATCTGGAAAGGCGGTGAAATGCCCGCCGGACATCGCACTGCACTGGTCGCTGCTTTGTATATGGCTTGTATTATCTTCAATGTTCTGGAATCTTATGCGTTCGTAGCACCTTCCAAAGTAACTCGTGTGGTACCTTGTCAAAAGTCTTCTCTAGATCCAAAAAGGCTATGTGAATGGTGGTCTTTCTTTCCCGATGTTTCTCTCCAAGCAATCGCGCCATATGGATCGCATTCGTTGTCCCTCGTCCTTTCACAAATCCACGTTGGTTTGTGGTGATTTGTGTCAAATTCCGTAGTTGACAATCCAGTATGCGCTTAAATATTTTAAGGATGTGGCAGAGTAGACGAATTGGGCGGTAATTGCTGCAGTTCATAATGTCTCCTTTTCGTTTTCATATAGGGATGGTTGTGCTCGTGGTCCAAATTTGAGAGATACGTCCTTCATATATTATTCGGTTAAAAAGTGTCAATAGTATATCAGCTCCATTTTGCTCCAGTAATTTCCAAATGTCGGCTGGAATATCGTCTGGACCCGCTACTTTTCCATTCTTCATTTTCTTTAAAGCATGCAGCACCTCGTCTATCGTTATCTGCTTGATAGGTCCCTGAATAGGTAAACAATTTGATGTTCTAGGGTGTGGAAATTCCTCCCCACAAATCTGTTTGTAATGATCTGACCATATTTTTAAAATTTCTTTTGGCGCTTTTATTATTTGTCTAGATTTTATGTGAAAGGTGGGACCAATATTTTCAGTCGCTCTATGTCTTGCTTTGGCAATTTTGTATATCAAGTTTATATTTTCCTTTGCTTCCAACTGATCATATATATATATATATTGGTATTGGGCTTCCTTCGCTTTTCCTACTTCTATTTCCGCTAGTGATTTAATGCGTTTATATTTTTCCAACGTCTCAGTATTTTTCGTTTGCCATCACCTTTTGAAAGCCTGTTTTTTGTCCTTTATCACTTGTTGAACTTCATCCGTCCACCACCAAGTTTGCTTATCAATAAACTTTTTCCCTGGCTTTGTCGTGCCGAGTGTTCTGGCTGCTGCGTCCAGTATTTATTTTGCAATGATGTTCCAGATCTTTTCAACTGATGTATCTGCTTTGTCATTTCCACTGTTTATATTTATGCCATTTAAAGCTGTTAGCAACTGTCCTTTCTTTTGTGTTAATTTCCACCACTTAATCTTAGCTGGGGGTGTTAACCTAATACGGCGGGACTTATCTGATTCTAGCATGAAAAATAAAGATAAAATAAAAACACAAAAATAAATTTTTTTTTAGATCACAAATTTACAATTATAAAATGAAGAAAAAATATTTAAAACAATCTGACAGTGATCAAATATTTATTCTTCATTTTATAATTGTAAATTTGTGAAACAAAAAAAAAATATTTTTGTGTTTTTTATTTTATATCTTTATTTTTAATTTATCGCTTGATAATGGCGTAAATGCCGAAAAGCTTTGTGATTTTTTCGCAAAGAAAATAAACGTTAGTGATTTTAACTAATTTTGTAATTAATTTAATAAAAAGTCACTACATTCCACAATCTAAAAAAATATATATATATATATTTTTTTCTTTTTGCATATCTTGTATACAAATTCATGCTCTGTTAGACTTATTGGTTATATCTTTATATTTGTTTATATATATATATATATATATATATATATATATATATATATATATATATATATATATATATATATATATATATATATATATTATTACATCTTATTACAGTTGTGTTCTTATTCATTTTTGTATTAGAGGTATTGAGAAATTTCATTCATTCAAACCGCCCAGATCTTTACATTTTGCTTTACATTTTTTTCGATTGGTTTTTAATTGTTTCGGGCATCTGTTTATTTCTGTTCCTTTCATATATATATTATATATATATATATATATATATATATATATATATATATATATATATATATATATGTATTAGTCATGGGCATAATCAATTAAATCTTATAATCACCTAATTAGTAATATCGTTTTTTAAAAATCGACTAATTCTTCGATTTATTTAAGTCATGTTTGTTTAACAGATATATTCGATGATTTCCTTATATGTAATGTTACAATGTAATGTATTAATCATTAATTATTCTAAATATCTGTTTATACTTTAAATATCGTTTGTTTTAAATTTAATTATCCTAACTCGCAACAGGTTTTTTAAAACGTAAAAATATATAAAATAATACACATGCATGATATTTCAAATGTAGTAAGTAAATAGTATTAAACATTTGAAAAGTAATAATGATTAATGTAAATTACAAATTATTTTAATGAGAAATTATAAACAATAGAAATAATAAAATCGAACGATTTTCCGAAAATTAAATAGTTGTTTATTTTAGTCGGTTCGAAGCAGTTATTAAATCCGGTTTTGCCGAAACGATTTCGTCAGATTTTTTATACTACGAAAACAATTTAGTCGCTTATTGTAAAGATGTAATAATTTTTAGTTCGCGCTTGAAAATGACGTAACTGTCGAAAAGCTTCGCGATTAAAAAACTTTTAGTGATTGTGTTTTATTTTGTTTGTTTATAATTAATATTGTAAATAAGCTACTTATATTTAGTTACTTTTTGTTAGTAGCTTTAGATAGTTATTAGTCGTTACTCGATTATTGAACGCTTAATATAGTCTTAATAGACTATTAACATCTAATTTAAGTTGGTTTATAAGTTATTGAATTATTCGATTCTTCAGTGACATTTATTGATTGTGTAATACTATGTGTTTTTACACAAGTACTCGAATACGTGACATTTTCAAATAAATTTAATTTTGAAAATTAAATTCTTTGCGTTGGACGAGAATTGACATTTACAAATGTTAAATTTGCGTTTCTTAATTTTCACAAATAAATATAAAGCGGATAAACTAATACAATCTCTGATTTTATGTTATTGAAAAGTTTTTCTTATCATTGTAAAACGGGGGACAATTGATTACCTGTTACGCGTAATATATTGATGACTATTATTGAACAAAAAATAATCAGATAGCACGTAATTTTTCGCAGAAAGCTGGAGATGGATTATTAAAAAATGTAGAATTATTTACAATATTAATGAAATAAAATATTAATTATAAACTTATTTTAAATTATTTAAAAATAATATTTTATCTACACTTTAACCGATCTATGTGGCGTATGTTTTTTGTGTAGAAAGCGTATAAAGAAACCCTTCACTTATTTTATTAATATTTATTTTATATCAGAAAGTATTATACGTATTTAATCAAAGCAGTCTACCGGTGAAATTAGTAGACTGTGATACGGTATAAAAGTATTTTTATTTATTTAATTTTTAAATTAATATTTCTTTTGTTCGCCATGTTTTTCTAAGTAAGTTTCAGTATCAAAGGTTCGGCTGTATAAATAAATTGACTGTTTTAGTCTTATATCGTTTGCTACTATTAATTTTAAAAAGCAAAATTACTTTTTTGTAAGAACATCTTCAATTCCGTTTAGTACTTATTTGATTTTATCGCTGATTATACTGAAAAGAATTAAGTAAACTAATCGTTATTTGGTCTTGGCATTTAGTTGTTTCGTTATTTTAAAGTATCGTAATGTCGTAATCTGCTTACGTCGAAATTTGTCGGGAGTACTGTTTTCTTCATATTTTAGTTGTATTTTCGTTCGATAATTTTAGTACCATCAATTTTTGTTTTTTATGCTTTTTCTAATTCTGTTATGTTGATATGCTTTTCGTTGTTCGCCTTCTGATTCTTATTCAACATATTTTCTTCTTCGATCTATAGGTCTTCTGTATCATGTTATCGCGTTTATTTTATATTCTAATTGTTTTACATTTTCTACAGGTAGATTAATTTTGCTAATAAAGTTTTTTCTTTCAATTGTGCTATACAACAACAAAAATGTTATCGATGAAAAGCGAAAGTGAACATTTCTTTGCGAAGGCATACATGCCACTAAATTTTATACAATCGATAATATTATTAATTCAGTTTTGTGTATATTTTTCAACTTCGTCGATATTACACACACACACACATATATATATATATATATATACTTCTTACTACCTCAGAGGGGTGTCGCGATCTTAATTATGTGGGTAAAGGTGATGCAATCAAATCTATCCAATGTTCACGATCCGTATGGTTGTACATGTGTAATACTGGATTCCATCGTGCCAGTGATTGTCCTCTGTGTCTTGTACCTTGCACTGTAGCCTGCATTAATGACGCTTCATTCAATTTTATTTCGTAGAGACGGTGTGCGTAATACTTCATTTAATAATCGTTTATTAGATCGAATTTCTTCAGTACGTGTAATCGTTAGATATTTTGTCCGTCTACGGTATTCTAAGGACCCATCTCAAGCATCATGCTTGAAAATTATCTGTTCGGTTTATTTTTTTAATGTCGGTATCTCCGCCGCGTATATTAAAATCGAAAAAATTAACGTACGAGCTCACTTTATCTCGGTGCATGGATCTACCTTCTGGTATTTTCTTTTATTTAGACACGACTTCATTACGACGCTTTACTTCGTTCAATCATCATTTATCTTATTATTTTTATATAAACATAATTTTCAATTACGAGCGTTATATTTATATTTGTCTTCCACCATTATATTGACATTCTTCGTAGCGAAATCATCTGAAAGATCAGCAGCGTGGTTCTTTCATTTCGTCAATACTTGCGACGATCGATATTATAGAGTTACTATATCTATAGATTAAAACGGGCAGATAATGACATTAGTTTGGAATTCAAATGACGTCGATTCTAAAACATATCCGGTGCATCTATGTTGCTACTGATTTCTATTTCGAACTAATGATTCATTTAGTTCAATATCGCCATCAGAAGAATCAGAAAAATCTTAAGTTAATGGAGGGAATCATTAACTCTAGACGAATTTCTTCATCACTTTAAATAAATAAAAACTAGAAACCAAACTTAGATCATAAAAAGGAAATTCGTAGAAATCGTCTCGTGTATAATAAAAAAAGTAATAAATTCGCCTTTCATACAGCCTACAAAGTACATTATAAATTAATGCATTTATTTTTATATAAAAACAAAAACAATTCGATACGTAGTGTGTATACATTTACGTACTTTGATATTCTGCCAATGTAGTAGAACCAAAAAAAAAAAAAATTAGTAACTTAAATAAAAATTGCACGAAATGCGGAAGGTCGCGCGATAATAATTTCACAACGCTTAATTTCATAGCAAGTTATTCTTATCCATAGAAACCGTTATGTATATCGATAGAAAGCCTTAAAGAATATATCCCTGAGTGTACATGGCGAGTAATATCCAATTTTCAAGTATTCACGTATGTTTAATCAGCTTTTATCTTCAAATCTCATCGTGATATATAGGGTTAAAGATGTTAGCAATCATCCGTGGAAGTCAATGGCAAACTATTTTTAGGAGGAAAGATATTAATCGTCTGGGGAAACCAATGGCAAACTATTTTTGGAATGAAAGATGTTAGAAATCGTCTGAAGAAGCCAATAGTCAACTATTTCGTATTGCATTTTTAAGAGTTAGTCTTCGGACGAATAATAATTACTTGGCTATAAAGTTGAAAAAATGTTTGACATTATTACTTTTTTTTTATATATATATAAATAAATAAAATTTGTGCGTGTAAAATTAACTTTAAATTACGAAAAAATAGTTACGCCATAATAATTATAATAATTAAAAAAATAAACGAATTGAAACTATTTCTACAGGAAATGATCATACTCTTAATTCGGAAATACTACAGGGATATGTTCATATAATTGACACGTACGTCGCAGGTAATAGAGCATTACAGATGAATTGCGCGTCTACGATACATACATTATACTTGGGGCTTGCAATCACTTGCGGTAATATTTATTTATATTTTCCATTAATAATTTTTTTTTCTGCGGATAAAAATTTGTTTTACGTCGATATATTTTTTTTTTTTTTTGTCGATTTTTAATGTAAACGTGACGGTTTTTCTCGGAGGGGTTATTTTTTTGTTTTAAAATTTTTAGTATATTTTTCTTTTCGACAAAGTGAAAAATGCGTATACATTTCAACAAGTATTTCTACGTCCTTAATGATTTATATTTAAATTGAAATGAAACAACGGATATATTTATTATATGTATTGTATATAAGTAGTATTTTCAAATAGGTACGGCTTTTTTTATTGTTACATATTATTTGAACATAAATGATACATTAAGAAAAATAGTCGATTTTAAATTAAAATTAAAAACGGTGCGAATTTATTCATTTAATTTCTTTAATTTTTTAATTATCGCATTATCTGTTTTTCATTAATCGAATAGTAACAATTGTATTTTTTTATTTATAATATCCGTTTATTAATTTATTATTTGTATTCGTAAAATGAAGGATAAAATAATTTCGGATTTTATATCGTTCGCCCGCGTGAAATATCCATCATTTATAAATAAAAAAAAAAAAAGTATATTAAAAGTTAAGATAATAAACGGAAATGATTTTGCGATAGAATATTAATAATTATTAATTTTAATGGCTTAATTGTACATTTGGTTTTATTTAATGTTATATCTCTTCTTATAATTGTGAAAATATCAGAATTCGAAATTTATATTTAATTACGTGTATGTTTTGCAGATTGCGTGGAAAGAATAATGGAAATTTTCAAAAATAATCATTTAATACCGACTGATTTTTATCATTATTGGGCAATAAGTATGAATGATTTTTATTTACTTTTTGTTAAAAATCGAAATTTACTATACTCGCCGCATTCATATACACGCCCACACACACACATACATATATATATATATATATATGCATAGTGATCTGATTCATTTTATTCCGTGTAATTGATCGCCCCATATATCCCTGCCCTGGGTATATCTAACCATTTGCTGTATTGAACTGGTCCCAGTAATCACTTCGACATTGTCCACATATCGCGTTGGTGGTTTTCCTTTCTTCTTCTAGTATTGACACAAATTTTGTCCTCGTAGTTCACGGCACTCTCAACATTCTCCGCCAGCAATACACTCCAAAAGCATCGATCCTTCGAACGTCTGCCTCTTTCAGAGTCGTAACACTCAGATTCATATCAACGTTTTCATTAGGCGCATTTTTGTTATATCATAGCTCTTCCAGATCTTTCTTAAAATTGAGTTATTCACTGTCATTATTCGTCTTTTAATTTCATCCGTTGAACCACCATTTTTTGTGATATCCAAGTAGACAAATTTATCAACTACCTAAGCTGTGTGGTTTTTGCCATCGACGATCGTTACTCTAATTTTATCTCGATTGATTAATAAACCTACTTCTTTATTTATACTATCCAGCCTTTGAAATAAATGGAACATGTATAAAATATCTGTGTATAAATAAAGAGTAGGCTAAAATGTTGTTAATTTCGGTTAAAAAAAAAGTTCTTTCGCTTCATTTTCAAACCACAACTTTTGCATCGCTTAATTTACGAGCTACTACTTTTGTTCTACTACACTGCATGTATGCGCCCATTTGTCCGTTATCGAGGCTTCGTTGTTTGTTTCATTAATTTCAAGTCACTTTCTAATGTTTACTAGTTTTTAAAATTAGAGGAGAATATGTGGCCATTTCGAAACTAACGTTGTGTTCTTCCGTTATATTTAGTTCGCGTGTAATTAGTACCGAATGATGTATCTTCCTCACCTTTTTATTAGATATCATCTTTCGAAGCATACATATTTTACAACATAATTGTATATTTCAAATTTCGGACGCGCATATATTACGTCATTAATAAACATCGACACTTTAAAGTAATTCTCGGTAGAAGATAATTAAAACTATCGAAATATTTTTCTTGCTAAAATATACACGAAACGTCATATATATTTTTAATTCAACTTTTTATTCTATACCGTTTTTGTTCTTTTTTGATGACTCATTCTGTACATTACTACCGACGTTAAGCATTAATTTTGACGCAAATAACGCAGGGGGCTAACAATTTATAGGAAAGAATTCCCAGTATAGCCTTAGAATCGTTAAAAGAGAACGAAACAATATAAATAGGTGGAATACTATCAGAAATTATAAAATGTATAACGGAATGACAAAAATCTCCGGGTACAAAAAAAAAATCTAGACCGAAGAAATTTAATGTCACGCTGAAAAGCAGAAAATAAAATTTCTATGACATGTACCGAGGTGTAATAATTTTATAAAAACGTCATAGAAGCCAAAATTAAAGTAAAAGGTCCGAAGCAGATTAAAGAAGTTTATAATGGCTGCGAAATATACGAAACTACGAACAATAGTCATCAACAGAAACGGCTCTAACGAGAAGGCATTGCCTTTAATTGAATAATAATAATAATAATAATAATAAAATTATTTTCCGTAATCGAATCGAAAAAATCAAATTTTGAAATGTATTCTAAGAAGTAATCCATATAATCCAACTTTTAAAACAAAATATTTTTGACGTTTTTTTTTAATCGAATGTATCCCAAAGTATACAATGAGCATATGCGATTAATAAATTGTAAAGAAATTATTTATAAAAACAATTTGACATCATCGGACATATAGTTTATGAGATATTCCGGCTGGGAATAGTATATCCAAAAGTATACATTGGCCATTTAATCGCATGATTTTATCAATCGTTTTATATCATTACTAGTATTTAACAGTTGTACAGAAAAATCCTGCGTATCCGCCGGACGTAAATTTTAATAACACCCGCATATATTCCATTTTAAAGACTTCATTAAACGTTTAATTCATCACGTACCATGGTTATTTAGTAATAACCCTAAGGACTATTATTTTTAAGTTCTCCGATCTAGGACGCACCCCCATACATTCGAATAGGTTTTAAGATTCTTTTATATATTAAATGTTCATTGTCTATACCTATTTCGTCCTACAAACAAATAATTTTTTTAAAAATACAATTATAAAATTATCTTTTTTTTTTTTATCTGTATATACCGTTTCAAAGTTAAATGATTGACCAAATATAATCCCCAAACACTTAATCGTTGTGTGCACATATGTTATTAATCCTAACAGGGGAGAAACTTGTAACTAAGAATATATATATATATATATATATATATATATATATATATATATATATATATATATATATATATATATATATTCACATATTGAAACCAATTCTGAATGACGAAATTAATATAAAGAAATTATTCTAATATCTTAAATGCGCCGATTATCTCAATTATAAAACCGTAACTTCCGACGATGAAAAAAAAAATTGCTACATAAAGGATAAAATGATCGGTATATTTTCACTTACACATTATTAACAAACTGCTACGAGTATCTCGTGACTGTGACAGTCGTATTCGAAAATTTTTTAAATGCCCTTTCAATTGGATTATTTTTAAAGCGAAACATTATGTCGAATAGGTTTAGAACGTGAAAAACTGAACTACAATCATCCTTACTACGTTGGCAGTAACGTGACGTTTTCCATACAATGTTCTGAAATATCAAATTTGTGTGCTTCATCCGATTTTAAAAAAAATCCCGAACTAACTAATGACGAAATCGATTTAAGAAGCAAAGCTGCTTTGGAGAAGTACTGTTCTCATACTGATGTAGAAGTAAGTTAATATTAGAAATAATTCAATTTTAAATAATACGATTGGTTTTTAACGCAAAAAAAAATAAAAACCGAACGTTTGTTTTCAAATATAGTAAATATATCTCCTTTTCAAATTGTATTTTATCGAAAAAAGAAAAATACAAAATGTATCTTGATAGAGGCCTAGCGAAATGACTTTTGTTGGATAAACGAATATATAGAATGGTTTGCAATTGGGCTTCGTCGACTTCTTTACTTTCTGATGGTACTATTTACCAATTTTGATAGATAGCTGAGGGGCTAGATATCGGTTTTTTGCAATGAAAAAATTCTCGTTCGTGATGGTTTACGAACTTAGGTCGTGGGAGTAGAACTGACCTCTACGCGCATCGTATATATGTGTACCGATAAAGTACTATCATCATTAATCATATCTAACTTTTGTGTTTACTACAACCCTTTAGTGTATGGATTTTTGTTCTTTTACTACAAAAAAATCTACTTACATATCTTCATGTATAGAACATAAAAATTATATTTAGAAAAAAAATATATTGAAAAATCGGATCCTTTTGAAAATTATGCAATACCAAATGGATAGTTATGCACTACATGTATATTAGTGGTTCTATTAAATTCGACCAAATGATATGGAACTAATGTTGCTTTTAGAAGTATTAAAGAATAAATAAAAATTACCAAACAATTTTATAACATGAAAGAGTATGACGTAACTATTCTAATTAATAAAATTTAAATATTACTATATATATATATATATATATATATATATATATATATATATATATATATATATATATATATATATATGTATATATATTCATTGATATTTATAAAAACTGTTCTTGTTAAGTTACTACATTCAATACGGCTAGGTACTCGAACATGAGGAGAATTTACAAATTTTTCGTGTACCTAAAATATACATTTTTATAATATGTCAGAAAAAGAATAGAAATTTATTTTTGGATCGAGTTGAACATATTAAATAATCGAGTGATATTTCAGTTCGTTTTCGAGTTCATAATCAGAAATGTCACTAAAATCGTCAACATCACTAATGTTGAAGATGCCACATCGTTAATGTTCTAAATCGGCTTTTTTGATCCGTAAATTTAACATCTAGAATTTAAAATTGAAAATAATATATATCGTAAGTAATTATAACATAATTATTATACCCACATGCATTATATGCATTACTGTACACCATTTGATATCCATTATATATTTGATCTTACACCATAAATCAAATATTAAGAAAATTTAGATTCATTATGAAATACTGTAAAATTTTTTTAAATTCCGGAAAACGCAATTTGAACATTTTAAACTTCTAATATCTATATTTACACAAACTTTTCGCCGAGCACTATCCCGTAAGCGTAACGTATTGATGTTTACTTATAGTAGTGTTACCGTACTACAAACATGAAAATATCGTACCATTATACTATGTTTTAAATGCATAACCATACCGAATATGGTATTATATATTTATAATAATACGGCCAATAACGGAACAATACCAAATAGTCGACGCATGTAAAGGGTTAATGTCTAGCGGCATTATAATTTTATTATTAATAAAAGTGCCGAATTTTCTAGTTGTTAAACTAAATGTATTCAATTAATTACTAACAAACTAATTACATAATATTGTTTACTTTTTATCGTTATATAATTATTTTTTAATGACTAAATTAAGCGTTAAATATATGTAAAACGTATTAATAAATAGTCATATTCGATTTTAATGATGTACTTTTATTCGTTTACGTTTAAATTAGGATATAATAATTTATCTTCAGCAGTGGCTATATCCGCCTTCGTATAAGCAGAAGTTTATATTATACTTGATTAAATACACAGTACAGAAGAATATAAGCGTAAGAGAACATCTCGGTACTTTGATCGGCAAATTGATTTTGAGACGGCTATTGTATACATCTCACGTTGTAGAGGGGTAAGTAATTCTGTTCATAATGTGGCTAGTGTTTTGTTTTATCAATTGAGACGGAAAATCGCGTTTAAAATAAGTTTAAATTAAAAACGATATGGAAACTTCTGTGTTAAACTTAAACAAAAAAAATTTAAGTGCTAAGTAAATAACGCAGAATTTAAAGTTTAGTATTATTAAACGTTGCGGTAATAAATAAAGAATTTTTTTATGCGAACTCTCGTGAAGATTACGTTTGTATGTTCAAATGCTTCGAGTGGGGTTGTCAATACGACAAACGTTATAAATCATACGAAAATAAACACGTATAATATAATTGTTAATGTGTAAAAACATCGTGAGAAGAATAAATATCATCTCACATTTTAAATCAAATTTTTTAAATAAAATATTGTTATGTGCGCGATCTTAATAGTACTATTAAATAAGTACATACGTTAGTAATAGAAATAAAGGTTGCATGGGGTTATATTTCAGCGAGTAGAATTCCTTGAATTACTAAATTACTAATAATGTTTCTGCACGAGACTCCTGTTAGACTTGGCAGCGCATCTCCACAATGAAAACCCATATATAGGCTTTATAACTTGATTATAGAGTAATAATTTGCATTGTACATCCAATACAGAACGGCACAAATCTTGTACTCTGAGCTTGATATGAAACACTTTCATCTTTACGTGAACTTTCCATGACATTCCGGCATCCAAGTGCATTCCGTGAAAATTTAGCCGAATCAGCTCGAGGAATAGACTGATTGCCAAGATATACTCGATACCTACTGTCTGCATGCCTTAACGTATAAAGAAGATGGACTGATTTTTGTTTTATTTAGTTTTATCTTCCAGTTCCATTTTCTAATCGGATTTAAATGCTGTTGAAATTTACCATTCACATCGCTGGAATCAGCACTGACGGCTAATATTGCGGTGTTGTCTGCGAATGTTGCCGTTGTTACGTTATCAAATGTGGGTAGATTGCGTGTATATAGGAGGTACAGAAGATATCCAAGGACACTCCCTGTGGAACTCTTGTCAGTACTTTGTCACACACGAAACTCCCATTCGATTAAGTACGATTTAAGCAATCAACATAAGTGTTTCCAGGCAGTTGTTTGCTTAACTTAAATATAAGTCCAACCCTGTCGAAAGCTTGTGTGCCACGTCTAAAAACACTACAGAACAGTGTTTTTTTTCTTCTAATGCTGAATAGATTATTTTAGTAACCGTCTCACTTGATCGAGAATGAAACAATTTTAGTTTTGCACACGGTCTGGTCGTATATTGATAAATATTTAAATATTCTACTAATTATCTAAAAATATTATTTATAGTTTATTTAACCAAATTAATTAAATAAGACAAACGTAATTTGTAAAATATTTCAAATGAATACTTCTCAGTATAGGCGTTTAACTTGGGAGATCACGTTTCTTTGTATCTTCTAACTTGATCCGTCTAATATAGTCTAGTAGTTCACTGTAAAGTGAATGTGTTCTGTAACTTCTGTAGTAAATTTTTTGTTAATCGTCGGTAATATATATATATATATATATATGTATATATATATACGGGAGTAAGTGTCGATCGTGAAGAACATTCCGACATAGGAGAACAAGGTGTTTGATATGATGGCGTTCCAATATAAATAAAGAATTCTTAAGTGAAACTAGTATATTATAAAATAATTACTAACGGACGTAATAGAAAATGATAAAATTATTTATATATAAAACACTATAGGCTCGGGGAAATTTTATAAATAAAGAATTATTTAGACGACGAGTACTTATTTAATTTATAAAATATGTAAATCCGTATAATTTAGATGACATCTCTGTAAAGGATATAGACATAGGTTAAACCGCACCGTACGCTATTTTAAGAGCTGGCAAATTAATATTAATCCAGACAATTCGGCTGTTGTATATTTTATTCATTTTTATTACGATTTTTTTTATTTTTTAGGAAGGATGTTTGAGCCCACCCAGATACAAATTCTGTGTGCACCACTATATATATATATATATGTGTGTGTGTGTGTGTGTGTTGATGTATTGGAAAGTAGTGATTTTATGAATTTAACAAAACAAAATAAAATCGAAGTTAATCACTAAAAAATTTTTTATTACATAAACGCAAAGCTTTTCGACTATGAAGTCATTTTCAAGCTATCAACGATAGCTTTTTTAGTGATTAACTTCGATTTTATTTTGTTTTGTTAAAATATATATATATATATATATATATAAATGAAATTGGTTAAGCCCCGATTGTTCTAAAATATATATGCTTTCGTGTTAATTTTTCTACCCACGAGGAGTTTTCCTATTTATATGTTAGTATACCATCGTTATTTTCTTTGTTATTTTCTTTGTTATAATTTTTATTATAAATTAAAAAATATTTTTCGATTTTTCATTCAAACAAATATGTGTATTATCGTTATTATAATTTTTAGGCTCGCTAATTGTATTAAAAGTTGGGTTAATATTGTAATGATTGGCGATTCCAAGTGTTGGAAATATATGGCAGACATCATAGGTAACTCTAAATATAGCGTTTATAAAATTTGTATATCATTATTATTATATGATTATCCGTGGTATTGGGTGGCGTAGCCAATTCCGCGGAAAATCCGAAAAATTTTCAAAAGGCCAACGAAACAATTCAAATGAAGGCAAAAAGTTGATTTATTATGTACATACGCACATGCACACATTTATGTATACATATCGTTCAATTTATAAAGTAAAGAAGGTTTTAAAAGTTACCTGTAGATTTTATAAAAAAATCTGTCACGAATATTTGTTTTTTCGAAGTCAAACACCTCTACTTGAGATTGAAGTTTTTTTATTACCATTTTATCACAGAGCGAAGCATCGTCTTGTTCCTCCAGATATTGGATAAGTCCTTCGATGTGTGTTAGAGCTGCGTCGTGGCTTACTTGTGTCTTCGTCTTATCCTTTTCTTCTTCCTCACTCTTCTCCGAAACCCTAGCTGATGCTCTGTCAACAATTCGTTCATCAGTGAGTTGTTCAAAGCCTGCATCATTGGCATCGCAATTAATCCACTCAACAATATTTGCTTCGTCGACGTCACTTCCTCCTATAACGGATTTCGCCAAATTAACTAAATCACAAGTAGAAACTTCTTCTTCTTCTTTTTCTTCTATAGATTTTTGTAAAGTATGTTCCACATTAGGTAAAATTTTCCTCCAGGACTTTACTAACGTAGATTGTTTAACTGACTCCCAAGCAGTATTTATATCATAAATGCTGTCAAGAATCGTGTAATCTTTCCAGAAACTGTGAAGATCATTTCCATCTTCAATCCTTTTTTTTTTCAGTAAGTTTGTTCTATACATTTTTTTTTTCATTAACGCAATCACATCCTGGTCCATTGGTTGGATAAGAGCAGTGACATTGGGAGGCGAAAACTTTACGATGAAATTTCTATTTTCCGATTTTAAAACGTTTTCCCCTGGGTGAGATGGGACATTGTCAATCAGCAGTAGAACTTTCTCTGGTAAATTCTTTGACGTCAGATGTTCTTTAACTTGAGGAATAAATTTTTTTCAAACCACTCTTTAAATACTTGCTGGTCCATCCAGCCATTCTTCTGGTTAAAATAGTGTACAGGGAGGTTTTCAAATCTTGTCCCGTTAAAGGATCTCGGTTTTCTTAATTTACCAATCACTACCAATTTTAATTTGCGAGAGCCTGATGCATTGCTGCACGTCATTATAGTCATTCGCTCTTTACTGGACTTATGTCCTGGAGCATGCCGCTCGCTCTCAAAGGCCAATATTCGCGTCTGCAAACATTTCCAGAACAATCCCGACTCATCAGCGTTGTACACTTGATCGTATGAAATTTCCTCTGATTGAAGTAACTCTTCAAAATTGGTCTTGAAAATTTCCACTGCCTGTATGTCGCCACTTAATTTCTCGCCGTAAAGTCCAATCTGTCTTATCCCGTGGCGCTGTTTGAACCTTGTTAACCAACCTGATGCTGCGTCAAATGTTCCTTCCAAACATAGCATCTGGAAAAACTGTTTTTCTTTTGCAGCAATAATAGGCCCTGAAACATCACTTCTCAATTGATTTACCAATTCCAAAAGTGCCGCATCTAATTTTTCATAACTTCTCTTTTTCGTAGTTTTTCTTTTTTTCATCGACGAGGAGTTGTCTGATGCGGATGCAAATTGAATTAATTTATCTTTTTATTGGGAAAATTGTAGGTCCTTCAAGAAAGCCCAAAATTAGTGAGTTTTGAAACACAAGTCAAAATTGCATAAAAACGACTAGTTAAAAAAAAAAAAATTTAGCGGAAGTGACTTTTTTTAATAAAAATTCCGAAAAAAGAAAAGTTGGAAACGTTGAATTTTTTCGAAAATTTTTGACCAACGCCCAGAAATTTTTTCATCAGTAGTTGTATTTATGCGAATTGTGGTATGTACACCAAAAAAAATCCGTTATTAAGTTTCTGGAAAGAGCTCATGTTTAGCCTTTTTATTTTAAAACGTCTCTAACAGTGGATTCTCCTATTCCATACTGCAAGTTAATTTGCTTTTTCGAAGCGCCATTTTCAATTTGTTTTATTAATTCTAGTTTCTCTTGAATTGACAAAACCACTTTTTTCCTTTTATTAGTCATTGTAAAATAAAATGAAACCACGAAACAATTTGGTAAAACTAAAATCACGATTCACTAAACAAACGAGCTACCTTCTACGGCCAAGTTGACAAAACTGACGTGAACGAGACGGTAAAATATTGAAGCGAAAAAAGTAAGACGAGCGTGTAGTTCTGAGAGTTGTAACTCATATTCCGGTAACGATGACTAATACACTTAAGTAAACGAGCGTTTTTTCTCTAGAACAAAAAAAAATTAATCCTAGAAAGACCATAGTACCAGGAAAAAAGTTTATTTAAACGTTTAATGTCCAAATTTTGTCAATTTCTTCTCATCCTTCCTTCAGAGCTCTGCGTATATAAGTGTGATCAGTCGTGTGATTTGCTAACGCGCAATCACATAATAAGTGATTTCGTATAAAAGTATAACCACTTTATCAGTTCGAAAGGTTTGTACTGTCGTTTTTCATATCGGCTCTGATTTGGAACGTCTGCTTTGCTGTTCTTTTTTCGCATTCCCCATCTTATACGTTGCTCTCTTCAGACTGATGTACGTTTCGCTAGCTTTGTGTGATCTTTCCTCGACTTCAATGTTTGTGGACGATCCGTGTCTGCGTGTATTAAGTAAATTTTCTTTAATTCTCGTAATATCGCTTGAGAAGAGGTCCGATGTTGAATTGGTTTGTGTTAGCAATGCTGTGTTTAATTGTACATACACTCCTTGTGCGGCTCTAAAGTAACCTTAGGATAGAGATTCGTAAGATGAGTTTTCTAGTCTATATTATGTTCATTCGTGTTTTTAGTCGCTGCATTTGTCGTCGATAATCAACGGTTACATACACCGTAATTTTGGGCGTTTTATTTCATTTTAGTTAATTGAGACCGATAAATAGGAAATATAATGCGATTCTTTTGTTTGCAATCGACGTTAGTCGCCGTCTTTTAAAAGTAATCTCCTATTGAGACTAGCCTGTACGCTCCTTTCGTAGTATAATACGGCTTCGTGTTTCGTATAGTCAAGACTATTTGACCTTCAGAGATATAATGCGTGAATAATGCTCGTATAAACTATTATTATTATTATTTAAAAAAAAAATAAAGTATTTATAAAGGAATATTTTATTTTATAATAAAAAAAAAAACTATTATATATTTATTAATGAATTAATTATGAAAAATAATAATTTAATTTACTCGAAAATAATTAAAAAAAAAAAAAACTAACCTGACCGGATTTGTAATTATTTCAACCATCCTTCTTTACTTAATTCTAACCATCTTGATCGGGAAACTAACGACTGAAAACTCAAAAACTAGAACTCTCTTGAAAATAAATAACCAACTCTTTTTATACCGTTTTCTTAAGCCTTGTTAAACAAAAATTACTCGATTTTCTTCATTATTTACTGGCTAAATGAATTTTTACTGCCGGTATTAACTAAAATTATTTGGTCTAATTTACTGGTTTTTTCCATTGACTAAAATTAATTTTAATTATTGTATTAGCCGAGTCTAACCTTCGGAGATAATTTTACGTGCATTGTTTGCGATAAATATGTTAATTTTTTTAAATTTTATAAAATTTCATAAAGCGTATAAAGATTATCATCGACGATTACTTCCTTTATTTTCATTATTTCTAACAATTGTTTATTGTTTATCAGCTCCTTTATTGATTCAAGATATCATTACATTTGAAGATTTGCGTCGTGCTTCGATATGCATTCATCAAACTACAACATGTGCTAATTATATATCCAGAATACTGTTTAAAGTCAAGCAACTAATGGTATCTGTCGTTTTTTATTGTTATCCTTTTATTTACAACTCTTTTCATATACACTATTCAATTGTGAAGAAAAGAATAAATTCTCTATAATAATGCTTAATAATTCGTTACAGAAAAATCAGTGCTCGTCCATTCGATGCTTTCAGCGCGTGTTGTTTTTATTTCGTTTGATTTAAAAATAAATTGTAATTTATCGAGGTAATGTTATTTTTCTTATTCAGGGTAAAGAAGCGGTTTGTCTAAAATGGAACGCTTGCAACATGAAGCTGACTGATTTTATAAAACCTGAAAATGAGGACGAGTTTGTAAAACAGTTCGTAAGTGACATTAATATGTATAATAAAATTGCGTTTAAAATTTATATATTACCGAATAGCGTATTCGAAATCTGAAAAATAGATAGATACACGCGTGTATATCGATACCAGCGGGTAGGGAGTTTGATTTGTAAAAAGTAACGTTACGACGTATCGAACAAATTATTTTCTGAACAACTAAAAAACGCTACTAAAGATACCGTTGTCGAAGATTTTTTTGATTTAATGGTCATTTTCGGACCAACCTGTTCATTTCTAGTTCCTGTACGCTATTCACATATGTTAGTTGAATAGAAAGTACAATCTTGCATCGTATATATATGTCAAATTGCATACTATTCATTTTTATCATTTTTTTACAAAATTAAACACATTTTTTTAAACATAGAATGGCTTGAATACAATTAATTTCGATATTACAGCGACGGTACGTCATAACAGGAAAAGCTTATATTTCGGCGTGTATAACAGAAATAATTAATGGAACCGTGATAAGGCCGGGTGATTAAAAAGGATACGATTGATGGCAGATCAGATTTCTGGTTCTCCATTTTGCATCGAATACGCGCATCTACCTTGTCCCGTTCTAAGTCGATTGAGGATTAGCCGCTGTTTCCGAGGTGGTAGGTCCATTCCTTGCACCTCCTCAGTAGGAACCTTTATCGATCGTGCATTTTTGACGTTAGAATTATGGTCTTTCCAGATGCATCGCCATTTGTTAAACCTGTTAGTGGTGTCATTTAGATATTAGGCAAATTTTAGGTTCAAGGTGACTTTCTTGATTTTAACCGTTGTCGTCGGGTCCGTTAATAACGATATAGACGATCAGGTTAGTTTAGAAAGTAATACGGAAGAAATATATCCGCCGGTTGCCGTCGTTGAATCGTCTTCGACGCCGATCGAAATGTCCCAGTTGCAAACTGTTTACACGACTTACACTTATTTCACGACAGTTTATAAAGACGCCGGTACATCTAGCGACGTTATTAGCCGTCTCGAAACGGTCACTAACGTAGCGACCGCCGTCGATAACGATAAACCGACGAAAAACTCGTCGACGAACGATTTAACCGTCGACGATTCCACATTACCGATAACGTATTTCACTACTTATACTTATTGGACGACGTTTTACAAGGAAAATAGTACCGTGATACAAAGTCGAGAAGAGACCGTATCGAACGTAGTCTCGCCGAATGAAGAACTATTTACATCGATAACACCGTCGTTAGGCATCGATAACGCATCGTCGACGTTGCTTTCGGATTCGTCCGTGATAACTTATTACACTACGTTCACCTATTTCACTACGTCTTACGTCGACGATAGTTCGATCGTGAATAGTCGTTTAGAAACGATTACTAACGTAGTACCACCGGCGAATTTTACTGGTATATCAGTAATAGGCAGGTGGTTTTCTTATCTCTGATCCTACTTGTCGGCGTATGTTGGCGAGAACGATATTACCTAGCACTGGCAACCGTGGAAGTGAAATAAATTAATTACGCAATAATTCATTAAGTTATCCACTGCGACATATGATAAAAAGTGTAAAAAGTGTTTTATTATCTTTTATTATTTGCGACGTGTAACTATATCGGCTATTTCTTGTTTCCCATTCTATGATTTGGTTAGCATTTCGTCATTCCGTCATTCCTTATTACATGCCCCATCATTACAGCTTTCTTTTCTTGATGGTATTCAATAAACTATGAGTTTTAATTTTTTGAGAACATCTTCGTTTTTTTCTTTGAACATTTTCCTCCAGAACCACATTTTTACCCCTTCGAGATTTTTCTTATCAATTGCAATTATATACCCTATCGTAAAGCGAATTGGAAACTATACTCGCGACTCGCTGACCAGAAAATATAAAAAATATAAACACAAAAGAATTAAACATTCACTTCTCTAGCACCAGATTGTCGAACTACTTAAGTCGTTATTAATAAGTCTCTATCCTCATGTAGTCTATTGTATCAGTATTTCTCTCTTCTATCCTCTTATTTATTTGTTTAACCTTAATATAATTTGTATAATTTTACCCATATTCTTATTGTACTATTAAAATCAAAAACTATAATTAATTAATTTCTCTATTTTCGGTTACGCAGGGTTTTTAGTTGTATGTTTTTCCCTGTATAATTATTGTATAATTATAAAATAAATTTTAAGATTTCCTTGTACACTATTTCCTAAGACGCGTAGTAAGAGCGTTAACGCTG
This sequence comes from Coronaproctus castanopsis, assembly GCA_032883995.1. NCBI lineage: Eukaryota > Metazoa > Arthropoda > Insecta > Hemiptera > Monophlebidae > Coronaproctus > Coronaproctus castanopsis. Next base: position 259,028,379 of record CM065053.1, read on the forward strand.
CTCGGTATGCGCATTTTTTTATTTACGTATTATTTGCTGATGTATAAAAACATAAATATACTTTATTTGAATTGAATGTGTGAAAAAAAAGTATTAATCATCACTGTATAATATTGAGCCTTCTTATGATCTAATCCGCATCTAGCTGATGGTTACAATTTGATCCGACCAAATATTACACATCTTTCTCGGTTTGTTAGTATTTCTGTTCACTCGCAACTTCTACGTATTCTTATTTCTACCAACTGCCTGCTGCGTTTTGTTAAGAATACCTAAATTGTTCCCACATTTTTCATTTCTACATTATGACAGACGTTGATCAGACGATTAGTGAATACGCCATTAATGGTAGTAAAAAAATATTTTTAAAAATATTCCGCATGACCGGATTGCGTTAATATTACACGCGGAAATCAATACAGTTATCGCTTTGACAAATACATTGCATTGTGAACGCGTGTTATACGTTCGTTTTCAAAGGTTACATCTGCCATGCTAATTGATTAAAAACAAATTATTTTCTAGTCGATTTAATGGACATTATATAAATTATATATATATATATAAAAAAAAAGTTAAAATCATTAAAATTTTAAACAAAAAATCACAAAACTTTGCGGCTGTTAATTCATTATCAAGTGAGCGTAAAAATAAAATATATAAATATATAGAATAGGAAAATATAAAATTGAAAAAAAAAATACCAATTTATATATATATACAGTTTACAAAAATAAGTTTTAAAATGATAGATCAGAGATTATTTGATAAAGTTCGTATGCATCTAAATTAGTATATTTTACATTTTTATATCGCATATGTTCATATATATTTTTCTATTTTATGTTTATGTCCACTTGATAATGACGTAAAAGCCGCAAAGTTTAGTGATGTTTTTTAATTTTAAAATGTTTAGCGATTTTGACTATTTTTTTTTTTTTAATTACACTCGTTCCAAATTATATAAATTACTTTTTACGTTTTGAGTCAAATTTTTTTACAACTAATAGCTGCAGTTTAGAACGAACAATGGTTTCGCAATTCGTTTTTTATTATTAATAATGAATTTTTTGTTTTCAAATTGTACTATCGATTAATATTTTATGTCAGAATTTGCAGTATTTGCTATGTCCGTCAATGCGAAGTGTTGACTGTAACGATGCGAAACTAGAAACGAAATTTAGATCGGAAATAACGCGTTTAATTGTTTCGAATAAGAAAGAAGAAATATCGTCGTACGTTATAAATCAGGTATAATCGGTTTTTACTTAATTTTTATTCGTAATTCTTTAAATTAAATAACCGGCAATACGAAAGAAAATTGTTTAAAATCAAACAGCAAAATGTTCTAACGCACTCGAACATGTAAAAAAAACGACGCAAAAAATGAAATACTAGAAATCACTGAAGAAAAATTAATTAAACAAAATAAAATAAAAGTACTTTTATTTCCGTTAATGTATTTAATAAACGTAATATATACGGTGTAAAAGTAATTTTTGTTTAATTCCAAATGACGTCTACATTTCAGCTAGAGTGGATAAATATCAGGCAAGGTAGGCGCGAGAAGCTGTTGAAATTAGTAAATATCAAGATAATTTCAATGGGGAGGATGACTTCCGCTTGAGTGATATTTGAAATCCTATCCTAGGTTAAATTAGGGAAAAAAATACAAAGAAAAGGGAAAAAATAACGTAAAAAAAAGTTACAGACCAGCTAGAAGCTGGACATGGTCCTCTAACAACTAATCGAATTCATGATATCAGTAGTAGTGAAAATGATATTTACAGATATCGCGTGACAAAACTGTACGGTCGTTCAAAGGTGTACAGACCTTCCTTAGCGCAGTCAGTTGATGTTCTGCCTCGATAATAGACATTGTGTAAGCATGTTCGCAATGTCAGCTTTTTTCGAAATAGTGACGCGGTATCGACTGAAATTTTTTTAAATTTTAATATTAATAATCGTACCGCGAAAAGTACCGACTCGCTTGAATCGTATATATAACAAAACATTAGTTAAAATCGCTCGATTTTATATAGAAAGTCCACAAAGCTTTTCGACTATTAAGCCATTATCAAGTAGACATTAAAAAAAATACACAATTTATAGCATTGTAAAAGTAAAAACAAAAAATAAAATGTAACAAAATACTTAATTTAGATATATATTATTCAAATTGTATATATATATATATATATGTATCACGATATGCCTTTATCTCTGAATGAAAGCTTTCCCCAATTTTTTCCATTCATTTCTGTTCTGTGCTTTTCGCAACTGTTGCTTCCCGGCTATCTTCGATATATCATCGTGTACTCGGTCTATCCTGGATTCTTCTTTTGTTTATCGGTCACCATTGTATGACCCGCTTTAACCATCTGTTGTCATCTCTTCGGGCTACGTGGCCAGCCCAATTCTAGAAATTCGTTCCACTGCATCATCCAACTTCGTTAGTTCCCATATCCGTGCGTTTCTGTACCGATTCGATAATCTGATGTTGAGCAACATTCTCTCGTGTGCAGTTTGGATCTTTCTTATCTTCTGTATGTTTGTTTTTGTATCTTCTGCAGAATATACAAGGACTGGCACAGTACACGTTGATTATATAATCTCCTTTTCAGATTAATTGGTATTTGCTTGTTTCGAAGTATTCCTTTTAATTTCCCGAACGCAACCCAAGACAAAGATATTCTTCTGGCTATTTCCGTTTTCGTCATCATTTCTTTATTTGTTGTTATTTTTGACCTAAATATATATATAGTTATCTGCCTGTTCTATTTCCTCTGAATTTATTGTTATTTTCATTGTTTTTCCCGCGTTAGTCATTATTTTTGTTTTGTTTTTAGGTTTATTTTTAACTCTACCCTGCTGGAATGTAGATTTAGGTCTGTTACAATTCTATATATATATATATATATATATATATATATATATATATATATATATATATATATATATATATATATATATATATATATATATATATATATATATATATATATATATATATATATATATATATATAAAATATAATATAATATAATACTGATTGTGTCGTTACTATAAAAAATTCGAATATCCGATTCGGAATATAAATTTTTGAACGTAAATTTCGAAAGTTCAAAATTTAAACAAGCAAATTGACGCATAGGAATTTTAACATTTTTTTCTGTTCGTTGAATCGTATATATTTTTTTTACAGGTGCGGAACAACTCTCAATCGAAAAAGGCGATTATTCAAGCATTACCTGTAATATTTGAACTGGAAACGGGTGAGTTTAAATTCGTAATGAGCCGGCGAATCGTTCAAAAATATATATTTCTATATAATTGAAGTATTAACGCTTTATGAGTTTGTTTCTATCCAGAATATTATAGCTTTTCATTATAATGGCATTATTGTCGTATAGATGGTTGTCGAATATTGTGACTAGCTTATTATGCGATAGATTAACACGCGCGGCGTGAATTATATCTAACGTAGTATGATTTTATACGCAGTACTGTCTTCGTGATCGTGAGTAGTTAAGTAATGAAAAAATTTATGCCGCGAGCTGGGATCCCAAGATACGCGCGTTTACGGTTGAGCCTTCTAGCAACTGCGAAGACATAATACTACCACGACTTATATAGGCAGTTGTCGCATTTGTAATTTATTTTTATTCGTAGCCCGGTTATGTTCTACAAGTAATTTCGATGTATATAAATCGATCGCTAATTACTTTTTTTTATGTTGTAATTCTGAGTTTTGTAGTTTAATTAATTATTAACCGCGTTCCACTGATATCATCGTCATCCACGAGTGATTGTTTAAACATCGCTTTGGAATATATATTACAGCGTAACGGTGACAACACCTTTTTTGATTGTTATTTCTTCTGATTCAATATTTAACATGTCTATAATTGAATTGTTGTTAGTATTTCTATTACGTATCTATAATAATTCGGAAAAAAATTTACATACAAAAAACATATAAAAAAAAAAGAAAACTACTAGGAAAAAATTAAAAAAAAAAAAAAAAGATAAAAATCATTTATTAAATCAATGATGAATTTTGACGAAGAATTAGTTTATCTTGTAAATTTAATCGATATTTTTATATTGAACGGAAAGCTTTTATTTTTCCGACTAGAGTAATTTCCTATGTGTAAATTTGCTGATTTGTTGATTGTATTGTTTACTGCATTCACTTCGTCTTTTTTTCTAGTAACATCAAATCGATAGAAGTTAGTCCGCATTTATGATCTCTTATTCTTTCTCTTTCTTAGTGTCCTTTATTATATTTACTACTTTTTTTTCTGATCTCCGAAATCGGCGGTTATTATTTCTAATCGTTTCCTTTTTCTCGGCACAAGCAAGCACATATACCGGTTTCTCTGATCTTATGCGTCAGCCTAACAAATACGTCTTGAACTATTATCGATGTTTTCAGGGCACATTTTTCCGATACGTATTTATTAGTTCTTTTTCCCTGTCCCTGGTACAAGCTATGTCCTCGGAATTCGCATTTCAAAGGCTTGTAGCCGTTTTATGATCTCCGCGCTTATTGTCTTCGCACACATATTTTCATATAGATTTTAATTCCCTATTCTTCAATATGTATGCGAGGTTTTCAAACGCTTAATTTCCACTATATCTCTTACGTCGTCATCGTTCCTAAATAACGAAATCGATCCACGTTTTACACAACTTTGTCTCCAATTTTCAAGACTCTAGTTTTATTACTCGATCTCGTAAACTTCGTCGTCTTAGTTTTTACAACGTTTATAATTATACTCCGTCTATCTTTAGGGTATTTGCTTCACACATCTTGTTATTAGGATTTAAGTGATGTAATTGATTATTTTGCAATTTATTTTAGACGATCTGTATTGACGTTCTTCATTATTTCTTCTACATACGTATTAAACAGCCTAGGGGATAAAGGGCATCCTTAATGAACACCATTCTCTTACACCGTTTGTGGAACATTTACCATTAGCTTGTTCACAATATAATGTCTTCAATATCTGTAATATTATTATGCTTGTTGTCCTAATTATTTATATATATATATATATATATATATATATATATATATATATATACTAGCTGACCCGGCGAACTTCGTATCGCCCCACAATCAATAAATGTATAAATTTATTAGCTGAATTAAATAAAGCACAAATACCGATGGAGAATTAGGAACTATACAAAAATTAAAAAACAAATTTATAACGAAATTTAAATGATACGTCGATACTATTTAATTTTTGTAGATTTATTGAACTTAAATGCATTGTAGAATCGGCCGAAAATTGCCGGCAGAATTTTTAAAAATCGAAAATGAAATATTTAACTCGCGATTTCTCGTTACCGGTTAATTTTTAAAACATTTACATCATAACATAAATTATAGATCTCGACGTCTACTTTCTTTTAAGCCCAACCCGAACCACCGATCTATCATAGGGGCCTCAAAAAGGGCCCAAAACCCGAAAACCCTTCAAGCCCAATTTTCTCGGCGAGTATTCGATATAAAAATATTGCAATACCATCGTTAGACGCGTATTTTAATGACAAATAACTTTCGTGAAAACAATTTTTTCAAATTTCGAATCGTATAAAAAATCGAAATTTTGAAAAAGTCCAACCCTTTTGAAATTTTTGGGTTCGGCTTGAAATTTTTTTTCGCTTTATCCTATAGATCTTATATTGTAACGGCTATTTCGAGAAACGGAATCGTTTAAAAATATTTACGTCGCTCGCTATGCCTTGCCAAAGGTGGCGGGTCATCGATTTTCGAAAATTCGTAGCTCGAGACCTATCGATCGTAACGAAAAACCGTTTTCTGTTTTGAATTCGTCATTTTAATGTCTATCATATCCATATCGATTCAATCGAAATTTTAACGATTCACCATAACCCCTCTGAATTTTTTTTTTTTAATTTTGACGATGACTTGGTTTAATAGGTTTTTTTACGACGACCGACTTAGGTAATAACAATTTTTTTCGTATCTCTAAACGTAAGCGATTTATAGTCGAAAACAAATTCGCTATATAATTTGTTATGTGATAAATGAAGAACGACCGATTTTGTGCAAACTTCACATAAACCATCTACTAAATAGTCCGAACAAAGCCTAAACATTTGGTTTGGATAGGTGAGCCCGTTCTTGAGTTATAAAATTACAACGAAAAGTGGCATTGATTTTTATATATATATAATAGATATATTGATAATTAGGATAATTTAATTTATAAATGCTCGAGTTCCCTGTCAGAGACAATATCGATTATGAAAAGTAAAGAATGAAGAATAGAGGACAGAAGATTAGAGAGGATTAGGAATGAAAATGTAAATTAATCAGAGAATTCCAACGAATTATCTAATTTTTGGGTCCTCGAGAAGGAAAATTTATCTTTTCATTATTTTTTTCCTGACAGTATAAAATGTTTTATAAGTGTAATTGCTACACAAGTAAAATTTACCCTAGATAATTATTTTTTTCTTCCTTCGCTATATTTTTATAATAATAAGATTTCTTCCGCATTAAAGTTTCAGTTACCTTTTGATGAAGTATTGTCGACGTTCACACTTAATTAAAGTTTTTCAATGTTCAACCACTATTTTTCTATTTCTAGTGTATTTACATTTCAGAGCAAACGCGGAACGCTAGTTACTCTACGTTCGGAACGTGCGTACAAAATGTGATCGGTAACGGCGATATGAATTTGGAAGTTCTGTGCTTGAATTCCGTTTACGATTCGGTGAATAAACTCCATTTTCCAGAAGGTAACGGACGAATTTCGTATTACATTATTAAGTAATTATATATTTATGATTTACTAAAAAACTGTTCTTTATGAAAATTTTAATTTTTTATAATGTGGAATATAGTGATTTTTTTTATAAAAAATCAATTGAAAATTAGTTAAATCACTAATATTTATTTTCTTAAGGAAAACACAAAGCTTTTCGGCATTTACGCCATTATTAAGTGAAAAATTTTAAAAAATCATAATTTTAAAAATATAAATTAAATATAATTACTTAAAAATATGTGATGGTAATTGTGAAATATGATCCAAAAATGCATTTTTCACTTGATAATGGCGTAAATGCCGAAAAGCTTTGTGTTTTCCTTGAGAAAATAAATATTAGTGATTTAACTAATTTTCAATTGATTCTTTATCAAAATGTTGATAATTTTATCTCGTTACATTGTGTGTTCGTGTGTATCATTATACGAACTGTCAACAGCAATCTTAGTAGTTGATCGTTGTAATTTAAAACTCTACGAAATTATAATTCCACTAGCAGCGCGCGCGTGTTGTACTTTTTACAACGTTCTTTTAACTTCGTATGTAATACTTTTTTTTTTTTTTTTTATCCTAATTTTTGTTTTTTGAACTTTTTCTCTTTATTTTTGTTAGTTTTATTTTTTATCGTCCTTTATTATATATCTAAAATAAGAACCTGCATGCAAAGTTGAAAAAATCAAATAACTACTTTAAAAAAAAAAGTTAAAAATAATAATTTATTAAGAAATACAATAAATTTGATTAAACATTATCTTCTTCTTCCCCCTCTTCTATTTCATCTTCTGCACGTTTCGAACAAATAATTTGTTTCTTCGAATGGGTTTTTTTTTTTTTTTTTTTTTTTTATATTATCATAAGCAATGATGCTCGCGGTAGAAATGTAAGGGAAGATAAAGGGAAAAGTAAGGAATAGGAAAGGAGACAAAGTGAAGAAAAGATAAAGTATTTTAATCTGGCAGCACCAGTGAGATGCAAGATTAGAATTAAAAATAAGACTAGGAAATGATAATCGTGCTAAAAGACAATGTGGATATTACTGTAACCTATAAGGTTTAATCTATGAAGTACAATGTACTTTAAGTAATAGGTAAAGCATCACGACAGTATTTCCTGCGTCTAAAACGTCTGGATGGATTTCCTGGAAGGTTTGGCGTATACATGCGACTGATGTTTGGTGTAGTTTTTCGAAATTGTATTTATAGTAGACATCAGTGAGGAATGGTATATGCAGATCTGAGTGTAGCGTTAAGTTCGAAACGTACCTATAGGCGCAGATGTCGTTCTTGCAAGTAAATGGTTGTTACACATGTTACATTTCATCGTAGCCGATATCCAACAATGTCCCTCACTTTTTTTTTTTTAGAAGGTTCATCTGAGTTTTTATTGCTGGATAGCAGTGACGGACGATAACGACACTAAATATCTCGTGAAATAGCAGCACGCAGCAGCTTTTGGTTTGAAAAAAAAAAAACGTTAGGCTACTTTAACGATATCGTTTGTAACGGTTACTAGGCGTAACGAGAATACATAGCGGTATCGAGCAGTAGTATTCTACTTCCAGCAAGACTTGCCTAGATGGTATTTATTCTATGTTTACAATTTTCTCGAATCTACGGTGACGATACAGCTTTATTCTGTAATTCCAATATACCGCGCGTTATTAGTAATAGATTACAATATGGAACTTCGGCGAGTTTTGAAATATTTCACTAAATGGGGGGAATTAATCTTTTAAAAACTGAATCGTTATGTTTTACCCGCGGACGACCCGTTATAAAGTTAATATTAAAGCGATCTTATAAGTGGTCTGATGACGTTTGTTACTCGTGTATTACTTTTTACTGAAAAAAAGATTGACGTTTACTAAACGCATCGATGACGCTAAGTTAACAAAACCATATATTCGATGTATCCGCTTTTTAAAAGTAAGTCTCGAGCATCGATAACGAGTTAATTTCATGTAAAACTATTACCCGTCTCGCAATGACCTATTCTCGTTCAGTTTTATATCTGATTCTAATTTTACGAAAAATTTGTATGAACGTTTAAGACGCGTCTTAAATGCATATACCGGAATATCGGATATGCACCGCGCGTTAAATATTCCGTACATTAAAGACTATATGCTTAAATTAGCGAACAGATTTTTTCAAGACTGCGATATAGTAATGAGCTTATAACAGTACTTGACAACCAGGATTCCAGGCAACCTATGTTCATGTACACCAGGTACAAACATTATCGTATTAAACATAATTTATTATAATGAACGCTTTTATTATATTATTCGTAACGTGTCCAATTTTTATTATTCGCAATTAGGTAGTTATTAAGATATTTTAATATTTATTTATGCATTTTGTCTTTGAGCTTTGAAGCATATTTATTATTTTGTATTTTTTCTTCTAATTAATCTTTTTAAATGTTTTAAATTTTTTCCTTTGTATCATTAAGTTTTTTCTTTGTTGTGTTTCTTTTTATTTTTATTTTTTTTTTAATTTTCCCTCTTATTTTAATATTATTACTGCTGTCGAGGTGAGACACATGCCGGAACTCCACTGTGTAAAAAATTTCAAGACATTTTTGATCAAGTACACTTTTCTTCTTCAATAACGATATTACCGTAGTAGCGATAGCGGGTGAACTTCTTTAGATTTACCGGTGTTAAGCAAAGGAATATTTGGACAAGTGTGGAATGAAGTGGATTGTTTAAAATAGTAAACAACAAGAAATGTGTTCGAATCACTAAACATTTTACGAAATCACGAAGCTTTTCGACTATTAAGCCATTATCGAGTGAAACTATAATATAATAATAATAATAAAAAAAAAATATATATATACAATACGTAAGAAATATAAAATGTACAAACTATCAATTTAGATATACAATTTATAAAAATAAACAAAGTGAAAAATAGTCTGATGGTGAATGTAATAAACAACATAATTTAGAATTATAAAATGTAAAAGTACTTATTTAGATACTATTTATAAAATTGATAAAATGAAAAGTAGTATTTATAAAACAATCTGATAGTGAATCTGTTAGACACGATCTACAATGAGCGATATGAAATTTATACGTAAACGTAACACGAAAAATAAATAAAATATAATAATTGATTTTTACAATGTGTACTTTTTAGAACTAATTGTTCATTAAAATTGATCATCGAATTGAATAAATTATTTTTATCTCTCTCTTTTTTTTATTATTTCCATTTTTCCGAGTAGTTTTCTTTTTTTATAATGTTTTTTTTTTGTATGTAAAATTTTATAATTCTGGTTAATATTGATTATTTTCCGAATAATGATTTTTCATAATTGTTTTTTTTATAAATTTAAATCTTGTGAATTGTCTGCCTGTTTCTCCTATGTATCTTTTTTCACATTGATTACAATTTAGATTTATATACTCGCGAATTTTTTAATATATTTTTATCCTCTATTTTGTCGTTACTAGTCGATTTTAATAATGCGTTATTATTTGTTATTGTTAAGTCCATCTTATATTTGCTAAATATTTTTATTATTTTATACGTACGACTTCGTACGTAATTTATCGAATTTAAATAATTCTTTTTATCTTTTTTTTTTTTTTTTTTCATTTTTATTGTAACATTTTTTCCATATTTTATCAACTATGGTAGGGTTATATTTATTTATTTATAATTGCTATTTGTTTTATTGCTTTTTCTTTATTTACTTGATCAGTTAAAACTATTTTTGCTCAATTGATAAGACCCCGTGAATTCTTTAAAAAATTGCACACACACATGGATACATACATAACACACACATATATATATATAAATTCGACTAGTATGGTATCATTAACATCTGGCGTACTGTTACCGAGGTTTTTTTCCCGATTACTTATTTATTTATTGAAATAATTCATCCGTTTTTTCGCTTTAGGCATGCTCTCATCTATATGTGATTATTTAAAAGATTCGCGTGCAATCAGCATACAAGGATTCTTGAAATGGATAGAAACATTCAGCGACGATAAACAGATGTGTTTTAAACAGCTGAAGAAATACTGCGAATTGGCGCCTAAATAAAGCGAATAATTCAGTCTTACGTGTTTTTTGGTAGTCTATAACCACCGATTAAAATAATAATAATAATAATAATAATGTCGTAAGATATTTATAACGAGTCGAAAAATATGATTTTTTTATTTATTATTATATATGCCTGATTACAGTTGCATATTACTCGCGTAAACTAAAAATAGCTCATAGCGATATTTCCCCCTAATCGCAACAACAATATTATTGAAACTGAATCCCACAATTTTTATACCTAGTAAGTAGTAAGTATAGATATTAGAACTAAATACAATACTGCCACTTCGTTATCTCGTGAGCAGATATTTTTTTTTCAAATTAATCTCACTATTGGTAACTATAGGCTATTTCAGTAAATTATTGCATACGTATTATCTAACTGTAATATGTTCCTATAGAATTTTTATCGCTTTTGTACATTATTAATTTTATATTTTTTTTTCAGATTTTTTTTTTTATTGTTGTATCAGTTCGAATACTTATTTTATATATATATATATATATATATATATATATATATATATATATATATATATATATAAAATGTAGGTAAAATGAAATATCAGGATAATAATTAAAAGACAAAAAAAAAAGATTTATTATCATCATCGTAGTATCACGTCTAAGTTGGCTAACAAGTTAGCAATAATGAAACGCCCATGGGCCAACCTCTGTTTTCGATATCACACACGATTGAGATGCGCTTATATTTATCTACTGCTGTATGTGGTCTCCGGTTTTTCCCACTTGTATCGATCGCGGGCTTAGTTCAACTATTTCACTCTAGATAACTTTTGTATATCGTCCTGCTACCGAGTGTGTACAACCATCTCTTGGTATGCATTATGTTATTCTTTCGGTCTATTTATCATCCGTTACTCTAGTCTGCTGTCTTACCCATTACTTTCGATCCGACAACTTAATGCCGAACATTGTTCTTTTATTGGGTCCTCTCCGTACTGAAAGTTTCTGAACTATATATTTCGTAAGACTGCAAGTTTCCGCTTCATATGCGAGCATCGGAAAATGCATTGTTCGTATACCTTATTTTTTTTATTAGACATTTAATTAATAAGTACATTCCTCAACATGTCAAAACTGTTATAAATCGCCGTAATCGATCGAGTTTCGTGATCTCATTTATCTTTTAACATTTGTTTTTCCGAACGTCAATAGCATCGGAAAAGCTATATAGATGTTTCTTTTACCAATCGATTCGAGTCTCGTGATCATCTCCTTTATCTTTTAGCGTTTATTTTCCCTAACATCAATATCATCGGAAAACCTATATCGATGTTTGATTTTTTTTTTTTTATTTCTCTATCCAACTGTCGATACGCGAAGTATTACTCGTATCCTTGATTATCATCAATACCGCTTGCGAATATAACGGAAAATTATTCTCATTTGTACTACATCTTTATTATTATTATTATTATTATTTATACGTGCCGCCTCGTATCTTTCTCCCTCTTCTGGTATTTCATTTTTCTCTCTTCGATAATTCAACGTATCGTCGTATGATCGTAATACTGATCTCATTTGTCATTTGTCCGTCAAATTCTGTATGACCAGTTCTTGCGTGTCTGTCTATGCTAACGCTATATTATGACGCTGTACAACAAAATATGTATGGATAAGTAGTCGCCTACCTCGGATACGGAGACGACACTTAATGATGATGATAATAGAGTAGGCCGCCAAATACGCTATCTTTTCCGGATCTCTAGATTTAAGTTAGAAGTTTCTTCGTTTTAATCGAGTCCATTTCATTTCTACTTCAAGGTTTAGATTTGATTTAATTTAGCACATGCATCCGAAACACCTGAATTCTGCGACTTATGATATCCTTCGATTGTAGCTGAATTCTGCGACTTATGATATCCTTCAGTTGTTCAATTTTTATCGTGAGAGTTTTTTGTTACCTACCACGTATTTTATTTTAAAGACATTCAGCCGAAGGCGTTGTTATCCGTTCTTCCGTCTGCGTGTATAAGATATTTTTCGAATTATTTTCCTCTTTCGGATTTTTAATCGTAATGCTTCGTTCGAAGTCTAATTTAGGCATTCGGCTGCGTACAAACACTGCGGCTTAATGACGCTGTTTATTTGAACATCTCCGCTTATCGATTATATTTATTATACGTGCCTCTTGTTAGTTGAAAAACCATTTCTGATCTATGTTTTCGTTCTTTTGT